>JANRMT010062807.1:57314950-57332644 GCA_026402145.1 Polypterus bichir lapradei | reverse complement strand
TATATATATATATATATATATATATATATATATATATATATATATATGTATATTGTCACACATGTGCGATTAGGAGGCAGTCAAAGAGCCTAAAGGTGAGTAAAACATCACGAGATAAGGGGTTGTCACGGGGTGCTTACCTGAACTCTCTTTTATCAACAGAAACCAAGAAGAAAAATAATCCTGCAACCTCTGGGTTCCAAAATGGCCGCGATGACGTCACTTCCGGCACCCACAATGCAGCGTCACAACATGCCAACCATTTCCTGTCACATATTTTTCTCTGTTATATAACCGCCATTTTGTCACAGTAAAAGGATTCATTGTAATTCCAAACTTTGAATCGCTTCTTTTTCTTATTGTCTGGACGACAATATACGGGGACGGTCCCCAAAACTTTGTTTTTGTCTTTGTGAAGGATTTATTCTACCACAATTGGCGTAGCTGGCAGGATTATTTGTTCGAAATGTCTAAAGAACAGGACCTGAACACCGTTCTTTCCACCATTATGAGAAATCTCCAAACTTTGAAGATCCAAATGGGTGTGACAAGGACCCAATTAGCCAAAGCAGAGGCTCGTGCTGCAGCCAGAGTACGGACGGAGGTCACTCGGTCACCACCCATTGCACTGACCACCTTGACTGAATCAGATGACATTGAAACCTATTTTTTGATTTTCGAGCATACCGCTAAGAGGAACGCATGGCTGAGGTTGGCTCCCTACCTGAAGGGAACGGTGCAGTTATGATTTAACTGAGGAGCAGGCTGCTGATTATGACGCTCTTAAACTAGAAGTGTTCAAACGCTACGGTGTATCCCCGGAGCAGCAGGCAAGAGAATGGATGGAGTGGCAGTTCAACCCAAAGAGGCCGTTGAGAACTCAGGGCTTTGAAGCCTGGGGAAAGGTATGTCGCTGGCTACGGCCCGACATTAATAATTCTCATAAAATGGCCGAGCTACTTGCATGTGAAACCTTTGTGCATGCCCTCCCTGAGCATATTGCCCAGCAAGTCCGGAAACATAACTTTGACGATAGTGACACTCTAATCCAAATCGCGGAGCATCATTGGGCGGCTTGCAAATCGGGGCGATCAGAACGGTTCTCTCGCCGAACGCAACAGGCACGTGGGGCAGCTCCTGAGCCCCCCCGACAAGCTCCTGAACCTGCCATCCGTAGATGGGATAGACCAGCTAACCTTCCCCGCTGTTACAAGTGTGGGGAGGTTGGACATCTGTCCCCTAACTGCTCCTACGAGCCCATGGATTGTTCGTTGGTGAAGGGAGAAAGGTATTGTGCCACAGTGAATAACCCTTTGTCTCTTCCTTATACAGGTGCAGTTATTATAAATGGCAGAAAGGTAAGGGCAATGTTTGATTCCGGGAGTAACATTTCTATTGTTGCTGCCTGTTTCGTTTTACCGCAACAGTGGACTAAGTTGAAAACTAGTCTCAAATGTATTCACGGAGATATCCGATATTATAAGACAGCCAGATGTGTGGTGACAGTAAATCGTAACCTGACGAGCATGAACATGGCTGTGTTACCGGATCCCCCGTTTCCAGTCATACTTGGAAGAGACTGGAATAAAATTACCAGCGGTAAAAACGTAACTGTACCAAAGAAATATTTAGGCTTAGTCATGGAAAATACTGATCCGACTGCATCCACGCCATGTCCCACAGTAGCACGGGCTGATACAAGTACCCAATGCGAAGAAATTGATGTCCCATCGTCCTCTGCGGGAGCTAATACAGTTAATGTGGAGGACGTGGAAGCAGAAGCCCCTCCCCTTGAGGTCGCACAAGACCCAATTCAGACTTTATCTTCACAATTCCTGTTAACACCTTCATCCTTTAAAAGAGAACAGTGGAACGATGATTCCTTAAAATTTGCTAGGAATGCTATAGTATCCACCGAGGGTTATACAACTCTGGATCCCATGCCACCGATGCCGTTCTTTGTACTTAAAAATGATTTGTTATATAGAGTGGCAGAGCACGGGGGGTGAAGTGCGAGCATCGTTGTTAATTCCACGCACTTTTCGGCGAAAAGTGTGTGAATTGGCACATGCTCACCTTCTAGGAGCCCATTTAGGCTCCGATAAAACTTTAGAGAGGATAAAACTCTGATTTTACTGGCCGGGAATAAATGAGGAGGTCAGGCGATTTTGCACTTCCTGTCCGGAGTGTCAACTTCGCCAGATTCCAAGACGGACGAAAACTCCTCTTGTTCCCCTTCCCCTTATTGATGTCCCATTTGAACGAGTCGGTATCGACCTCGTAGGACCTTTAGAACCCTCGTTAAAAGGATTTAAATATATTTTGGTGTTAGTTGATTATGCCACTCGCTTTCCAGAAGCTGTCCCATTGTGCTCAGCTAATACAAAAATCATCGCATGGGAATTAGTAGGGATATTCGCTCGTGTTGGGATCCCCAAAGAGGTTTTGACAGACCAAGGGACTCCTTTCACTTCGGAGATGTTCAGGGAGATAGCCAATTTACTCCGTATAAAACACCTGAAAACGTCGGTCTATCATCCCCAAACTGATGGGTTGGTAGAACGTTTTAATCAAACGTTGAAACAGATGTTGCGTAAGATAGTTAATGAGGATGGAAGAAACTGGGATCAGTTGCTTCCTCTCGCTTTATTTGCTTACCGTGAAGTCCCGCAGACCTCTACAGGTTTCTCTCCTTTTGAATTATTATATGGGAGACAACCCCGTGGGCTTTTGGATATGTTAAAAGAAGGATGGGAAGAGGAGGTCCTCCCTACTTCAAATATTCTCGAATATATCGCGCAATTACGCGATAGACTTGAGAAAATTAGACCTATTTTAAAAGACAATTTAGAAGAAGCACAAGCAGTGTAGTCTCGTTATTATAATAGAAACACCACCATTCGGGAGTTTGTCCCGGTTGATCGTGTAATGATGCTCGTTCCAACCTCCCATTCAAAATTGTTAGCACATTGGCAATACAGGGTCCTTCCTTTTGGTTTGCATGGGGCACCAGCTACTTTCCAACGTCTGGTAGACACATTGCTACGGCCCCACAATTCCTATAGTGCCGCCTACTTGGATGATGTAGTCATTTATTCCGGCACATGGAAGGACCATGTATGGCAGGTTAAAACGGTGCTCTCCACACTAGCGTCAGCAGGGCTTTGTATTAATCCTAAAATATGTTTCTTCGGATTGAAGGAAGCCAAATATTTAGGCTACGTAGTGGGTGGGGGTGCTGTTAAACCATAATGTAATAAAATTGATGCCATCATGAATTGGCCCCGTCCGATGAATAAGCGGCAGGTTCCAGCATTTTTAGGTCTGGCAGGTTACTATCGCCGTTTTGTACCGCATTTCTCTGAAATTGCTTCGCCCTTATCTAATTTAACAAAGAAACGTGCACCTTTAAAAGTGGTATGGGATGATGCGGTTGATAAAGCATTCTGTGACCTAAAGTTGTCCCTTACGTCAGCACCTGTGTTCAAATCCCTTGATTTTTCTATTCCTTTTATTCTCCAGACCGACGCATCGGCCACAGAATTGGGTGTCGTGCTGAGCCAGTGCGTCGACGGTGCTGAACACCCCGTTATGTACCTTAGCCGGAAATTGCTGGAACGAGAGACCAAGTATGCTGTGGTGGAGCGAGAAGCCTTGGCGATCAAGTGGGCTATCACGTCTTTGAGATACTACCTATTGGGACGCGAGTTTACTCTGGTGACGGATCATGCCACTTTACAGTGGATGTCCCTTCATCGTGAGTCGAACTCACGCATCACTAGGTGGTTCTAAGAGTTACAACCTTATCATTTTAGTGTCATTTATCGTAAAGGTTCCTTGCAGGCCAACGCAGATGCTCTCTCTCATGTCCACGACCTCGCGGTGTAGGTTGCCTGACCTGAGGGGTCTGGGCTGAGGGGTGGGTCATGTCACACATGTGCGATTAGGAGGTAGTCAAAGAGCCTAAAGGTGAGTGAAACATCACAAGATAAGGGGTTGTCACGTGGTGCTTACCTGAACTCTCTTTTATCAACATAAACCAAGAAGAAAAATAATCCTGCAACTTCCGGTGTTCCAAAATGGTCGCGATGATGTCATTTCCGGCCATCCCTGATGACATCACTTCCGGCACCCACAATGCAGCGTCACAACATGCCAACCATTTCCTGTCACATGTTTTTCTCTGTTATATAACCGCCATTTTGTCACAGTAAAAGGATTCATTGTAATTCCAAACTTTTCTTTTTCTTATTGTCTGGATGACAATATACGGGGATGGTCCCCAAAACTTTATTTTTGTCTTTGTGAAGGATTTATTCTACCACTATATATATATATAAAAAAATATATTATAAAATATATATATATAAATAAAATCATACATTTACAATGGATTGGCATGCCATCTGGATCCAAACACTAAATTGTGTTGTATATTTAATGAGTGCTTGATTTCATTTCATAACATAATAGCTATATACACATTATATTTAATAGTTCAAAGGTTCACAGAGTCAATATTATAACAGGTACAGAGTGCAGTAAAGTTTTTATTTGCATGATCAGTGAGTATGACTACTTTACCTTGAAACATCTGTTTGAAATAATATGCTTTTCAGTGTGTTGTCTAAGTAAGACACTGAGAAAATAATTAATGCATTTATTTCTAGTAAGATTGACTAGTTAAAGCTACAGTTAAGCTTGAATCCTTTCATATAATAAGAAAAAAGACATGCTCTTTGGTCACTTTGCTACAGAGAGTGCTTACATTTTCATGTAATTAAAAAAATCAGTAAAATCTACCGTGGAACTAATGTCAGCTCCGGCCATTCCAATGATGTATAAAGCCAGGTGTGCCTAATGGCCAACTGTTCCAAAGTCTTTTATCATTCTACTTTGCCGCTCACTAAAAGAGCGTGCAGATCCATATTAGCTTGCAATGTCATCTTTAACCAACCTGGACCAGTGACAGTAAGCCATCAAATTAATCCCATATCCCCAAGAGACCACAGGGAAAACGTATAAATGGAAATGGCAAACTAGAGGTTAATCAAGATTCTCAATCTGTGTTTCTTAAGAATGCTTTCATCACTGAGAGAATACCGACAACAGCAACAAACGTGCAGCAACCTTCTTTATGGCTGTCTCACAGAGCGTGAGGAAGTCTGAAGGAATTCTATGCTAATGCTGTCCACCCTGCAGCTGCCCCCACCTCCCACCCTCTTCATTGTAACCTGAGCAAGCCAGTGGATTTATATGTGTTTTCAGCTTGTTACAGCAGATTTATCTTTACAATAAAAAAGAACAACAATCTGCAGAATTCATTAGGGTCATTCCTGCTAGCACTGCGTTTTTTTGTTTTTTTTTTCTTTCTAAAGAACTATTTCTGTCACAGACTTTGTAAGTGGCCAAAAATGTTTTTAACTCCTACTAGCACAGGTAAATTTAGACAACCATAAATAAAATGAGGGTTTTATGTATGTAAAGAGTGGGTAGTTTATGCATGCTTTTGAACTTTACTTTTTTATAATGGTGCTAAAATTAAACCTTTGCCCCAGTAATGGCCCACAGACCAATTCCATAATGAGTAAGACAAATTTGAACCCTTTTTCTGCAGCACACTTTAGTCTATTAGACTTAAAGCTGTGTTTAATGAAATAAACCTGTGCTAGTAAGGCAGCTTACATCATAATAGTCTTAGGAACAAAATCAAGTAATTTAGGAATATTTTCTATATCACTCTCTCTCCCTATATATATATATATATATATATATATATATATATATATTACACTTGGGGGCTCTGCCCCCTGCTTCCTTTGCTCGCCCACCCCCGTGTTTGGTTTACTGGATATACAATTTAAAGAGATTGTTATTTTCATGGGAATTGTTACATAGGCATTATTTTCACTTTTACTTTAAAACCTTTTGTAAAAACAATACTTGTGCTTTATTTTTTGCCCCGGGCGTGGTCACATCTCTTTCTCGCAGGACATATAACGCTGCTCACGTTGTGAGGGGGGTGGGGGGGGTGTGGGGGTGCAGCTAAACACACACTAAGGAGATGCCATCGGATCATCTGCTGTCTTTCTGCTGCTGGTGAGCTGCCTGTTCTGCTTGTCGCATGTCGTTGTTTTAAGAGCTGTGAGCACATGATGCATGTCTGCCAAAAGCAATCCAACAACTGCTAGGTTAGATGTCTGTGGACTTGTTTTAAATGATGGCTCACTGCCTTGTAAAAACAATACTTGTCCTTTATTTCCAGCCCCGGGCGTGGTTAAATCTCTTTCTCGCAGGATGTATAACGCTGCTCACGTTGTAAATGGGGGGCAGCGTCAATCATATTAAATCCTGTACAGCCGCTGTCCTTTTTGTCACTTCGTGTCTCTGCTGCTCGCATTGTGATCGCTTCTCCATGATCATAAATATACACCTGACCGAATTGTGTTTTCTTTGAAATTAAACTTGTCGTTGCTTTAACTGTTGCAGGACCACAGATTCTCATAGCGTATGGTCCATTATTGTGTAAATCTACATTTTGGGCATTGAATGATACGAAGGCGAAAAGACTTTGTTTTCTGCTCTTTGCCTTTTATTTCTGACCTGGCTTTGTCCTGCTATTTTTTCAATTACACCTGATCCTGATGACTAATTTCCTTTTGTTTGTGCTAATGCAATCTTTACTCTCTTTTTTTTTTTGATACTGTAGCGACTGACGTAATAAAGTGTCACAAAAGTTTTACTTGAACAATCACCGACTTCGTAACCCCAAACACAACTTTCTAGCACCCTCTCCAACCGCTCATCCCCCAGGTCTCAGTCTTCAGTCTTCTGTGCTGTACTCCACCCTCCCTCAATCATACCTAACAGTCACTTAAAACAAATAAGGCTTCTACCTGGCTGGGATGCTACAATACTTTCAAATTTTACTGCTTTCATATTCTTTACCTTTCTCTGCATGTGTATCGCGCCATCGTTTCTTTGAGCCTTTCGAATTCCAATGCTTTCATAATCTCTTATCTGCATTTTTTTCTGTCCATCGCTTTTGGGTCTCTTTCCCCCACGCTGCTCTTTCTTCTTTGCTTAGTCGTTGATGTTTCATCTAGAACGTATTGTTCTTATACGCTTTATATGTGCTGAGAGCACAGGATCTTTGTGTGCCACGTGCCTTTACACGACTGAGTGTTTGCTGGCTGTGCTCTCTTATTTGATATTGTTTATATCTCGTGGGTCTTCCAGGAAGATCACGTCTCCTCGCCCTGCTTTTCCTTTCCAGGATGTTTTTTTATAAAAGAGAGATATGGAAGCTTCACTATATGTAGAAGTGGAAGCTTCTCCTCAGTAAAAGACACATGAAAAGCATCTAAAGGGCTCTCAGACCATGACAAAAAAGATTCTCTGGTCTGATGAAACCAAGATTAGCTTCATATCTGGAAGAAATCAGTTGCCAATAATCAAATGTGAAACACCACTCCAGCAGTGAAGCATGGTGGTGGCAGCATCATGCTGTGGGGTTGTTTCTCAGCGGCAGGGAATGTGAGACAAGACAGGGTTGAGGGAAATCTGAACAGAGTAAAGTACAGAGATATCTTTAATGAAAACCTGCTCTAGAGTGTCCTGGAATTCTGCCCAGGCCAAAGGTTCACCTTCCAACAAGACATTGACCCTAAGCACAAATCATGGACAACATAGGAATGGATTAGGGTCAATTAAGTGAATGTTCTTGAGTGGCCAGGCTAGGGCCCAGACTTGAACCCCACCAAACATCTCTGGAGAGGCCTGAAAATAACTGCTCATTGACGGTCCCCATCTAATCTGAAAGAGCTTGAGAGGATACACAGAGGAGAGTGGAAGAAAATCCAGTTGTGCAAAGCTTGTCACATTTTACCCAAAAAGACTCCAGGCTGGAATCACTGTCAAAGGGGCTTCAGGTAAGTACTGAATAAAGAGTCTGAATTCTTGTGTCCATATATTTCAGATTTCTTATTTTTGGAAAATTTGCAAAAATGTCTAAAATCCTGTTTTCCCATTGCCATTTTGGAAACTTGAGAATTGAATGTTGCTGATGTGTGGAAAAATGAATTTAAATGGTTTTAGCACATTGCAGTGGGCTGGTGCCCTGCCTGGGGCTTGTTCCTACCTTGCGCCCTGTGTTGACTGGGATTGGCTCCAGCAGACCCATGTGACCCTGTGTTAGGATATAGCGGGTTGGATAATGGATGGATAGTTTTAGCACAAGGCAGCAGCATAGCAAATAAGTGACGAGGTATAAATACTTTCTGAATCCATATCCACATATGACAACATTACCAGTCACACAAGACCACCACCATCATCAAGAGGCTTTATGCCCCAAAAATGACTACTCCTGGGAAATAAATATGGGTATCAAATATTTGGAGATGACAGAGTGCAAGTTTAGAGAATGATGGGGACCAAGAGTGCAAAGGGTGCTTTGGGCTGCCAGGAGCCATTTGAACAAGTTGGCTTCCAGATTCCCCTTTGCCATTGCTAACTCAAGAAGTGATAGCTAGGCTTCCCTTGAAAGTTGGAAACTGGAAGGAAGGAGGATTGATTTTGGCAAGACTGGCTACAATGGTGGCAAGAACAGACCAGAGAGGGGAGGAAGAACAGAGGCTGAAACTGAAAGGTATCAATAAGTAAGAAATTGGTATAGCCACCCAATAAGATAACTGTGGTTAGAACCTTTGTTTAGTTAGGCACAGGGGGAAAATAGATTTATTGTGCTTCCACTTCCCTGTGTTCCTTTATTATTAATTACCTCTGTTATAATAAACACTTAACTTCAATTTGGCCTTCTTAGCTTTATAGGGTTCAAGGTCTACACATGAAAGATCACTTGAGGCTACTATATGAAAACATTTATAGATAGTTAAATATTTATTTACATACAAAGGAGCAAATACTATCAGTAGAGAAAACAGAATGGTAGATGGCATGGGTAGACAGAAATTACTAGAGAGGATTCCAATAAAACATGAAATGATTTATTATAAATCAAGAGACACTGCTAATGTTGAAATCAATGGAAATAATAGATCTTTAGTTTGGTATGGAAACTAAGGCTGAAGTTTCAATGTTAGTAGATAAAGACTGTGTTGGGAAAAAAGGCAAACTAAGTATTTCTCATGTGTGAAAAAAATTAGATTGCCATATTTAGAGCAAAGCATCTATGCTGCTGAGTTATGAGGTGAGAATTATAAAGCACAGAGAAAGCCAAAAATAATTGCAGATATCTATATATATTCTTTGGTGAAGCACTATGAAATTCACTGCAACCATACATGAGAATAAAAAGCATCACGAGCACTGATGCAAAGATTAACATTCGCATCCCATGAATCTTTTTTGTCTGCACCAGAATCAATTTGTTTTCATTATATCATCTCCGTTTCTTGCATTATACTTATAACATCTGAACAAACATTATCCCAATGATCTTTGCCTTTAATATAGGTTATTTTTCCAATGAGCTCGTGGAATGAGTGTTGGCCCTAGCCATCATAACATTCTCAACTATTAATCTTATTCAAAGTGTCCTGTGGCCCAAGAAGAGCTAAATCTTCTGAAAGAAAAGAAGAAAGAAATCATTAAACCCGGTTAATTTATTTAAATTCAGGGTTATAGATGCCATCCTGAGGGCATTCCATGTATGGTAGGGATCAAACTTGGCTATTATGCCAGTACTGATTAAGAAAACCTCTGTGTCAAGAGACTTGGACATGCATGTAATTCTGCAGGTATAAAGACTGTGATATAATGTATTAATTATTTAAATAATTTATCAAAGTATGAAAAAAAAATCCACAAACATGGACAGCACAGTAACTCATGTGATACAAAGAATAATGAGGCAGATTACAGAGAGTCTACAAAGAAATGCACAAGAGAATGACTATTGATGATCAATAGAAAATCGAAGCTGTTGTCCAGTACTGTGGCTGTAGTTGGCTGTTATTAAGGCATCTATATTCCTGGGAACATTCAAAACTTTAGAAATGATTTTATACCCTTGCTCTCACCACAATTTGATCTCAGAGGTCTTCAGAGAGTTCTGCGGACTTCATGGCTTGGTTTTTGGCCTGACATACCATTTGAATCGTGGGACCTTATATACATAGGTGTGTGTGCCTTTTTAAGGAATATCCAATTCAATTTGCCACAGGATACAGAATGCACCTGACCAGAATTTGGAGTGCCTCAGCAAAATTTCTGAATGTTTATAAAAAACAGATTTCTGTTTTTGTTTTTTAATAAATTTCCAAACATTTATATAAACATGTTTTCACTTTGTAATTATGGGTCATTGAGTGTAGATTGATAGGCAAAAATGGCAAATGTATCCATTTAAAATCAAATTTACAGCACAATGAAGTGTGCAGGAAGTGAAGGGGTCTCAATACTTTCTGAATCCACTACATTTACCAGGTCATAAGGTATTTCAAGCAAAATATCTATGCCTTTTGGCTAATAGATCCAATACAAATTGTGCTCTGTTCAATAAAGGAGTCGACACGGAATATTTATACTGTAGAGGTCTCTCTTTTTTAATTTGAGTTCTTTTTTTACATGAACAACCACATAATCCATCCATCCATCCATCCATTATCCAACCCGCTATATCCTAACTACAGGGTCACGGGGGTCTGCTGGAGCCAATCCCAGCCAACACAGGGTGTAAGGCAGGAAGCAAAGCGCGGGCAGAGTGCCAACCCACCGCAGGGCACACACACCCATCTACCAAACACACACCAGGGACAATTTAGAATCCACATAATCCATTTCTGACAAATTACAAAATCATCCACCTGTCATTTGAATCAGTTTATTCAGTTCAGGAACACAGGAAGCCAGAATCTATCCTAGCAGTACCAATCCTTGATGGATTGCCAGTTCGTCCCAAGACATGCTCACTTAAAATAGGCCAATTTAGAGCTGATAATCAACTTCCCCTGGAAGTCCACAGAAAGAGAGGCAGCTACATTAACCTGTGCACCACCACCCCAGTAGCATATCATTTTAGACTTCTACCTTTGTGAGCAATGGAAAAATAAGTGCATTGCAAATTAAAAAATTGTATATGAAAAACGTTGACTTAACAAACATCTGAGCTATCAAAAGAATAGTGTTTAATTACAGAAATGTTCTAATTTTCATTCCTGTATACACACCTGGCTTTGGAAAATTCAATTAGCCAACCATTTAAAAAAAGCATGTACAGGAATTCTCCAGTCATACTGGAATGTCTAATAAATTGTGTGATTTGTGCTGAGTTCATGATCTCATGGGCAGATTGAAAACTCATCATGATATGTGGTGTCTTTCTATTGCAGCTCGTCCTGTTTTATACGTTTTTGTGAACTATATTTTACTAAACACTAGAAAATTTTTGGACTTGACACATACTCAATTCCACATTATTATTTCTGACTATTAACCGCATTTCATCTGCTGTTTGCCAGCCTCCAGCCAATTTCCAGTCTTTATAAAATATTCTTCTAGAACCAACGAAGATAACAAACTGTAACAAAATATTCTGATGAAGACCTGTTTTATTCATTTTCTAAAATAAGCTGATAACATTTATAAAGAAAAGGACAAACACATTAAAATGACATGAATCAAAATGAGAGTGCATAAAGAATTAACCTTATAAATATCTGAGCTCATGAAGGTGAAATTGCATATGCTGCATAAATCATTTGGATGCTGTCATCTTAGTCAGTACAGGATTCTTGTTTAAATTTGGGTTACTGCCTGTCTTATTATTATTATTATTTTTTTCTGTTTGTATGTGTGCCTTTGTACCACCTGCTAGGTTTTACATTAGCGAATTAATGCATCTTGTCGAGCAACAGTCACTTATTTTCTTTCTGGGAAAAATTAAGCCAAATTTTGGAAATCCAATATAACAGATCTGTCATTTTTTTTAAATAAAATCTCCATCTGCTCTGTTTAACCATCCAAGGTATTAAGTATCTCTTGACAGTTTGTTTGATCTCTCCTTAATACATTCCAAAAACTCCTCAATGTGACCTTCATTTTGTTCAGGTTCTTTTTACCTTCAGATTTCTTATTGCAGCTGAGCGTTTTTAAATGTTAAGCTATATTCCTTATGAATTGTTGGCAAAACCAGTGATAATGATGTCATCTGCTAGCGAAGTACCATAAAAATAACTCATCTGAATTCAGTTACACAACCCCTTTTTAAACGTCACTGAAGTTTAAATGGCTCTTTTTGTATGTGCTGTCCTTAAAATGGGACTTGTCTGCTTTATTGTAATGTTATTTTTCATTAATGGTGATCTAAAATATAAATCCAAGGATACTTAATCTCTCAAGATAGCTGATGACATACTGAGAAAACTTTTTTTTACATCTGACAAGGTCTTTGTGAAATTTTCATAAGATACAATACAATAACTAAATATTATGTACTTTGTTGCATTTCAGACCAAATAATTTACATGTTCTTATTTAGGTTAGGGTGATCTGATGGTTAGCACTACCGCCTCATAAATGCAGCACAGTGGGTTCAAATTCCACATCCTGATTATTGTATGTGTGAAGTCTGAACATTCTCCCTGTGTCTGTTATGTTTTTTCACTGGTTACAATGGTTTCCACTGTAAACTCCAATGAAACATTAGTTTATTTGGTGACTCTAAATTTTCCCTATGTGTGTGACACTCTGTGTCACTGGGTCACTGAAAAACGGTTGTTGCAGTCCTAAAGTACAGGTGCTCAGTAAGTGTAGACTGAAAAAAGACATGCTTACACAGAGTGGTTAATGGAGGGATTGGCTAAGCTAAGTTATGCATTTGCAGTTGCAAAATCAGCGCAGCCGTTCCTCATTACCAGCTCTAGGTGGCAATCTGTGCCATGTCTATAATTTTAGTAAAAATTTTACTGAGAATTGGGGGCAAGGGTGGAATGAATTCCGAGAGCAGGCAAAGAAAGGTGACTGAGGGGTGAGACTGATCTGGAGAAATCTCTTGGGAGCATATTGTGAGATATGAGTCCCATTATGGAGTGTCCAACCTGCTCAGTGGTGGAAGAAACAGGGAAGATGGAGTACCCAGTAATGGCCTGATGTTGGGGCTGGGTTTAGAGGTTAGTGGCATCAGGTCTGCTAATTTACTGGTAGAAAGCACAGGAGACAAGTGAGGTTCCCTGGAGTTGGCAGGTCAAATGTACTTGCAACACAAGGATGGAGTAAGCAGAACAAATATTATGTCACTGAAAGTATCATTGGGAAGGAGCAATGTAATGATGGGCTTATGGAATGAATCTTGGAGGAAGAGAAGTTAGGAAGAGTTACTTATTGTTTTTGAACAGCATTAGTTATTTATTGCTCTTCTCATTGGAGCACTGTGTTATGAAAATATTTGTTTATTATCAAACTGCACCTTGATGCATTTGCTTTTTTTTGTACCTTGAAAACGTATTGTTGTCTTCTCACTTGTCCTAGTCCATCCTTGGTTTTGAAGTTCAAGATATTCAACAGGGGTATGAGTCCATGGCCACAAGCACAGGGTATCACAGAGTGTAGTTTTGTTCAAGACTGGCCTCCAAAATGGACTCTGTTGCCTACAGGGTTGCTTCTGTAGAAGGAAAATTTTTATATTAACATAGATAATAGCAAATTAACATATAGAGCCATAAAAAGTAACTAAAAGCTTCTAAAATATTAAGATTAAGCATAAATTAGAATGTTAAGCAAATAATATAGGTCAAGCAAATAGTTAACTAAAAATCAGTTATATTGCATTATTTTTAGGCTTACAGTAAAATTTCCAGAGTAAGAAAAGAACAGCAAATTGATGCACCGAAACCAGCTTTGGACAGGATAAGAGTTTGAGAACACCTGTGATTCAATGCTAGGAAGTGATAACACAGAGAAGATGACTCTAAAAGGTGCATGTCGAAAACCAGTTGGGTTGATGAATCAGCAGAAAGGCAACAAAAAGGCTTTTGCTGTAAGCAGGGTCACGCTGACATAATGCATGAAGAGAAAATCTTAGTAAATTCAGGCATTAGCAAAAATATTAGAAGAATATATTAGCAATTAACTTTAGTGTAGAAGTTAAGACAAATCAAGCATGCCAAGCAATGATTAAATGAAAGCACATACTATATTTCTTTTTAATTAAAGCTTAAGCTTCAGGTCACTATTATAAAAAAGTTTGGAAGGTTTAAGTAAGGAAATGATGAGAGGAAACCCATATATGGAATTGAAGCCTTGGCCAGTTACAGAAAATGGGAACAGCATAGAAAAATAGCAAATTCCACGAGGGGGCCAGTGATAGGAAAAGTAAGGAGATAATAAGGGTTCCCATGGAAACTCAAGGTTTGGCTGGACAGGAGTAGAAGGGAGTCAGAGAAGATGGGCAAAAGAGCTCATTATAGCGAGGTCAGAAAAGATAGGAAATGACATAAGAAAAGCCCAAAGATGGTAAGAGGAAGCCATCCACCCAGTCTTAGACCAATCAAAATAAGCCGAACAGACACCAAGAGGAATAATGGACAGTAAAACCAGGTGCAGAATGAGCTAATCGAACGAGGCCAAAATGATAAGAAATTGTTATAAAAACTTCAATTGCTGTAATGTTCGGGGCTCAGTCTCATTCGGCCGAATTGGGTTGAGTCTGTGTGGTTGATTTATTGCGATAAAGCCTTAAAACTCTGTCTGTCTATCTTGAGTCCTAATAGCCTTTATTTTTAGGTAAAAAGCCTTCTGATGATGAATTTTTCGCCACGACACTTCCCAGTGGTTTCAGGATAAGCCCTGGACACAATGTGACCATTAAATTGCTTAAGAGGATAGTGGAGACAAGAGAAGAACTTCTTGGGAAGGAAAAGAAATTTGCTTGTTATGTGTAAAAAGTAGACCCTTACAAAGATGCTTTGTTTCTTTCCATGCTGAAACCACCTGTTATTTTAGAACAGCTTATCATGTTTCTTGGCTGCTAAAAATCTTGTCTATTAATGCTTTGGTGTTTCCTTAAGAAATACCTTAATGTTTTGACAATTAGTTTAAGTAGAAAGAGTAAAAGCTCTGTGGCATTGTAAGTGTAGAGCTTTAGGAATGCTATTGTGGGGTGGTGTTTGGTTGTAAAAAATGTGCACTGCATCTACCACAAAGTGCAATTTATGATGGCATAAGAGTGAGCACTCCTCTCTATAGCCTCCTCTCCAATAGCAGATGTGTTTGAGCTCTGAAAGCACTTTTTGGAGGCAATTAATGTAATTTTAAAAATAGGCAAAGTTGTCTTGAAGACAAGATGACCGAATCATACCTAGATTACCTTTATAAGATCAGTAAAAGTGCAGATCAGACAGAAGAAAAAAGGAGGGGAGTGTGATGTAAAGAATCCTCTGACTTACTCCTGACACTTTAAGCAAAGCAAGAAACAGGACGCTTTGACAAACTAAACATCTAGTATTTTGCTTTTGTTTATGGCACTCTCTATTTAAATAATGCTTAAAATCAAGATTTACTATAGGCCATATTCCTGCCAGCGTGTTCTCTTTATTAAACCGCTGTGTGCTGATAACCAAGTTCCTTTCTCAGCTAGGTGAATCGGGGTGGTGGTGGGGGGCCACTTTCAATAGGAAGACTACAGTGACAGTCATACCTTATTGAAGTCTGAAGGAATTACCGACAGAAAGGTAGGGAACTGTAGTCCTGGATGCAAGTGCATTGCACCTGCTAACTGCGTGTCCTCAAAGGTTGGTAAATGTATGAACAGACAAACGAGAGTAACAATAGAGGTGTGTCAAATAACTGCGGACCTACATTAAAAAAGAACATCCACATTTAAAAAAAGGTTTATGTTTTAAAGAGAGATGCCCCCAAAAGCCTTTGCAATTAAAACAGTGGGTTTGAAGATGTCATGTTATATTCAACATTCTGAAGTATTACACTTGTCAGATTGCTAAATCATCTGTTTTTGACTATTTGAAGATTTTAAAATAAGATTAATTTTTTGGGTTGTATCTCAGTCCCTCTCTTCACATTATGCTTGCTCCAACCAATCTATATAGTAGTCTTGTATGTATAATAAAAGTAAGCAAAGTGCTCTAGGATTGTACGTCTTATCTTCTGTAAAACTCTTTTATTTTAGTGTTTTATTTTATTGGGATAAGAATACAGAATAATGTATTTACAACAGTTTCAGTATTTCTTCTCTTAATTACCATTAAAACACATACTACAGGTTACCACAACAGGACTACATTCTCATTATTTAGACTTAGTCTTAGTTTATGGGTCAATGGTGGTGAGACTTAGAGTATTGATGCTCTATAATCCATTACTCTTTTAGCCACAATGCCATAAACATCATTCTTAGAAAACCTTGTCTATGCTTAGATCATAATCTACACTGATGTCTTATCTTTTAGATCTAGGAATGACATTATAACATTCTGCCATGATGGAAAAAAACTTGAAGGTAAAACCGTTTTTAAAGAGCTAAATAAATAATTGGTCAAAACAGGATAAAGAACATTACCCATGAGTAAGAGATGCCCAATTCAAAACCAAAATCATTAGACAAAAATCGAAGTCAGAATGACCCTAGCTAAAGTTTTCTCACCAAACATACAATTTTAGCTGGTTCTGATTTGACTAAAACTAGCTGTTTTTGGACTTGTGTGTATGACCTGTGATAGACAAAAAGTCTGCTCAGGATTGTTTTCTGCTTTAACTCCATTACTGCCAGGGAAGGCTCTGGCTCCCAAGACATTGCTGTAAGAAAGTGGGTTCACATATTTTGACTACAGATAATACTAGCTCCAGTAAGGTATATTATAAAATCAGTTAGGAAAAGTGATCTGGGTCTAAATAAGGAACAGCCAAGATGTATGTCTTTTGAATAATAGGTGATGAGCAACATAGCAGGGTGCAACTACAGACCAGAGAACAAGCCAGCCACTACCAGATGCTTTTGATTTCTTGCACATTTCACTTATCATTGCTCAAACCATTTCTACATCAGGAAACAGGTTGCTACTGATAATTTAAAGCTTTAAGCACTGATTGATTGATTTAAGCTTCCCACATTTGTTATACATCACTTCATTTTGAGTGTTTTTTTTAACATAGATAAAAATCAAAATCAAAACGGACCAAGCCTTACAAAAGGTATGGTGAGAAGGCAACTTGTGCACTTGTGTTTGTCCTTCTAGTCTAGCTATATAATAATGGAGTGTACCAGCCAGAGACAATCAACATACAGTATATCTTCTAAATTCCATAGATGATTACTTCAGAGTATTATTTAAAAATCTCAATACTGAGCTATTAAAGAAAACTCTATAAAAGCAATTAATCAAAGAAAAAAGTATTGCGAATGCATAATTATTTATATAGGACTAAAACATAAATAGTTAAAGGAAATCTCTCAATCCATTTGCTCGGATTTGTGAATCCAATTTCAGGGTTCCCGGAAGCACCTACAGTTTTAGCCTAAACTATATTAAAAGAAATGTTTGCAAATATCTAATGCTAAATATTGAATCCTGAGAACTACTACAATATCTATATACGTTCCACATAATGATGTCACACAAATGAATTTGTTTTTTTGAAATTGTGAATTTCCCCTTGGGGATTAATAAAGTATCTATCTATCTATCTATCTATCTATCTATCTATCTATCTATCTAT
>JANRMT010062807.1:57285082-57314940 GCA_026402145.1 Polypterus bichir lapradei | reverse complement strand
TATCTATCTATCTATCTATCTATCTATCTATCTATCTATCTATCTATCTATCTATCTATCTATCTATCTATCTGATAATGAACCCTGCCACTGTAAACTATATGTGTGTATTACCACAAGAAAACAGTGTTCATACAATACAAAACAATACAATTTATTTTTTGTATAGCCCAAAATCACACAAGAAGTGCCGCAATGGGCTTTAACAGGCCCTGCCTCTTGACAGCCCCCCAGCCTTGACTCTCTAAGAAGACAAGGAAAAACTCCCAAAAAAACGCTTGTAGGGAAAACAAATAGAAGAAACTTTGGGAAAGGCAGTTCAAAGAGAGACCCCTTTCCAGGTAGGTTGGGTGTGCAGTGGGTGTCAAAAAGAAGGGGGTCAATACAATACAATACATTACACAGAACAGAACAAATCCTCAATACAGTATACAAATAAACATTTTAGAAGTACGTAGCAGAATTTAACAGTAGATGATATCACATAATATGATTTGGATTTGTTTAGAGTCCTGGAGACCTCATCCATCAAGCTGCCTCCCCCATTTGGCTATTTCAATGCTGAAATAGCGCTAATCCGATGAAAGGACCACCATTTCGCACAATTCCTGCGATCCTCCATCAGGGATGATTTTACCTGAGGCAGGTAAAACAACTTGGCATGTGGGCTGTGGTGCCAAGTGCCACATTTGAGTACCGAGAAGAGAAACAGAATAGGTGAGGGTTAGTATCAAATTATAACTATCATGTTACTTATATTATGTTCATGTGACAAACAATCACCCAAGATGTGATATACCATGAAAATCATAAAATGTATAAATAGTATGAAATATATGTTCAAAATTTTAAAACAATTAGAAGAACTGCATCTGATGCCAAAACATTGAATAACTACACCACTTCAGCCTGCTTGCCTCAGCGATGACAGCACAAAAATGGGCCATCTCAGAGAAGAACCACAGGTGGAATGTATAAACTCCTCATTGCCAGATATCAGTCCTGAATTCAAAACTAATATCCTGGGTCTGTGAAGCCGGAGCATTAAGCATTGCACCAATGCACCAAACATAAAAGTAAATAACAAAAATAAAATAAAAAAAATATAAGAACGAGGAGGTGAATTCCACACTAATTCAAGGATTCTAAAGGCGTTTTCACACACAGTTCATTTGAACCAGTTTTTTTAAATTCTGGTGCAATTTCTTTTGCTTTTTTCTTTTTTTTTCTTATGTTTGGTTAATATGATGAATTTTTGGCCATGACTCTTTACAGTATTTGTACTATGAGTTGCATTATTTTTCCTGATTATTTATTCTGAATTGGTCATGCTCTGGCTTTTAATTGTTTTTCGTGCCTTCAAAAAACTATTTCAGCAGTGTTTGTTGTTTCTGAGGACAAAGAATCCAGGGATCTATATAAATATTTTTGTCTTCCTTATGATTTTAAGATTATTCCTCAGCACCATCTTGTATTTCTTATGATTCTGTTGCTAGGAGGCAACACCGTTTCCTGAATGTGGTTCCCATAGGTCACCTGTCCTGACATCACTAGTGTGACATTTGAAAAGCTGACTCCATGCATAATCATTCAAGACTGGAATCATGAAAGAAAAAGCTTTATATTGTTTCTTCTGAATTTACTAGTTGTAACAAGTTCTTTACTCTCTGTTTAAAATTTACTGTACATCTCACGTTTCTTGGCACTGGTTATATGTATTCTGTTTGGCTTATGACTTACTGCTCTGTTCTGTGACTACGATTTTATTGAGGTTTGTTTTTTAAACCTCCTGGTTACAACATCTATGTGAATTCTGACTTCTCTTTAACATCTTCTGATCTTTTCTCTCTCAAAATTGCTGTTGCCTTGTGCAAGTAGTACAGTACACATTTTTTTCTGCCATTTCCACCCTGGCAGAACAGTGTTGTAGCTTTTTACAAGTGACAGGAAAGCTGTATTCTCAGCACCTGTTACCAGTAGGCAATACTACATGGTGACTGCTGGGCTTTGACACTGACCCTGACTCAAGATAAAGGAAGGTAGGTCAATAATTATCTGTATGGGATGTCCATCCATGTTTATTACCAATGACAACATTAAGCAAGTCTGTACCATGATTCTGACAAACTGACAAGGAATCAACAAAATTATCACAAAAGTGTGGATAATTATTCGCTTACTTCATTATTTCTGTTTATAACATGTGAATTGACCCTCTTAACCTGTAAACATTGAGTGGGAAATAAAAGAAAGAAACCTCTGACAGTAGGAGTAGCAGCCCAAGCATAACTGAGGCCGAGTTTGACTAATTGTACGATGTGCAAATGACGTTTTTACCTCACAGGGCAGTTTCAAGTAGCTACAATAGCTATGGTAAGTCTGCTCTATGTTAAAAGTGTAACTAGTAGCAAGCTCTAAAAACAACTGCTAACAAAACAAATGATTCCCCTTCATTTAAAAAAATCAGAATAAAAGAACACATTAAAAGTCAAAATTATCTCTTAAACCAATGTTCCATGCAACATATCATACTAATTGCCCTTTTTTGATCTTTTACCTTGATGTGGAAAATTCTTGCATGCTTGGAAGTTATTGTTATTAAAAAAACAATTATGACAATTCTACAGTCTCCAAAGGCTGTCTGAGAAAACAAGTGCTTCCCAATTATAAAAAGTCAATTTTCAAAGCTGTCTCCTCTCGAAAGAAGAAAATAAATGAGGGTCTCTGCCTGCCATCAGCATTTCTGCAGACTTTTGATGTCTCTATTCTTGGCTCCATCTGTGCAGACACAGTGCAGAAGCACACAAAAATCTCTGAATCTTTTATAGCCAGGTCAGACAACACCACAATTGGATATCACTTGATACCATTTCACTGTCCATCTGTTCATATGTAAAACAAATATTCATCCTGAAATGTGGAGCCAAGTAAGGGTTTAATACTGGCACAACTTTTCTGCACAGATTTATACTCACCAAATACTTTGTTTTTTTATTTTTATTTTTGAAGCTATCCTAAAGGGTGAATGTTTATATCTTAGTTTTTATTCTCTATTTTTACACTCATAGAATCATAAATTACTACTAAATTAATGCTACAATTTTTTAACCTCAGTCAATCTGTCATGTTTTATAATGTGTCATTTATGATGATGCAAAGCATTTTAAATGGCCAGTGAACTACTGCTGACATGTTTGTACAACTGAGTTTTTCATCAAAGTAGACTTCATTGCCTTCCTTGAGGAAAAAAATAGAGAACATCTGAGATGCTGAGTGTGCATCCCTTTAATAACAAAATATGTGCTCGTCTGCCCTTTGTAAGGTCATGAAGTTTAAGCCAGTCGTCTAACGGACAGAAACTGTCATATCACTTCATGGCTCCATTGTCGACAGATTTTTGACCTCATGGCCGTTTATCATGCCTGCAAATGTCGAAGCATGTTAAATTGTTTCCATGGAGCATTTTTCTTTTGACAGTGAACTTTAAAGGTGCCTAAAGTGCATTCGGTAAAAGGCTTCTATTCAGTGTCATCTAAGGACAAAAGGCAACAGAAGCATTGGGTTTGATTACAGAAGGCCATAGGACTATGATACGCCTCCCTGAGTTATTTACAAATACAGTTATTTTAACAGTTGTGTTATAGTCTGACAGATCAGTTACAATGAATATCAAGAAAATCAAAATGACTACAATTCTGAAATATACCATTTTCATTTACTCAATCATTAATTTATTCATTATTTACTCAATACCACTTATTCCAAGATTGATTCAGACTGAAACCTATCCAAGCCACTTTAGGCATAAAAGACCAAATGTGAATACTGAATGTGATGTCTTAAACTTAAACAAAACAGAATAAATAACATAAAAGATAATCCACCCATCTTTTGCCTGAACCCACTTAATCCAATTTCAGTGTCACTGGGAGCTGTTGCTGATCCCAGGCAACACTGAGAACAAGACATTAATGAAACCTAGGCAGGATGTCTGTCCATTGTAGGGTGTCTTCCCTCATACACCCTTATTTAGCTATGGCTAGCTTAGTGTCACCAGTGAATCTAACTTTAACATCATTAGAATGTAGACAAGAAACTAAATAACCTGGGAAAACTCAACGTAACCATTTAAAGAATGTGCAGATTCTACGTGTACAATGTGCCCTGTTTGTAATTTCAAGATAGGACTCTGGAAATTTGAGGCAGCATAACCACTGTAATGTTACCGTATTGTACTGTATATGCCAACTATGAAAATATTACAAGTGTGAAGGCAGTGTTTCACTTAATCCAGCTGTACATGCTTTGCACAATAACTATACAGGGGATCCTTGGGTTACGACACAGTTCCATTCCTACAACAGTGATGTAACCCGAATTTTGATGTAAGTCGAAACACACCCTAGACTAAGTCATTTACCTATCCTAACGCATTTGCAAAATCATAATCTAGACATAAAAGCTCAATTAAGCCACAGAAAAAGGAAAAGGACATAAATATACTGTAGTGTACACTGTACTGTAGTAACAGAAAGAATGACAAAAAAAATCCTTACCTTTATTCCTTCTGATCTCTTTACAGTGTCTAATTTCACTTCCACCATGATGACTTTCCTCTTCTTCGAAGCACTACCATCTGAAGACTTTGACTTTCGTTTAGGAGCCATGATAAGGGCCACAATGTCACCAAACAAAGCCACACAAATGGAACACTTCCTCCGCGTACAACAAAACTAGTTCGCCAACTCCCTCACTCATACACTGCATTACTGCGTATTCTTCCGCTGCCAAGTTCACCCATGTAGTCTGTAAGTACGACGCTAACGGTGTAAGCCGAAACACTCATGTCTCAATTTTTTTATGTTTTTATGGGAGTGAGCGCTGTAAACTCAAAACGTTGTATGTCGTGACGTTGTAACCCGAGGACTCCCTGTACTTGTCAGCTGATAGGGAAAAGACTGGTTGTTTAAGTTTGTTGGGTTTAATTTTATTCCAAAAAGGTCAAGTTTGGTTTCACTTGATGACAGCTTGTTATGATGCCTGCAGTATCGCTTTAGTACAAGAAGGAACAAACAAACAATTGAACATAACATCCATCCATCCATTATCCAACCCGCTATATCCTAACTACAGGGTCACGGGGGTCCGCTGGAGCCAATCCCAACCAACACAGGGCGCAAGGCAGGAAACAAACCCCGGGCAGGGCACCAGCCCACCACAGGGCGTGCACAGACTTCAAACCAATGCATATCCTGGACAATCACACAGCTTATGTGAAAATGGCAAGAACATGCAGAAAAAAGTAATTTGCTTCCAAACCACTTTACATCATTGGAATGATTTCTCTGCAGAATAGAAGAGGGAGATAAAACAGTTAGGTCTAGGAGAATAAAGATTTGAGGTGAGAAAACAATATCTACAGTATACTGTACATACATTGGAGACAGGAGAATTAGAGAAACAAGACCAGAAAAGAAGGAGAGTTCGAAAATACACAGAGGTACAGTATATAACAAAGGCATTAAAGAGTTCAGAGAATAACATGAGTTAATAGCCACCCCCATAATGTAGCACTTATTTTGCATAAGATATAGGTAATGCCAGAATTTAAACTGAATACATTCATGCAAGAATGAGGAAAAAGATGGTGTCAAAGTGTAACTGGAGCACAGCACAATTTATTTCCCACCCATTTGCAGTAGTAAGCAACAAAATGTAATAGTATTAGAGAGAAATAAAGAATGACATTCAAAAAAAGAAATGGAATGAAAAAAAAATGAAACCACGCCCTGCTATTTTGTTCCAGTCCACTTCTTCTGGCGTCACAAACACCAGGTATCACTCAAAAGGCTCACACCTACAAAACTACCCACATAAAATCCAGAAATACTCAATAAACCATGCCAAAGTAGACCATTATCACCAGCCCCCACCGTTCTCCACTGAAACACAGATAAACACAAAACATACGTTACTTCACACAAGTGCGGCACCCACTCTTCCCTCCATCTATGTCAGTAGACAGTAACCAAAAAAAACTGGGAACATTACAATAGGATAAATAAACTGAAAACAATCATAATAACCAACGAAAGATGTGGAAGACAAGAGTCAATTAAAGTTACCACATACAGCATCCAAAAGTTAAAAGATGCAATACGGGAAAGCCTTTCCAGATATATCAGTTGTAATGCAATAATGTTAAAGACATAGAAAGAATGTACGAATCTAGCCCAACCACCAAAAATGGTAAACCAGGATGGACAAATATACGAGTGCAGGCACTATTTTACAATAGTAGGATTGTAAAAACTTTTGATGGTTGAGGTGCTGGTAGAAATAAGAGCAGCAGCAATACCAATGTTTGAAAATATCTTTCAGAAGAAAGTGTAAAAAAGAGATAAACTGCAAACAACAGAATAAGTAGATTGGTTAAATGCTGAAGAAAACTGAAGAAAGAACAGAATAAAACATTATAGCAGAAATGTGCTAGCAACATGGAAATTGCCAATAGCCTGATGTGTTTGCTTTGGGTCATCTTAAATCACGTTTCCCATGGTGTGAATTAGCTTGAGGTGAACTGGGTACAATCCTACCTGAAAGGTTAATTTTATTGCAGGTGTCATATTGCACTGTTGGGCTAATACCATGGAAGAGATCAATGTGCTGATCTACAATGCACAAATGTAGACTCCTGTAGAATCTCCTTGAGATGCTCCTTTAAAGTCATGTGGAAATTTAGCGGGCCACAGCTTTTCCCAGAACTGATTTGGATCACCATTCTCTAGGTTTTCTTAATGTCAATAATGTCAAATGTCAAAATTCCATTAAATTAAAAAAAGTTAAAGATGCCACTTGCTTTTCCATTACCCGTGTAGGTCTGAACTTTACAGACACTGTTCAGTAAAAAATGGAGTTACCAATAGACCCAATGCCAGTGATGGTGCACAAAATGTTTTTGGTGGTGCTCATTCAGTGCCTTTGTGACCCAGAATGCATCTTAAATTAAACAGAACATGAATTTCAGATGTTTAGTTATCTTAAAAGACCAAACCATTAAAGTGACATCAAACTGAAAGAGAATCCTGAAAAGGTCATTCCCCATGTTTGATCAGAAGCATCTATGTGACATGTGACTCATTCATACTTCCTGTCAGAAGGCTGCATATTAATAAATTGTACAATGTGAATTACTTCAGTTTATCCCTTTCTTTTATACCAGTACATATATACATATTTTGACACAGAGAGGTACTTTAAGCTTAATGAACTTGTCTTTTCTAGCATTTTATTGTTATGTTGTATATACTAGTTTGAGGACTGGTAGTGTTTATTTTATATTATTCACATTTAAAGTTTTCATTGTGCTAATCTGTCAAAACCATGTACCTGTACTCTTGGCTTTACCTTACATTTAATTAAAGTAAAATTATTTTGACTCTTAGGAAAAAGAAGGAGTGGCAAAATCTTTGCTGACGTCTTTTTATTACAAAAATATAACATCAAAGAGCTTAAGAGCTGTAATTTCTGCTACAGTTTTATGTTATTCTATATATGCAAATAAAGGAAACTGCATTCTATGATGCAAATAAAGGAAACTCTGGAGTCCCACACACTATAACAAAAGTGGTTTGTTATTTTGTATGGACTTTGTGTTGATTTCCATTGCTAACCTCCCATACATTTCAGGTAAGGAAGACAAAAATATCAAGGTAAAGTAGCTATACTCACTAGTCACATGTTCAAGCGTGGCAATGTGTTTCATGTCGAGTAGTACATACAAGAAAGAATTTCACTGTATTCTGTTCAAAAATTAATGACCATATAAATTTCAAAACCTTTAGCTTAGTAAATATCAGTTTAAAAGTTCTGTAGTTTGAGTTTGTGTGTGATTAGATTGGTTGGAAATGTTTATAAGGTAGCAACCTTTTGTGTCACTTTTTTTCAATCTTGAAAGCACTTTTTTTAAAGCATTTTTTCCTGCAATGACTGAATGTTTTAGGAACATAATGAAGGCTCTCTGCAGTATAAAAATACAAAGCAAACTAGGAAGGAATGTGCTACATATAACCTCTTTCGTGAAACCCCAACATATTTGCCACTGCAGCTATCATTTCTCTTCTTCCTCACTATGTCTTTGCCACCTTGGTTAGGCTGTACATTGAAAAAGCAGCTTGTCCATGATGCTTTTTGGCAGGTGTGGTTAATAAAATGATTGACAGGTACTAGTGTTAGTAATACTTTAGTGGGCCAATTTTTTTTTTTAATCCCTTTCCGTACGTCTGACTCAGAGATGCCTATTTTCCTTCGTCCAAACACATGCATCGATGTTAGACTGAGTAAGACAAATGACAACAACAAATTTCTGTCTGCTCCTAGGGGTCATTCACAGTTAAAGAGGCAGTTTTTTTCTCAGCATGGTGGCTCCAGCGTCTTTAGAATTTGTTATGGTCAAGGTTACTGAACTATGAGAAGACATACTGGCTCCAAGATGCATTATAAGTGACCACTTGTCAGTATTTAAAAAAGGCAATTAATTATAGGATATTCTTTTCTTAAACTTGCTTCAATATTAAAATCCATTAGACACTGTTATTGGAATTAACGTTTGCACAATGGAACATTGTTTCCTCTTTTATTAATATACCCTCCTAGGTTTTAGCATTCCTTAAGAGATCTAGTTTAAAGAGATTCTTGTTAAATGCTGGGTATTTGCCACTCTTACACTAGGGGCAAATATTTTGTTTAGAATTAAAATTGGTGCAAATTTATTTACAACCATACATTGTTGAGCTAATGATTATTTTTTATTTCTTTCAGATGAACAAGCCATGAAGCCATTATATTGAGGTTCATCAATTAAAACAAATCAAGAATATTTCAAACCATAGGTAATAAGTAATAAAGTTATGGTATAATGAAACATAATGCATGCAAATGGCTTTCATCATACCGAAGGAGGTTATTGCAAAGCAGTTTCTACAAACATTCACATTGCCACATTTCATCAGGGCTGGAGAGACACAAATTTAACATAACATTTTCAAACAGAGTTAATCCAATTCACGTGAGAGGCCAGAGCCTATCCAAGCAGCCTTTGCCCCAAGACAAAAGCAGCCCTAGGCTGGGTTCACTCTTGTGCACTCCCACACAACGGTCAATTTAGAATCGCCACTTAACTTACAACACGTGTCTTCAAAGATGTGTGGAGGAAAACCCATACCAATACAGACAGAACATGTAAAATCCTTCCGGACAGCGTTTCAATCCCAGGACTGTGAACCTGTGCCACCCAGAAACGAATATAATATACCCCACAACTCTGCATGGGTAAAAGTTGCTGTCAAGATACGTAAAGAAACTCCGCAGGGTGGTGGGACATCAGAACTTAAAAATATGTTGGTAAAGAAGTAACACAATCAAGGGAGGTCCAAAACTGCATCTTGTTTAGCTTATGCTTAATACTGACCCTGAATTTCTCACATTGTTCATTTGCTAACACAGTTTTATTATTACATGTTAGTAGGGAGCTGGGACTTGTCACTGGAAACTTAGGCCAGCCCACCACAAGAAGGCAAGAACCAACCCTGAATGGGACAACAGTCTATTGTAGAGCATAATCATACACATACTTATGTGCCATTTTAAGAGCAGCAATTAGCCTAAGGTGTAGATTTTATAGATGCTAAAGATATTCAATTAGCCTAACTAAACACAATCTTATATAAAAAAGTCGCTGAGGCTGAATATTTGCACAGAAAAGTATATGTCCCTAGTCAGACAAATAAAATGTATGTACAGGTTATTAATTTCCTTGACTCTCGTCTTTATATGTTTCATGAATATGTAGCATCCAGGTGCATTAGAGATAATGCTATTGCATAACCATAAACATTTATTAACTCAGCTAGTACAAATACAATAGCAATAGGTCTCATCACAAATGAAAGAAACTTGCCCTAAAGAGCATTATAATTCAAGCCTGCAAACTTTAACAATGACTGAATACTTCAAACAAAGGACTAGGGATTAAAATCTTCAATAAGAAGAGGGGAGTGTTAATGCAACACATTTATATTTAAATTTCATTTAAAAAAAATCAAAAACCTCATGTTGCAAGATGAGGCCTTAACTATGAGCCACAAATTAAGCCAGAACCTTCACCAGCCAGCACCAATAAGACTACACCCCAGGCAGCCCCATCTATTACCCTCAGTCTTTACCCTGCCAAGGTCCAAAATAGGGAACTAGCTTTTAAAATGCAATAAAAGTCAAAAAATATACAAAAGTATGTCATAAACCATAAATCTCTGTATTGTAGATACAATTCAAGCAATACAATTTTATAATTTGAGAAATTATTAACAAAAATCAAAACAGAGAAAAAACAAAGAGCAAAAAATGCAAATAAGACCCTAAAAGGTAATCTTTGGCAAACACAATCCAAAGGCGAATCAATAAACAAGCAAGAAACATACAGTAAACCAGAAATAACAAGAAAAGCAATACTCACAAATGACTTCTACAACATTCAATAAAACCTCTCTCTGACCCTAATATAAGGGCAAAAGGGGGATCAAGCAGCAGTGATGTCAGTGGGGCCCACCTCCTTTGGTCTCACTCACAAAACATAAACAAACCTAATAGAAATAACATAAAGCCATAAGAATTGATCATTCAGAATTTACCAGAATAACAAGTCAAGCAAAACGACACCTTTTATTGGCTTACTAAAAAGATTATAATATGCAAGCTTTCAAGGCAACTCAGGCCCCTTCTTCAGGCCAATAAAAGGTGTCATTTATGCTTGACTTTTCACTACATTCATAATGGCTAACATGGTACAACACCCACTCCAGAATAACAACAAACAGAAGTCAGGGAATAAACCATAGTTGAAACATAATGTCACAAAAGAAACACAATTATAAAATAAATTGCCAATTCCGAAAAAAATACACAATTAAAGAACTGAAAATAACAAAGCAAAAGCTAATCTAAAGCCAACCAAAAAATCAGCCTCATCTAAAAATCCTAAAACGAACAAACCTTATAATAGCAAACAACTAAGGGACTAAGGCAAACAGGTGCAATGTACTGTGTATACAGTATGTTACACACTGCAAAAAATGCATACGCAAAAAACTAGACAAAAAAACTTTGAACGGAAGCTGTTTTGCTTTTATTTAGCAAACAAATCTGTCAATGGGGTAAGCAAAATTTACTTGTCAAGACTTCTTAAAGTAAGCTAAATAATCATAAATACAAATTTTTCGATAAGTCAATAATTCTTAAATAAGGAAGACAAGATTTAATGTCATGAAATAAATACTTTTCGACTTGCTTAGATTTAATTTTCTGCAGTGCACCTGAAGGACCTACAGTATTTGCAAACTAGTGAGGAAAACAGCCAAAAGCATAAATGCTTGAAGGATAAGTTATTGTTTTTTTTTTTTTTAAGTTTATTTTAACTTAGATTTTCCTTTTCACCAAAACATTTTTTTGAAGTTGAACTGTAGTGTACAACGGTGGGCTGGCACCCTGCCTGGGATTTTTTTCCTGCCTTGCGCCCTGTGCTGGTTGGGATTGGCTCCAGCAGACCCCCGTGACCCTGTGTTAGGATATGGCAGGTTGGACGATGACTGACTGACTCTAATGTAAAATCACAGTTAAATTCAGTGTGCTATACTGTAATATATTATAATGGGGGAAAAAAGGAGTACTGTTCGTGTTTTGATATCAGTAAGTCAGCACAACACCCGCCTTGAAAAGATATTTTAAGTCAAACCAATGATTAAAAGGGTTATATTATTTGTTTTAACCTCCTTTTCTTTTCGTTTTATATGTATTCTTTTTAGCCTCACTGCTGCAGACCACATAAGATAAGTGAAATGTCAAATAAGTGAAGACAGTGCGGGTCTGAGGAGACACAGCATGTTGGCTAGGCAGATATCTTTATTTTCAAAGAATGAGGATTAAATGATTCACTTACAAGTTCATGCCTCCTGGAGATGTAAAAATAAACTCCTGCAAGTAATTCAGCTACTGATTGATCTACCATATGAGTTAGAATTACCTATTGGGCTCTTTGATGTGTATCCAGTAACATGTACAAAGGAGTCTTCCCTGCTGAAAAACAAAAATGTCCAAGTCTAGTAGCCAATATTACTTTGTTACTGTAATGATTAATATAATTTCATGATTATTTTTTGTGTGATTTAATATATTTTTGCAGCATTTTATATTTTTTTCACGTTGAATATAGCAAGGGGCCACATGGTGCTAAAGTAATTAGCACTGCCGCCTGTCAGTGACCTGTGTTCTATTTTCATCCTAGTTTTTCTCTGTGTGTAACTTGCTCATTTTTTTCTGTATTTTTTTTTTTTTTCCGTGGACCCTGACACCCTGACTACATTTTCTAAATGTGAATGATTGCCTATGATGGACCAGCATTCTGTCCAGGAATGGTCCTCCAGAAAAGCTGCTTAGCTAGGCCTCAGTTTATTACACATTAAGGGAAAATGTATGTTTGGGACCTGGTAGCCATTAGAAAAAATTTGATTGATTCCTCTTTTTAGCTAATTTATTCTTTTCAGATTTGGTTTTGGTCTTTCCAGGAACCACTTTCATTAATGCACAGCCAAAGTCAGAAGCACAAATTTGGCCACAGGATGAATGAGAAACAGTGAAATGGAGGACAAAGAGATCAGAATTTAGTTCCTTAACATTTGGACTCCTTGGACCTAAACTTGGTACTCATCACTTAGCACCATGTCTGAAAGCAAGACAGTTTTCATAATTGGTAATTCCATAGTATGGGATATTAGATTCCTAACTTAAGCAAATCCGGCATTAAAGTAAAGTGCCTACAAGGAAACTGAATTTCCAACACTGAAGCTAAAGAGGTCTCCCTGGCCAAAAGTATTGCAGTATCTCAGAAATAATACCTTTTCATAGCCATCTAAAATCCTAACAAAGAACTTCATATCTGTGTGCTCCAAAGTTAAAAGAGAATCCCAGAACATCTCAAATTTGACTTATAAAATAAAATCTATCGTAATGGATAGCCAGCCTAACAGAGGGCATATTTAAATTTGGAATAAATTCAGATTTTTCATAGATTGTACCTCCATTAATAATGTATTTTAAATGATACATAATGGTATGTAATGATCACATTAAAATAAGATTATAAAAATAGCCTGGAAATGTCTTTGCAGCTAAACATTCTCTCGCTGAAAAAATATGGCTAATTTGGTTAATATTATACTAACTATGCTGTCTACTTACTGCAACCTGACAAAGTAATTCTTACATTCCTTCATAAAATCAAGAATAAGTGGTTAATGAGGTGGACTTGAAATAATTTTATGTGGTGAACCGTACATTTCTTTAAAATATTTAGATGATTGCACATGCTTTGAGGTGCTCACATTAAAGCAGACTTTAACAAAACTGCCACCAGGTCCAACTTATTATCACAACCATACATTAAATCTTGTTATTACACATGGGTTTTGAGATTTAGATTTCAAGTATTGCTCAATTAAACGAAATTACTTCCCATTTCTACCTAATTATGTTTCACTTGTTATGTACTAACCAATACAATTACAGATTAAAAAGAGAACAGTTGGACATGTAGCTTACAGTTCTACATTTAAATTTGTAAATACTGTTAGAACCACAAGCTTAATTCTGGAGAACAAAGAAATCTTAGATACAGCAGCACCATCCAAAAAAAAATGATTAGAGAACATAGACATTCTCCTTGGTTTAATCAGAATGATTGCACTCATAAATTATAATGCTGAATACAAGAGCATAGACAAAGGGAAACAAAGTTACAGGTCTTTTGAACTGCATGAGCAGACAGAGTTAAAAGGTGTAGAAAATCTATTTATGTAACATGCTCAGAAAAGTTTTCAAGTGTAATACAGGAGAACTCTTGTGTACTTTATTAGAACGGTTATTAATTTGACAAATGGGAAATATAAACTGCCATATACAAAATTATAACAAACAATGTCATCACATATTTACATACCTCAATAATGAAAACATTCATAATATGTCACCCAGATTTCAGAGTCATTTAGTAAACACATTAATGTATTGTGATGTCAAACTTTGTCTGTCTTTGTGTACACTAATTTGAAATTTTTAACAGAACAGGAAATCATTGTGATTATTTCTAAAATGAACTCAATTCCCAATTAAAATAGTGAAAAGCTTAATCATACTTCTATCACTATTTATTCTTAACATTGTGAACTCATCATTTGTTGGCACACTTTGTAATGAACTAACTTGGCAGCTGTGAGACTATTATTGAAGACAATCTGAGCCTGAGCCAAGTGTACTTGAAAGTAAGACCTATTTCAAATGCACCTTTTCTTTCTAAACTACTTGAAAAAGTACTTGATGTGTAAGGTTCAATCTCGCCTTACTTATTACATGATTAAGTCTGAGTTTCACACCAGTCAGGTTATGATTCCTGTCACTTGCAGAGCTCAAAATGAATGCAGACCTCAAAACTAACAAACAGACCTACTCTCTTTACAGGTCCGGACTCATCAATAAGCATAGCCCTAAACTCAAAAGGCAGGTTTCTAGCATGCACAGGCTCTAAAATAGGCATAATCATTTTTAAAGTTCAAAGTTTCAAAATATCCTAGAGGAAAGGGAAACTGTAAAGGTCTAGTCCTAAGAACAAATAGAAACAATGCCCCTATTTAATTGTTTATTATAAAATGCAAAACCAAAGATTGAACAAAACTAAGGCAAATTATTATAAACAAACCTAAAATCAGTATCACCAAACAGTCCCTTATAACAAGAGCAGAGAGGCAAAACCTGGAAATCCACCAAGAAAGAGCACAAAGCAAATAATATAAACAATTTCAGTGATGAAGTAGCTTTGGCTTTTATGCCAGTGGGAATGGATCCCCAGCTGCAGGATCACATGGCCAAATCTTCCTAGACTCAACAAAGACAGTAAGAAACTGAACACCACAAAACTAATCTTATTTATTAGCATAAACTTAACAATTCAAAAATATTAATCAAATCTAGCAATATGAGAAAGAAATTTCATAATATTTATAAAAATTCTCATGGGGGGGGGGGGGGCGTTGTTTTGTTTTTGTTAATATATAGCCCACAAATCAGTTATTATTGTTGGGTTTCTTTCGCTGTACTCCTTTTTCATTTTATCAATAAAAATTTGATGACAAAACAAAATGACAAATTAATTAATTAATCTAAAATACACTGTAAAAAGCAATTCAAGGGACCTCTAGCCATCACTTAATCAAATGCATGCTATTAGGTTAAAAATTCAAGTTCGATGATTTTATTAAATATTTTAATTTAAAAACATTATTTAATGTGTTGACGTGAAAGAATTATATTAGTACATACTTTAGCTTAGACTTGCAAGTAATCTAAACTCAAATTCCTTTTTTCATTTATTGATAAACAAAATTTAACCTAATCTAACTCTATGGCTACTTAATTTCTCTGCTTCATGAGTGTGAAACTCCTCCCACTTAACATGCTGTGACAAGATCAGAACGCCATACTGCAAGTGAAAAAAACAAGTACGGTGAGTGATACAATGGATATTTTAGTGACAGAGGAGCAATTTCAAGCTAATAATTATTTACATTGCTCTAATATAGTAAATATCATTTGCTTATTTTGCATAACAGTTTGAATAGCTCTACACAGCAAATCACCTAACAAAAACAGTAAGTAAACAAAAAAAATACTGGGGACAAGGCTAAAGCAAAACATAGCCCCTCCTTTTAGGCCATCTCCAAAAAAATCTAAACAGTCCGAAATATGAAGATCCACTTCCTAGTAGAGACTATGAGATAAGGAGACCATTGTTTAGAAGAACACAAAACAAGGATATTGTTATCCAGCTGGGACAAATTGCAGTTATACCGTCTTTTGGCAAGAGTAAGGATGGGAGGAAAGGTGAGAAGATTATTTTCTGACTGGGATGACAAAGGGACAAGAAAATCGCCTTCCAACAGGAACAACAAAACAGGGAGAAGACAACAGCACTTTCAGAATATCTAGTCTATAAAAAGCAAGGTAACAGGTGAGTACATTAGGTTGATACTCACTTCTTGAATGTTTAGGTACTCTAACAGTCACTCTAGTGTACCCTTGTATGCTAGTTATGTGGTGACAACCTCCTGAGCCCCTCACAGAGCCAAGTCAGCACCCCTTCCTGAGATGATATCTCAGAAAGCACAGTAACACCCCTTCCTGGGGATGCTGGCAGCAACAGGAACATAGAAGTACAGCCTTCTGAGGATGGGGGCAGCAACAGAAATTCAGAAGCACTTTCTCCTTGCAACAACAAAGGCAAGAAGTAGACAGTCAAGGTTGCATGGTAAAGACAGGAGCAAGATAACCAAGCAGGGTGGAAAAAGGCAGACACTAGCAGCAAAAGTTCAACAGAAACTGCATCTAAGGAAGGAGTATCTGGGTCAAAATAAACAGCAGCACAGTGGCGGCAGTATCATACTTTTGAGTGTGGCAGCTCCATAGAAAATGCCTCGGAAACTCAAGGGGTGGCAACAAACAAAGGACATTTGCACTTGGGTGCAACATCTTAAGGCTTGGATGTGACAGCAGGTTAATTTTGTGCTCTTGGAGGTATTAGTGAAGTTACCAAGTAGAAGCATAAACATAGCGACAAGTCTTTCTCTTTCTTCTTATGTAAATCACTAATATATATATCTTTGCTTAAGACCAACTTAAATTTCCATTATTGTATCCTTAATTATTGTGTCCTTTTGAGAGTCGGATAAATCCTGTGTTATCATTATTAAATGATTTTATTTCTGTTCATCTGACTATAAAATTTCAAAAAGAAATTCACAACTATAATTTGATAAGTCTTATCTTTTAAATTAAATTTTACAAAGCTGATTTAATCAATTACATCATATATGTATATTGTATATGAAAAGAAGGGTGATATGCAGGATTGTGGAAACTATAGAGGGATAAGGCTGGTGTCACATACAAGGTAAATTTGGGAAAGGCTTATAGAGAGAAGGCTTAGGGAGGCGATCACCAGTTGGTTTAATGCCAGGGAGAGGAAGTCTTTGTATTGAGACAGCTAATAGAGAAGCATTGATAAAATTAGAAAGGTTTGTATATGGTGTTTATTGATTTGAAGGAGGTTAGTGATAGAATGCCGCATCAAGAGGTCTAGAGGTGCATGAGAGAAAGTAGTACCAAAAAAGTATGCGAGCATTGTCCAGGATATATACTGTACAAGGGAGTGAGGACTTGGGTAAAAAGCAGTGTTAGGGTAACAGACAAGGTACCAGTTACAGTAGGCTAGTGCCAGAGATCTTCTTTAGGTGCTTCCTTCTTTGATCTGGTTATAGATGCATTGACTTGTGGGATAAAAGACCAAGCCCCTTGATATGTACTTTTTGCTACTGACATTGTGTTGTGTAGCACCAGAAAAAAAGAAGTGGAGAGGAAGCTGTCAGAATGGAGAAGGGCTTTGGAATGTACAAGATTGAAGATTATAGGAAGGAGACAGAATATTTAAGGTATAATGATGATCAAGATGCAGAAGTTAACCTGCAGGGATAGCTATTGAAAAGAACAGATAAGTTTAAATATATAGTATCAGTGGTAGCCAAAATTAGATGTAGAGATAACTCACAGCATACATGGTGGATGGAATAATGGGAAGAAGGTATCAGGAGTATTATATGATAAGACCAGCAATGATGTATGGAGCTGAGACATGGGCAGTAAAGAGAAGAAGTTGAATGTGGCAGTAATTAAAAAATTTAGATGGATGTGTGAAGCTCAAGTGGTATAGGCATGTGATGAGGAGAGACAATGAATATGTGGGCAAAAGAGTGATGGGAATGGAAGTACAGGGGAAGAGAAAGCAAGAGAGGCCCAAGCAGAGGTGGATGGATAAAGTAACAGAAGATTTGAAGGAAAAGGGTTTGAATGGGGCAGATGTGCAGGACCAAGCTGTATGAAGAAGGTTGATCAGGCACATCAACCCTACACAAAAGTAGGAAAAGATGAAGAGGAAGATGATGAAGATGTCTTTTATATTAAAGGACAAAAGTTGGAATAAAGATAGAGGGAAACAAATTTCAAGTTTAAACTAAGTTTCAAGTGTAAACTAAGAACATTCACAATGTTACAAAAACACACTTAAGTAAAAATGGGGAAAGTCCAAAGCTATTCAAAATTAGAGAAAATTAAGTTTACTCTTTGAGAAATAATAAAAAAAATCATTATGTGGAATACTTTCATCAATTCCATCCTCACCTAATTTTCTTTGAAGTAATATGCTTAACCACAGAAAGCCATCTAGCTATTTTGGCAATTCTGAAGAACTGCTCCTTAAAATATGTTTTCTCCCATTAAATGGAGAAAGATACTTAAAAATGACTATTGGCTTGTCAACTCAAGAATGTATGGTACCTGTCTAGAATAGTGGCTTGTGTTTTATGGTGTTGATACACAAAAAAATGAAATATTAAAAACTACGCAAAAAAGTCCAATTTATTTACTATCCAAACTATTTAATGAAAATTGAAACAAATTTAGAAATTATTTTGGAGAATAGTCATCTTGAAAATAAGAATTCAGAATTTTCTAGCATAATCTAGCCTCATAGTTTAAGGTAAAAATTTTACGGATTTATTAACTAAACATCATAGTATTAAAGAGCAGTAAGGTTTTAAGGCTAATATCACAGAATCAAAATGTATGTCTTCACCAGGACTGCAAGAAATTGTAAATAACAGATCACACAGACCACGTTGTAGGCTCATACTCGTGGTATTTACAGAGCTTATACTTGATACAATTAATGTAAGGTTTTGCCTGTTGAGTGTTTGCTTCTTAATTAAAGAAATAGGAAATTTGTCCTATTAAATAAATCAGCTATATACTCTTTTATGATATATATTTTATTTTCATGTTTACATTTAAGTAGCTTCTTTACTTCTGAACCTGCACTTTGTGATATAAGAGTGCAGTTATCTTGAAGTCTATTCAGGCACTATAATCAGGAGACTGCTCTGAAATGACTGCCAGTACTTTACACTTACTTAGATAAAGTGAAAATATATTTACCAATTCAATTAAGATTCACCTTCAACTTTGGTATGCATGAGCACTCTTTGAACATGTAAACTTCATGCAGACAGTTATCAGGCAAGAAATTGAAGTTTTACATAGTACACAAGTAAATCACAGTTTATTTGTCAAGTAGAGTTTATTTCCTACAAATTGCTTAACAAACCATTTACAGCAATGATAATTTAATATTAAACCAGTTAATTACACACTGCAACAGTGTGTAAGAAAAAAAAATAGCTATGTATTTCATCAAGGATGGAAGGTTAGAATAATGCCACATAATAGTTTCATGAAAAACAGTTGCCACATACAATTGATAATGTGACTAGGACCAGTTTAGCTTAACTTTGAGATTGTGGAAGGCCAGAGCAACATTGATAAAGCAACAGTCCATCACATGGCACACTCACTTCAGCTGGCATTACACTACATTACTTTTCATACAACTAGCAGCCATAAACATAATTTACATAATCATAAGAAATCACAACGAGTTAAAAACAATATGACTGTTGTTTGTAGTGAGTTGCAAATGTTACAGGTGGTATGTTGTTTCTTCAAGTATTACAGCCAATGAGCTTCCACCAGGATGGCAATGCATACACTGGATTAGGCAAGTTTAGAAAGTTGAGGTTTGAGAAAATAAGGAAAAATCTGGAAAAATTTCTTTAATGATTCTGGAAGATGCCACAAGTGCTTGTTTAAATATAAGAAATGGTAGCAAATATTTTACATTAACATAAACAAAGCTGGGCGGCACGGTGGCACAGGTTCACGTCCCGCGTCCTCCCTGCGTGGAGTTTGCATGTTCTCCCCGTGTCTGCGTGGGTTTCCTCCGGGTACTCTGGTTTCCTCCCACAGTCCAAAGACATGCAGGTTAGGTGCATTGGCGATTCTAAAATTGTCCTTAGTGTGTGCTTGGTGTGTGCACGCCCTGCCCGGGTTTGTTTCCTGCCTTGCGCCCTGTGTTGGTTGAGATTGGCTCCAGCAGACCCCGCCTTAACCCTGTGGTTGCGATATAGCGGGTTGGATAATAGATGGATGGATGGATAAATAAAGCTAGAATGAGTACAGGAAATACAGATGAAGCAGAGGGTTATGACAATTTATAAGTACAGAAAACATGACTGTGCCAAGGTGAGAGTGGCTGGCAACATTATTAAAAGATTAATTTGTATTTATAAATCAGAAGGCAAGGAGACATAGTCAAAGTGGAAGAAAGGGTCAATAGCCAACCAATGAAGAAATACCGAGGAGCAGGCAAGACTGTGGGCAAAGAGCACAGACTGGGCAAAAGAAACAGAAATGCAAAGGTTATAAGAGAATGAAGAAACCCCAACAGCCAATTGAATTATGAAAACCATTCAATGCTTACGTATTATATACCTTCAGATAAGCAAAATGGTTTCTTGTGACTGCTAAGTAAATTCACTTGTCCAGAGTTAAGCATGCTTAAAGACAAAGTGCATATGGGAGATAAAGCAATGGATGAGTCGAAAGGTGTGGAATGACAGGAAGAAAAGAAACAGCTGGAATTCTTTAAGATTTAGCAATGGCCTCTTTAGTGCTTCCGTCTGATAGAGATCTTCATCGAAAGATGATATCCACTTGGAGTTTATAAAGTACATGCAATAAGCCAAAATGTTTCTGAAAACAAAAAAAGCTTTTATAAAAAGATTCTGATCACTAATGACTCTCACTAGCAACTTTAGCTGTTGTCACATTTTTTGATTTTTACATTGAGATAATTTTCACTTCGGTTTAGTTGTCTGTTAGAAAACTAAACTTCTGCATTTTTCCAAAGCCATCTGGTCACCTGATGTGTAGCAGAAGTCTATAAATAATTACACACAGATACACAGTGCACCTCATTGTGAGAAGCAAAGCTGGTCTTAAGCCAGGGAAATCATTTACCTCAGAACTTAATGCTACTTAATCTCATTGTGACCTCCTCCATGGTGTAAATGTTGCCTGGTGCTTTTTCTTTTTTAAATGGCTGTGATGTGACACCCTACTGAATTTGTTTCCCACACAGGTGATGGATATAATCCTGTCAGCATTAATGAAGCTTCTGTACTTTTTTCTTCTTTTGCTTGTTAACTACAATAATGTGCAAAACAGCTAAAGTGCTACTCCAATGAAGTGTGATGAAGTAGTTACGTTCTTTTAACTTGTTCACACTTTTACTCTTGGAAGTGCTATCAAACATTTCTTGGCACAAACATACCATCCTGAACCAGCAACTAATGTCAATATTGTTTTTACTTTTTTATTTTAAATAATCCCTGGAAGTACTTTAAAGATGCATTTCCAAATTTAAAGGCAACAAATGGATCCTGTTTACTCAAACCTGGTGCTAAAGGGCTATTTCCAGATGCTTGAGAGGAGCAGTTAATTTGGGTATGTCATTCGAAGATAACTGGATGTTTGGTGGTTGAAAGCTAAACTTAAAAGAAAAATATTGTTTTTTTTAAAGTATACAAAATGTATTTCTTTGGTTTCTATAACACTGTATGACGTAGTTTACAACAAATCAAGAAATGCATATTTGTAAAATTAAAACATCTAGAAATGACTGAAATGACTACACGTTCCTACCCTCACCTATGGTCATGAGCTATGGGTAGTGACCGAAAGAACGAGATTGCGAATACAAGCGGCTGAAATGAGTTTCCTCCGCAGGGTGTCTGGGCTTTCCCTTAAAGATAGGGTGAGGAGCTCAGTCATCCGGGAGGGACTCAGAGTAGAGCCGCTGCTCCTCCGCATCGAGAGGAGTCAGATGAGGTGGCTCGGGCATCTGATCAGGATGCCTCCTGGACGCCTCCCTGGTGAGGTGTTCCGGGCACGTCCAACCGGGAGGAGGCCCCGGGGAAGACCCAGGACACGCTGGAGGGACTATGTCTCCCGGCTGGCCTGGGAACGCCTTGGGATTCTCCCGGAAGAGCTGGAAGAAGTGGCCGGGGAGAGGGAAGTTTGGGCTTCTCTCCTTAAGCAGCTACCCCCGCGACCCGACCTCGGATAAGCGGAAGAGGATGGATGGATGGATGGATGGATAAAACATCATCTGCATTTTATGGAACTGTTTTCATAAAGGACCACCTCCAGAAAGCAGGATTACTGCAAAATCCGGTTAAACAAAACCGGGATTCATGGAAATCATGCCAATTTTGTTCAAGAAAACCCAGATTAAGCCAAACCTGCATTTTTGGAACAGATTAAGTCAGGTTAAGTCAGTGATCTGTGATGCAAAAGATTTGGATAAAATTTGCTAGTCCCGCTTTTTGGGACAGGCTCAGGATTTGCCTGTTCCAGAAAGACTTAAATTTGTCTCAGTTAGTGAGGAAAACAGTACTCTGAAATTAACCTGCAAAAGAAGAAAAATTGAAACGTTGAGGCTGCAGCAGAGCATCCAATCATAAAGCCAAAGTTAATAAATGTCTTGTTAGAAACGTTGGTCCCTGTTACAATATTCTAAGAAACAGAGAAAAACTACAACATATGGAAAGAAGAACCGACACAGAAGCACAACTCCGTCACTAAATTCTGCCCAAATCAAAATCAACAAACTCCAATCAAACATTCTGCCTTGCCGATGGCTTGACTGGTGTGGAGGTGCAGGACTGAGCGGTATGGAGAAGGCTCATTAGGCACATTGACCCCACATAGAAGTGACATTGGAAAAGAAAAAGATAAAAAAGAAGAATAATATATATACAGTTTTTATAACATAGAAAAATAAATATGCCTTCACAGAATAATGCAAAGAGGAAACTAAATAATTCTGTTCTATTAAATAAATCAAGTGGTCCATATGGGAAAAATATTTACATGGAGGACCACTGATACATGGAACAAGTTACCAAATAGTGTGATAGTATGACTTCAGGGAGTTTGACTTGATGGGGTTTTGCAGACAGTTAAACAAATGAAAATTGATGAGCTACGTTGAGCTGAATAGCCTATATTTCATGTAACTGTTACAATGAAAGAATGACAAAATAAAATTTTAAAGGATCAAATTGTAAAAGTGAAAGCATGAAAATAATGAACAAAAAATGAAGAAGACAAGTTTAAAATCAACATAATAGATATGTGTGAATATTTAAATACAAGACACATTATATGCAAAATATTGGAAAAACATAATAATATAAAAATAAGGTAAACAGGCAAGGTGCCAATGCAGTCTTGACACCACAGACCTGTTCTTTTGTATAATGAGCTCTTTGACTTTCTCAGATAGTAGTTTGTCTTGACAATATCTTCTGAAAATCTCTACAATCTTCTGGGAGCTTAAAGAGTGCAATATTCATTTCAAAGCAGGTGGTGTCCAACGATAAAATGTGTGACTTGGAAGATTTTTGATACATTTGATCAGTTTGATCTTTGGCAGAATGAAAGAAAATAAGACACATTTATGCTTGCTGAATGTAGTGGTCCATTAATCATTTAATTTTTATTTTATAGCAGCACCTCTAGTAGTGAGCTCTCTCATAATACCAAAAAAGTACAAAAATAACACATAAAGTGGTACATTAAAAATTTTACTTCAAAAGGAATGCACAAGGATATTCTGTTTTCAAACTATTAAACACAGAAATGGAAGATTTCATTGGGGTTTTCATACGATTTTCATGCACAGATAAGTAAAAATGTTTTGCATTCAATCAAGATTCTAAGAAAGGGTCAAGCCTACAGTGACTTCCACCCAAATGTTCATATAAATTGTGTAGCATGTAACAATTGTATTTACTGTTTAACTTGGGGATGGGTGTGTGATAACTTATACATTGCCTCCCACTCTATTATCTATTTTAAACAGTTGTATTATCTGATATTTGTTCATTTATTACCATTAATTGACATTGTTGCGCAAAAGCATATAATAAGGATAACAGACAACTTCATTTCTATATGCAGATTTGTTATAAAACCAGACTCACAGGAAATGTGCTGAAACATGTTGCACTGAAATGAAGTTTCCATGAAGTTTTCACCACCTCGTCATACCAGTCACGAATACTCGATTTGGTTCGATTGGACTCGATCCATCTGCTTTTTTAATTCCAGCCGCCCTAAATGCATTGTCTACTGTCACAGTGGATTGCGAGTAACTATAATGATGTTGTTAAAAAATGAACAGGGAGATACACGCATTTTCAAAAAATTACAACAGAAATACTTTCCTAGAATACGACAGTTATTGTTATTAAAAGCAAAATTCAGAGTCAACAGAAGAATTGCCAGTAGCCATTACCAAAATAATAAGAATGTCACCACAGTCAAAACACTGAATATAAATCAAATTGATATGCGGAAAGCTATAAGTCATTAATCAGAATACCTAACACTATCAGCTCAAAATTAACAATATTCAAGTTTGAAATCTGTAATCTCGAATTGAGGACTGAAGCGTTGTGCTCAGTTTTATAACAAAGTCTTTGTGATGTGACACATAGTGCTTCTTGGAAGGCATCCTTTATCAATGGTGCAGCGCATCTTAGTAACTCACTAACAAACTACTGAGATTCTAAAGAGGTGGTGTGAAACACTTAAAATTAAATAAAAAAAAATAATATCTTTCTCAGACTGACGAGTTAATCTAAAACACACATAATGTGTGATACTGTTTAAAAAAAAAATTTTCAGAATACTGTATTCACAATAAATGAACGGAAAAAAATGTGTCTAACACAAACAACATCCTAATGAGATGTCTGGGTTCACTAATTTTTAACACTCCATGTCCTCATGCTTTTAGCTCTTACTCAAACTGAATACATACTTCACATACTGACTGAGACACAGAAAATCTTCAGCAGCCTTGGTATCTACCTTTACTGTTATCTGAACGGTTATTGCCATAAACCTGAAAGCACATTTAAATAATTGAAATTAGATCATTCTGTGAGTTTTATTTAAAGTTACAGGATAATTCAGCTTTCTAAGATGCTAAAACTGGAAAGTAAGACACTTGTTGGGGCTAAAACCCACTAATGTCTCCATATTTTTTGCAATGGTGTATTTGTCTTCAGATAGATTTATTTAGCAGGGATAACAACGGTCCCGAAGCTTAAAAGGCTTTTGACTTTTCTTGTTTGCCAGAATGGGCTCCGTATGCAAGCTGAACTGCTGCAGATAGTTAAGTGTTGTGAAATTCTCACTTAAGTAGTAAATCTAGCAGAAAAATATTTTCTTTGAATTTTTAAACAGGTTTTCTTAACGGTTAAAAAATTTATGAGGCCATATGTCAGTCTTGCTAGAACTCTCTTGGCTAATTCAATATCAGAGTGAGTATATTTTTTTTTTAACTGTGCTGGCTTTTTTAGGTATTGATGAGTTGGGTCAATAAATCTTCATTTACTTTCAGATGACCCATTTAACGCTTTAGGTCCTGCTGTTAAAAAATGTCTGAATTACATATTGTCAGTTAGGATCTACATTCATTTTTAATAAGATGCAGCATGTAACATGCAATGGGAATAGATGGTTGTTTTTCACTATAGAAGATACTGTATCAAGAAAACTGTTTTTCAATTTTTACTTATTTTAAGAAAATAACATTCCATACAATCAGGTCAAACTTATACAACAAATAAACACATATTTTGTATGATGCAGGCACGAATGTGTGAATCTTTACTTTGCAGATTGGAAATCTCAAATGTATTATAGCTTAAACTACTTCTACACAGGAGACATAATTTATTACTATCTGTATTATGTGTTGCACACAATTTATTTATTTATATTATGTGTTTTCAAATTAAAATGTTTAAAACCTACAGAAAAAGATTAAGACATATTCACTTCTGTTTAAATAATATCAGCCTCGTTTGCTCTGAATCACAATGTACATTAATAATCAGTTTAAACATATTTCTATCAAGTTGATTGTTAAACTCATTTAATGAAACTTGGCATAGAACTGATTAGTAGGAGTTATTGTTTTTGTAAAGATTCATATTTCTCCTATTATATGAATATTCAGTTTTCTTTCCAACATTAATGATGTCATGCAGAACTGATACAGACAATACTACAGGTTTTGGAAAACGTATTACTGTTATTCCTAGTCTATTATACAGATGTGCAGATATTTCTGGGGAGTTCTAGAATAAATATCTAGTCTGCCTAGTAATTATTTTTTGCACAGTCAGGCTTGTTACCTCACCTAACTCCACTTCTGCCTCTCCTCTCATACTGTCCTCCACCCACTAACATAAGTTTTACTGTCTTACATAGACAATTCAAAAAATGATTTTGACTGAGTCCTTACATGAGACAATTAACTGCTATCAACTATAATCATATTTTTTACTTTGAAGATTCAAATAAATCAGGGGCTGATTATGAAATGTTTATGAGGAGTGCTTAGACAAGCCTGACTAAGATTAGCAAAACCACTCCAGGATGAGAGGGGGTGCTATCGCTAATGATATCTTCTCCTTTCTCCACAGCCCAGAGAAGATGTCCAGTGAGGACACTCCCGCTCACCGGTGACTTTGGGGTCAAGTCCCAGACCTTCCAGCCAATCCGCCATATAAACCGACAGTATGGAAAAGAGGTGTCTTTAAGTAGACCTGGACCCTGAGTCTGCTAAGTACCAGAGAGAGGGAGACCAGCAAGCAAGAAACCATGACTGACTGACCTTAAGTCGGTGTCTTTTAAGTTGTGCACTTAAGAACCTGTTTTTGCTTTCTTATTTTTTATAATTAAATGGGGTAATCAGGGAGGTACCCCAACATTTCTCTCTGCTTCTGACTAATTCTGCACTACTGGTCACAAAGAATACAATGCCTACATTCAAAAAGTACAAAAGCTATTTACCATCTGAGTTATTGGTCAGATTTCCCATGCTCAATGTACTTAACGGACAGAAATAATATCGTCACGTGTGCAAAGTACAGTAAAATTCTCACTTGCATGTCTGACAGACAGCCAACATGTTGCCACTCTCTGCTCCTGTGATCTCCAAGTATTACTAGTCAAACATGTAAACAAATAAATGTATAGACAAGTATAGTAGTATTGTCACATGTACTGTACAGAGAACAGTGAAACTCTTATTTGCATGCCCAATCATTTTGCAACACAGTATTCAACACAATTAGTATTGCTACTCTTAGGTGTCATATGAAACAACAATATATTGAAATACATAACTTCGGTTTTTTTAATACAAGTTTAAGCCTGAAACAGTGCTCCAGTCTCTAAAACAGTGATCAAGCAGTATAACTAAAAAGGTTTAAATATGTACTATTTTAGTATTAACACAATACTCACTTGCAGGATGACTGAGATACCTAGAGCAGCATGACTAAAGGAACAGTTTGCCTTATTATTACTTGTTACTTGGCTGATGCCTTCATCCAAGATGACTAACAACATTTGAGAGATACAATTGGTTACCCTTCTTTTTTTGTTTTTGTCCAGTTGAAGCACACGCAAGTGAACTGACTTGTTTTTAAACATTAGAATACCAGTAACACTGCACGTTAACATGCACTTGTACATGAGTACACTTGACTTGAGTACACTTGACTTGAGCATTCACAGTTTTCATACTTTTAGCATTTGTTTGCTCAGAGGTTGATGCACTTGCTGCTTCCTGAGCAGCTCTTCTTTTCTCCACCCTAGTAGCCTGCTTCTTCTCTTCTTTCCTCGACATCTTTTCGCATTAAAACTGATTAAGTCAGTGTTTGTGTTTCTTTAATTTTTCACTTAAGCTGGCACTTAAGTCTTCAATCTGCCTCAAGAATGATTTAAGATATGAAGAGGTAGGGGAAGTGATGGCAAAGGTGGTAGGGATGAGAACGGCGCTCGTACACATGCGCAGCACGGCCGCCCTGCTGCCTACTGTTGAGAGTTGAGTCTACAAGTCCAGCTCAGGGCGGCGAAGAAGCAGTACAGGAGAAAGCTGGAGCGGAAATTGCAGGATAACAGCATGAAGGAAGTGTGGGATGGGATGAAGATCATCACTGGCTGCAGCTCGAAGCGGGGTGCCACCATCGAGAGAGACGTGGAGAGAGCAAACCAAATGAACAACTTCTTTAACAGGTTTGACCACCCTAACCCACTCTCACCTTGGAGTACTGCACACTCCAACCATCCTTCTGCTGATGTCAGCATAGAAGAGACATCCCCACCCACAATTACAGCAGCACAGGTGAGCAGAGAGCTGAGGAGACTTCGTGCCAGCAAAGCAGAGGGTCCAGATGGTGTATCGCCACGACTGCTGAAGGCCTGTGCGTTGGAACTGGGGAATCCTCTACAGCACATCTTCAGCCTGAGCCTGGAACAGGGGAGAGTCCCGAGGCTTTGGAAAACATCTTGCATTACCCCAGTCCCAAAGGTATCACGTCCTAGTGAGCTGAATGACTTCCGGCCTGTCGCCCTGACGTCACATGTGATGAAGACCATGGAGCGGCTGCTGCTTCACCACCTGAGGCCACAGGTCCATCATGCCTTCGACCCGCTGCAGTTCGCATACCAGGAGAAGGTGGGAGCGGAGGATGCCATCATCTATATGCTACACCGATCCCTCTCCCACCTGGACAGAGGCAGTGGTGCTGTAAGAATGATGTTTTTGGACTTCTCTAGCGCCTTCAACAACATCTAACCTCTGCTCCTCAGGGACAAGCTGACTGAGATGGGAGTAGACTCACACCAGGTGGCATGGATCATGGACTGTCTTAAAGACAGACCTCAGTATGTGCGTCTCGGGAACTGCAGGTCTGACATTGTGGTCAGCAACACAGGAGCGCCGCAGGGGGCTGTACTTTCTCCGGTCCTGTTCAGCCTATATACATTGGACTTCCACTACAACTCAGAGTCCTGCCACGTGAAAAAGTTCGCTGATGACACTGCTATTGTGGGCTGCATCAGGAGTGGGCAAGAGGTGGTGTACAGGAAGCTAATCAAAGACTTTGTTAAATGGTGTGAAACACCAGCAAGACCAAGGAACTGGTGGTGGACTTTAGGAGGCCTAGGCCCCTCATGGACCCCGTGATCATCAGTGGTGACTGTATGCAGAGGGTGCCAGCCTATAAATACCTGGGAGTGCAGCTGGATGACAAATTGGACTGGACTGCCAATACTGATGCTCTGTCGAAGAAAGGTCAGAGCCGACTATACTTTCTTAGAAGGTTGGCGTCCTTCAACATCTGCAATAAGATGCTGCAGATGTTCTACCAGACGGTTGTGGCCAGTGCCCTCTTCTACGCGGTGGTGTGCTGGGGAGGCAGCATAAAGAAGAAGGACGTCTCACGCCTGGACAAACTTGTTAAGGCAGGCTGTATTGTAGGAATAAAGCTGGACAGTTTAACATCTGTAGCAGAGCGACTGGCACTAAGCAAACTCCTGTCAATCATGGAGAATCCACTGCATCCACTTAAAAGTGTCATCTCCAGGCAGAGGAGTAGCTTCAGTGACAGACTTTTGTCACTGTCTTGCTCCACTGACAGACTGAGGAGATCGTTCCTCCCCCACACTATGCGACTCTTCAATTCCACCCGGGGGAGTAAATGCTAACATTATTCAAAGTTATTGTCTGTTTTTACATGCATTTTTATTACTCTTTAATTTTATATTTTTTTTTTGTATCAGTATACTGCTGCTGGATTATCTGAATTTCCCCTTGGGATTAATAAAGTATCCATCTATCTATCTATCTATCTATCTATCTATCTATCTATCTATCTATC
>JANRMT010062807.1:57254162-57278520 GCA_026402145.1 Polypterus bichir lapradei | reverse complement strand
ATATAAATGTGAAAATGTAAACAAAAAAATTAATTAAGCCTCTGAATAATTCTGTACTTGCAAGAAAAAAGGACTAAATCTTTTGCAAACAGCTATTATTTTCTTTAGTGCTTTTCTATGATGGACACAGTCCCAAGGCACTTTAAAAGTCCACAGTTACAGCTGTTGATACATTTTTTTAACAACTAAAGCACGAACGGGTTAGTTGCCTTGCTGAGAGTCACACAGGGAGTCAGGATTAAACTAACAAGTTTGTGAGTTACAGTCCAACGCCTCAGCCACATCACTGATTAAACAAATGGCTTCTCATTTTCTCCAGATTGAGGCCCAAACAGCGTAACAGAATAGATGTAGATAAATCAATTGTATTATTTGATGAAGCTAAATGCTTACATGCTGTGCTCAGGCTCATGTGTTTCTTACTTTGTTTCCTGTTATAAATAATCTTACAAGCTAGATACATAAAATATTATTAAGCTACAGCAGTTGCCTTATAAAAAAAGAGGCCAGACTTCCCGTGCACCCAAAAATTGGACCGCACTGTCATTTCATTTTTTGTGTGGCAAGGTCATGAACTATGCTGTGATTCACAACAGATTATTGATGTGACATCAGAGCCCAAAGACAGTAGTTGACTAAGTGTGTTTTTTGTTAACTTCTAGTCACCCATGAATTCCTCTGTCTGCTACTTGCAGGCCTGGCAATTACACCTGCTACTGTCAAACTAATCTAACAACTTCACAGGGATACAGTCCATTTTTCACTGGATTGATATGTCACTAGCAAAGTAAGTTTCTGTCCTAAGTGATAGCCAGTCAGACCGCTTCATGCTGACAGCAGACTGGCTACTGCTTGACATATGGTGACTCATGCATATTCGGTACATACCATACATTACCCACATCAACAATGTGGAGATCTGTAATATTACATTGCGGGAGACCCCCTCCCCCAAGGATCTCTCATTATAGCGAGAAGGCTGAAATGGTTTGCTCACATTACATGCTTCAAAGTCATAGAGAACCAACACTTATGTATCTTTGGTATATTAAAAGCTGTGTAGCTGCTCACAACATGTGTGGGCAGATGTTTACTATAAAGCGTTAGCTTAACCAGTGTAGCACCTTTTACTTGTAACATGGTAAGGTTTGGTATTACTCCTTATAAACCATACACAGAGCAATATTTTATAACACTATCATTATCTGATATGCATAATTGTAAAATTGCTATTTTACTTAGCTCTAAATAAAATGTGTCAAGAACATGCTAATGAGGGAGTTATCATACAGCAAACTGATAAAATTTTATGAATATAGATGCATTTGTCTACAGCACTACAAATTAAGCAACATTTGATAAAATCTGATTAAACAGCAAAAAAAAAAAAAAAAAAAGTACAACGCAATAAGTACACATCCATTCATTTTCTATACCCACTTCGGCTAATGAATGTGTTCTGATGATGATGATGATTATTATTATTACATTTTTATTATTATACATTTTATTTATATACTACCTTTCTCATGATCAAAGAACTTCACAAGTATTCAAGGAATACACTAGAATATCAAACATTAAACACTAAATTCTGAATTAGAGTTGGGAACAATAAACAGAAAAAAAAAGTCATGAACAAGTGACACAATATATGTAGGAATATAAATGTTGATGTTACAATCACCCATAACATTAAGGAACAATCAACAGGGTAAGCCCGAATTTCATCTTCAGTTTGAGGCTACATCCACACTAGTATATCTTTATAAGCAAGAGTCTCAGTTTTTGCCTTTTGTTCACATTGTCCCAGCGTTTTTAACCCACAAAAACGGAGACATTTCAAAAAGTAGTCCCCCATCGTTTTCCAAGCTTCATCCCAGAGGATTCAATGCAGTGGGTCACATGGACAGCCAGGGCATCCGCTTTCATCTGAGTGTCACAGGTGGAATAAATCAGGTGGTGGTGATGAAAAACGCTACCCCAGAAAAGAAACAAAAGGAAAGTAGAGAATAGTTGAGATTAACAAAGATTGCAAATCCCAAAACAATATGATAATTCTATAAATGTATAGTCTATCAGGAATAAAATGAAAATGTAGCTGTGAAAAGGCAAATTTATAAAGTTGGTTTAGGGAGGTCCCTAAAGTAACTCTTACCTTTTGCTGATTGTAACATCTTTTGCTATTAATATAAACACATTCTCCTTTTTTGAGTTACGTGATAATAACAATGATAACAATAATAATATATAATAAAAACAAACTGTATAGAAAATAGCGTATAGAAAATATATTAAGTATACAATATATGTCTTATATAAAGGGTGGCACGGGGAATGGGAAATTTTGTAACTAAGTGTTGGTGACCCTGTACCTATACAGCTGACATGGTGCTATATGACTGAGGAATACCCAATCCATCAGCAAGTTCACATTGAAAAGCTCCAGTGTCTAAAAAACCCAAGAGTGGACAGAACTTGCAAAGGATCATTTAGAGCACAATTCCTCAAAGTCTGCCTTTGTAAAGCCAGAGCTGCTTCAGCACACAGCTCCAAGAGGATAATTCTTGGAAATCAAAATTGACTTAGAAGCTAGTCATCATCATCTTTAAATACGTGCTCTCTTTTAATTGTTCCATTTGTGTCTTCTAACAACGCTAAAGCAGCTATGGTAGTTGGAATAGTTTGGCCATTCTGTGCACCATTATATTGTTACAGAACGATTACAATTAAATGAATTCAATTTGTAAACAATATGCAATTAATTTCAGTGTCTTTGATAAAATATAAATTGATAAATTTTAAAAGCCATGCTACAAACATAAGGAGAATATAAAAATTAAATAATCAAATTAAATAGTCAAATTCAAATACAATCAGTCCAATGAGGCACTGAATGTGTAAGCCAACTATTGTGAGTACTACACCACTGACAACCAAATAATAAATATAACTTTAGAAAAGATTTTCAGCGGCATAATCATATACAGTAAGCGCTGGATAAATAATGAATGGCAATAGTAGGAGCCAAAAATGGTCACTGCCTCAAACAACAGACTGAGTGGCAACTGTTCACCTTTTTAGTACAGCAGCACAGAGGTGAATTAATTAGTGTATGGTAATCTACACCCTTAGAAAGAGCTAATCACTGTTTTTTAAAGATAATTATTTCAAGGTAACTCATTATGTAACCACTACACAGCTCGGAAGAAATTGCAGTTAGCTTGGCAAGCTCCTTCATGTGTGCTTTTCATGCTGGTTTAGCTGGAGTTCCTCTGTGACTGCTGGCTTTCTTTTCAGTTGATTTCTTAATTAGAAGAATTATCCTGCAGTTAATTGTACTTCCGCTTAATTTAATGGCTTCTAATCTGAGAAGACCAATGCATTTCGAGGATTGTTTTCTTACAAATTATTTTTTCCCTTCTTACTTATTATGTATTATTTTGCTCACATTTTTAAATAAACATCATTTGCAAAATCTTAGTTTTATGTTATGGTTGTTCTTATTAACTTATAATTCTAAGTCTTTTTTCTGTTTTAATTCTCTGTTAGTCTTATTAATGCTTTATTCATAATTTCTACTGTCATAGGTAAAAAATTGTAATTTCACTCTGGTAAAGGTGCTAAATAAAATAATACATAGACCCTTCCTAATTTATTATTTACTACATTTTGTTTGCCCTTCTTTGATGTCATCATCAATATGAATTACAGAAACTCAAAATAACAAAACTGTGATTGCTCTATTCAATATATAATTTCAGGGTGTCTTCACTTGCATTAATCTTATATATAAACGTCTATGCGTGGAAGTGTGTGTGTGTGTCGGTCTGGCCTGGAAGTGAGAAGTGGAGTCGGGTTAAGGGCTCCACCTCCAAAATTACGCAAGCGAGGCCAAGATGATGGCAAAACAAAACATCCAAAGAGAGAGTCACTCACTTATCTGCTATTACAGAAGCGTGGCAAGCATATCGGCAAAACGGTATCCCTTTTACTTTTCCTCCTGCCGCTACTACACAAGTGAGACAAGCACATCAGCACAACGAAACCTCTGAAGAAAGACAGTCGCTTAGCTGCCAATGTACAAATGATTCAAGCATGTAGGGCAAAACAAAACCTCCTAGGAGAGACATGCCCAGAGTAGACAGTGTCACTGCCTTTATATTATTTTGTAATTGTATTGTCACTTCTTATATAATACATAGCCTACCCATGTTTTTATTTAGCCATTTAACTCTGTTAAAAATTACGATTGCAGGTAAGGCACCAGAAATTTCTGCACCTTCATGCTCTCATTATAAATAAACACTTTAAGGAATTCAAAGTCATATTTTTGATTGTCTGTTTTAGTTATGTTCACGAGGAGAACTCTTATGCAATATTTCCAAGTACTACTTAAGCCATCATGTTCTCCCTGGTTCCCACCTGGCAATTTGTGTGCTCTCTATTGTGAGGAGCCTCTCCCAAGTGAGGCAAGAAATGAACTTTTCAAGTGTGATACTACAAGTATTTTAAATTTCTTTTGCAGATTGTAATATGCCCCAATGTTGAATGTTACAGAACAGTATATAAACTGTTACTTCCTTATCTTGGCCCTTTATAAGTGTGAGCGTAGGTGTGTGCATGAGTGGGCCGACACCCTGAGGCAGGACTGTTTCTTTTTTCAAACCCTGTATTGCTTAAATGGAGCCTCCCTGCTCCAGGTTTCGAATTCTGAGATGTACAAGATTACACATAGCTCCAAACTGTGTTTGATGAAATCTTCTCTTGTAATTCCCTTTATGTTTAGTTTGTTTTATAAATAAAGTAAAATGGCTGTTATAAAATATAAAGTAATGAAATATATAATATAAAGTCTTTTCATTGTATTTGAAACTAAGTCTAACATTCAGCTATTAAAAATCCTAAATAGTTTTGTCCTGACTGAATTAGGTCAATCTAATGTTATTGATGACATCCATCTGTTGTTAAACAGTTTGGAATAAATTTATTAATGTCTTTGTCAGATCAGCTGATGGTTTCTGGCTCTTTTACAACAGCTAATAAGACAGGTGTTCTTGCAATGGAAAGGTTGTGACATATTATGATATGACGCTTTAATTGACCACAGCAGTGCCTTATGTGATGGTCGACTGTAAAGTTGGTTTTTTTTTTTCAATTATCTTCAAGTTTAACTTTTTCCTTTAAACTGAAAAACAGCCTTTAGGAAATTCAGTTGAAAACTTGATCTAATGCATTGCTTTGCTTGTCAATCTTAAGGAGTATTTTTATTGTTTCATATAAGAAGTCCATTATAAAAAAAAAAAAAAAAAAGTTACATCTCTAAAAATGTTTGGTGTGGTTTACCGCATACAGAGACTAAACTAATTTTAAATAGTGTTGTATTTGTATAAAATGTGTGTTGTATAGGTGAAAGAAATGTACCTGTACTGTAAGAAGCTTTAGGATGTAGTTGGCTGGCATAGTTCTGTGAGCCTATGCTGTTTTGCATGTGGAGTTTACATTTTCTTTACAAGGTTTTGAAAATTGTTTTCCACTGTCCAATGTCATGATGTGAAGATGACTCCTGACTTTTAGTTTTCTTATGTGTATTTGTTCATTACTCACATTTTTGGAGATATATTGTAGACTAGCAAAATACCCGCGCTTCGCAGCGGCGAAGTACTGCCTTAAAATTTTTATTAAGAAGAAAATGTAACCTTTTTAAACTGAGGGAAAATATGCCAATAATTATTTGTTAAGGATCTCTTTGTATACCATGTTGTCAGTTCGGCCCTCCGGTTGTAACATGACCAAGCTGTGCGCTGAGCTTACTCTTGAGCATGTAACTTACAGTTGGCCATGTGAACAGTAATCTTGTCTCAAATCTCACAGCTTGGATTGCTGCTGTCATAATCGGTTTGAGTTTCATGGTTTGTTTCAATTACGATAGTATTTGCAGGATTTGTTGTGTTGAAGTGACATTCGGCATCTGTCAAGCATTGTAAGCACACAACCGGTTTCATTGATAAAATCACATCCAGCTTTTGAGAGTTTAAACACTCATAAATATCAAAGTGTCCACTACTGAAATCGTCACCTGTGAATCTAAGATGTTTAAGAGGCATTGGCGGTTGTCGAAAGGTGTAAAATATTTGGCCATTTCGGTACACTTGAAAGCGACAACCGAACAATTCAGCGGCAGCCATCAACTCACATGCAGAACCATAGGTGAAGGGCTTAAGCATTTCACTCTTATAGTGCTCCTGTGTAGTATAATTATCTCCTGTACCGTCATCAGTCCACACCTTGAACCTGTCCCAGTCATTCAATACATAAGACACAATGTTCCTCCGGATATCAAGAGTGAGCCTGATATGGCCGTGCAATATGTAACAAAGAGAATGGAAAAGGTAGGTGCCATCTCCGGGCATGGAAACCACTCAGTAAGTGACAGTTCTTTGATCGATAGTGATCACCTCGATAGACATGGTAATGGGGGTTGGAATGATAAAGGAAATGGGTACCTGAGCAATGTAAAGTAAGTCTAAAATACCTATACAATAACTATAATTGTAATAAACAAACAATAAAACAGCGGAGAAGCCGTGGATTAAACAAAAAGGCTGTAGTTATCAGTAGGGAGACGTGAATCCCGTGACGAAGCAAGGAAGGGAATGTAGAGACCGGAGCAACGGACGGTCTTATATAGGCAGGCAGCCAACAACGTGGGAGGCATTGGGATGGGGGACCCAACGCCACCTCACACAGTGACTGAGCTGCAGGCTATGGACGTATATATGTACGTAAGTAGGATTCAGTTAGCGTTGGGAACCCATGTACTAAATTTCTTGAAGATGGGCCCATAAGTAACAAAGACTGTTGAAAAGTTCAATATGGTGGCCGACAGTGGCATCATACCACCGAAATAAGTACATACATTGGTTTCAGTTAGTGCAGGGAAGCTGCCTATAAAATTTCGAGAAGATCGGGCCATAAATAAGAAAGTTCAACATGGCGGACATTGTTGACCATTATGACCATTACGCGTAGAATTTTGAAATGAAACCTGCTTAACTTTTGTAAGTAAGCTGTAAGGAATGAGCCTGCCAAATTTCAGCCTTCTACCTACACGGGAAGTTGGAGAATTAGTGACGTTGGAAAGTTCAATATGGCGGCTGACAGTGGCGTCATACCACCGAAATAAGTACGTACATTGGTTTCGGTTAGCTCAGGGAAGCCACCTACCAAATTTCGTGAAGATGGGGCCGTAAATAAGAAAGTTCAACATGGCGGACGTTGTTGACCGTTATGACCCTTACGCGTAGAATTTCTAAATGAAACCTGCTAAACTTTTGTAAGTAAGCTGTAAGGAATGAGCCTGCCAAATTTCAGCCTTCTACCTGCACGGGAAGTTTGAGAATTAGTGACGTTGGAAAGTTCAATATGGCAGCCAACAGTGGTGTCATACCAACGAAATAAGTACTTACATCGGTTTCCGTTAAAAGTTTAATATGGCGGCCGACAGTGGCATCATACCACCGAAATAAGTACCAAATTTTAGCCTTCTACCTACACGGGAAGTTGGAGAATTAGTGACGTTGGAAAGTTCAATAGGGCGGCTGACAGTGGCGTCATACCACCGAAATAAGTATGTATATTGGTTTCGGTTAGCGCAGGGAAGCCGCCTACCAAATTTCGTGAAGATGGGGCCATGAATAAGAAAGTTCAATATGGCGGACGTCGTTGACCGTTATGACCATTACGTGTAGAATTTCGAAATGAAACCTGCTTAACTTTTGTAAGTAAGCTGTAAGGAATGGGCCTGCCAAATTTCAGCCTTCTACCTACACGGGAAGTTGGAGAATTTGTGACGTTTGGAAAATTCAATATGGCGGCCGACAGTGGCGTCATACCACTGAAATAAGTACGTACATCGGTTTTGGTTAGCGCAGGGAAGCCACCTACCAAATTTCGTGAAGACGGGGTCATTCTTCTACCTACACGGGAAGTTGGAAAATTGGTGACGTTGGAAAGTTCAATATGGCGGCCGACAGTGGCATCATACCATCGAAATAAGTAAGTACATCGGTTTCGGTTAGTGCAGGGAAGCCGCCTACCAAATTTCGTGAAGATGGGGCCATAAATAAGAAAGTTCAACATGGCGGACGTTGTCGACCGTTATGACCGTTACGTGTAGAATTTCGAAATTAAACCTGCTTAACTTTTGTAAGTAAGCTGTAAGGAATGAGCCTGCCAAATTTCAGCCTTCTACCTACACGGGAAGTTGGAGAATTAGTGATGAGTCAGTGAGTGAGTGAGTGAGTGAGTGAGTGAGTGAGTGAGTGAGTGAGTGAGTGAGTGAGTGAGTGAGGGCTTTGCCTTTTATTAGTATAGATATCTGTTATCATGAGTATGACTATATATATTGTCACACACATGCGCATGGGTGGCAGCTAAAGGGCTTGAGTGAGGGCAATTCCGAATCAGACTGGGATGTGGCAGAGTGCACTGACTTTTTCTCCCTTTCCTGCAGACCATTCATGGGAGATTCCACCTGGCCTTCTTGATGTCACTTTTGGATCCTAGCCTATGGAAGAAGACCTTGCCGGCTCCAGCCCCTGTGATGTCAAGTTCAGGCTCAAGCCTATGGTTGAAGACCCTTATGAGTCGGACCCCTTTGACCTCACTTCCTGTCTTCCCCTTTAAAAGCCTCCACCTTTTCCCTATTCCCTCAGTTCTGTTTTGGACTCGGTTTTGTGCACATCAGTGCAGTGTAACATATTTACGACTTTGCAGCGAGGATACCAATTATATGGGTGGCTACCCCAAACCTTGCTATGGCTCTTCTTATAGCCCACCTGGAAATACTTCAGGTGGTAATTATCCTAATTAGACTGCACTTCCGGGTGTGGCTGCATCACAGCCCAGACAGGCTCGTTAATTCCTTGCAGCGTCCCCTGGCGGAGGGGACGCAACCCAACAGGGATGAGCTCCAAAGTCCCATGCCTGTGGCCCAGATGCAACCCAGGGGGTCAGCCACCAAGTGTTCCAGGGGTGTTTTCTTTCTGGATGAAATGTGGTAGCAACAGAAATATTTCTGAGTTGGGTGGATGAGGATGAAGCTCAACTAAAGAAGAGGAAAGAGAGGAAAGACAAAGAGAGGAAAAAAAGATTATTGTTTAGATTTTGTGTATTATGCAATGCTTGAGAGAAGCCTGTGAGGGGTAATTATGGAAAATGTTATCTTTAAACTCAGGACCTGTATTTGTATTGGTGTGTTTGGGGCTTGGGACTCAGTGGCATCCCCTACGAATCACAAAAGGCAATCTAAAAATTGTCTCCTCTGTTCTTTTAAGGGTATGCACTCCTGACACATACACAGTCCCCAAGTGGATTCACTAAACTGAGGTCACACATTTGTAAAATACTTGCCATAATGTCTATGATAACTAGAATGGTATTTTTGTCAAGTTTTTTCCACAAGTATTCAACATAAGTAAACACTGGTAAGTAGTACATCAGGTGAGTTGACTTGTTTTTACAATTAATTAAATTGAAGTTATTCAATAAAATTTAATTCAGGATATTTATGCATAAGGCTCTGCACTGAGTACTGGCACACAGTGCTGTGATGGGTTCAAAGGTAAAATGCAGTACAAAATTTACAAATCACTAAATACAGAATCAATATACAGAAAGACACATTTTTAACAGACAGGAAAACAAAGTATTTGAAACAGTTTAACATAAATGGAACCCAACAAGATTTGTCCATTTAGTAGTTTCTGAACTATGACCTCTTGGAGGAGGAGAGGAAAAAAATACTCCAGTCAGCAGCATCTCTGAAGAAAATAAACCACTGGTGGGTCCATGGTCACAATTGTAAGAGACAAAGTCAAAGTTAGACACAGCCACAGTTCTCGAGACCTCAGACAATCGAACAACCCTCCCCTAGGGGCATTCTATATTCTGTGCTGGCAGTTAAATATGGCGATGAGTATTAGTCTATTGATGTCAGTGCACCCAGCATCTCAAACATCTTTTTCATGGGCAGGATATCAACCTGGAGGTAAAGCAATGGCACTAAGTATCACAGTAGAATAAAGAGAAGAGAAACAGGAAAGAGGGCTAAGAATGGCTCATAATAATTACAATACTTCAACAAATGACTAATAAACAAAGTTGCAGTATGCACAGCTAATCATCATCTTTAATAAGGGTATGCTAGACTAAAGTTTTGAGTCTTCTGCCTGGATTTCAAAGCTGAGATTGAAGGGGCATCACTAACATTAGCAAGAAAGACTTTCTGAAGCTTTAGAAGCCTTGTAACTAAAAGCTTGACCTCCAGCTGTTATTTTATTAATACTTTGAATCTTTAGTAGACCAGCATCTTGATGTCTTAAAGTGTTCTTTAGTGTAAGTAATAAATTCAGGTAACTACAGTAACCATTTAAGGCTTTATATGAAAGGAAGAAGATTTTGAATCTTAACTGGATGCCAGTGTAAAGACTAAAGAATATGGAGCTATGTGGTCATATTTTCTGTTGTGTTAAATAAATCTTGTAACAATATTTTGAATTAAATGAGAGCTACGTAAAGAACAATTTGAAGAGCCAGTGAGTAACATATTGTAGTAGACAATTCTACTAGAAATAAATGCATGAATTAATTTAGCAGTATCTTCCATATTTAGAAAAAGTCTTACTTTTCTAACATTTTAAGATGGAAAAAATGTTTTAAAAGTTTTTGTAATGTGTGTTTTAAAAGACATTCTAGTGTCAAAAATAACATCCAAGTTGCATGCTAATTCACTAAAGCCAATGTTTACCTCAATCACGGTCTTCATCATTCCCCTGATCTCCTTGTTTGTATTCACAGACAAGTAGTTCTCATCTGACCCTGAAATGTTCTGCCCTCTGAATTGCTCTAAATGTGTTTTATAATAAATGAATGTTATGTACAGAGAAGTAAAATTTAATCAATCTAGTAATGCTGTGGCTACTGTATTATGTGTGCAGATCTCCACTGGGTGATAGTCATGTGTGAGAGTTAAAATGTTAAATATTGACTCATAACAGTGCATATTTTAGTGGGTGTAGGTGAATGTGTTATGTGATGGAAATAGCATCCTGTTTTGGATTACATAACCGCAGGCTACTTGTAATCCAGTAAAGAATAGTGCAGAATCAAACAATGAACGACTATGCCAATAAACTTTATTTGGAAACTGCATAATAAGCGAGGCTCAATGAATAAGGCTTGAATCTTTCTGGTATTTTATTACTGTATATCTGAACACTCAATGTTAAAAATGTACATCTTCAAAGCAGGCAATTAAAAAATTATGAAACAAAATTGCTTCCAAAAACATCAGTAGTACACCTTTTGTGATTGGTTATAAATGACTTAGGTATTTTCGTGGATAACACCTATTAGGGAGTTTTAATGTTTAACAACCTGTTTATCAAGTCAAAGAGTCTTTTTATGTTTTAAATACCTCCAAGAGCTCTTATAAACAAAAACTTAGAGTAAGCTGTTATCCTTAATTTTAAAAAATCTACAAAACACCTGATTTCTACATACATCTTCAATATTTATACAGTATAAGCTATATATGTGTTTGGGATATTGTAAGCATGTGACTGGATGACCTGACATTTTAGCTATGTGACAAGAGTAACATGAGATTTTTCAGGAAAATTTGATATCATTGTTGTCCATCATTGGTCACCATATACCTTTAATATAAAATAAAATTTGTTATATTCATTCTGCATGAAAATATGTGTTTGTTAGTTATCACTAACTACATGGGGTCACTAATATACAACATTGTTTTAAAAAATATATTTTCTGCGTGAAGTATTCCTTAAAAATCTACATGAAATCTCCCCAACAAGGTGAAGTTAATAGGCCTTATAATAGGGTGTTTCATTTTTCCAAAGATGTGATTTTTATATGACTTTGCTTATGCCCTGAGTCTCAGTGATGTAAAAGATATATATGACAAATTTCAAGAAGATTGGATAATATTTAGGGGTTGCAAACATTGATCACTTTTATTACAGTGTACCTAGGAGGTTGGTCTAAAAACGACTTCAGTTTCAGGATCTCAGGGACTCTGCATCAAGCAAGGTGGATGGCAAAGGCAATATATGCACTTAAAATTGTCCTCTTCACTAAACAGTTGAATATTCCTCAACGAGAATTGAAAGGAATGAAATGGGTTGCACATTTTGTCAGCCTCATATATGTTCGCTTTTGGCACGAGGCAATTGTAAGTCGATGGGTTCCAAAGAATGATTTGGATATGCTACAGCTTTTGAGCACTTACCCGGATGCAGACGTCAAAAAAAGTGCTCTCACAGTTGCTAAGAGACACCTTTGGTATCTGTCAGAAACAAACGTAGGATTGGCTTTTTTGGACGAATGTATTACTCAGGCTGAAAAGGAAAATATGACTAAAAATTTAGAAACCAAACCTGCAAAGAAAAAGGAAATGAAACAATTAGAGCAGGGGTGGGCAAAGTCAGTCCTGGAGGGCCGCAGTGGCTGCAGGTTTTTGCTCCAACCTAGTTGCTTAATTAGAAAACAATCCTTGCAAATAATTAAATTGCATGGCTTGTTAGTGCTTTAACTCTGCCATTTCAGGCCATTCTCATATCCTAGGATATCATTCAAATGATTTGAAGTCTAAAATGGACTCAATCTTTCACTTTTTTCCAAATATTTAATTAAACCAAATAGTGCACGATAAATACACACAGGTGTAAATGGTAACAAGCTAAAAGGAGAAATGCTGGTTTCTTTTGTCATTTGCATCTTATTGCTAATAAGGAGTCATTAAAAACCAAGAAAACAGCTGTTTAAGACTAAAATAAGCAATAAGGGTTCAAAATCTTAATGACCGAGACAACTGAATGCAGAAGTGTGACTTGAGCAATAAGTGCTTCTTATTAAGCAACTGGGTTGGAACAAAAACCTGCAGCCACTGCAGCCCTCCAGGAATGACTTTGCCCACCCCTGAATTAGAGGGTAAAAACCTAGTTTGTGAAGGAAAAGACCTGAGCCATTTCGTTACTAATAAAACAAAGATGTTCTTTGAATTGTTTGGGATCCACGACGTGACAGAATACTGGCAGAAAGCCATGTGAACGCTCTTAAGGTGGTCAATGATACCGCAGAAAGAGGAATTGCTCTGATAAAAAAGTTTAACAAATCGGTCAGGGACGAACAACAAAAACAATTCTTGTTGAGGGTAGTCAAGCATCACAGAAAAGTCGTCACCAAGCCAACAAAAGAAGGGATTGCATCGTTCAAAGTTGATTAATATAACACATGTTTTGCATACTACCTATTAATCTTACTGTCTAGTTTTAATATTTTAAGTTTGTGATTTCTAGTTTTCCCAATAAAAGTAATTAACATTGAAAAATCGTATTTTTTGCCTACTTTTTCAAAACTGATCAAAGTGTGCAACCTCTAAATATTATCCAATCTTCTTGAAATTTGGCATATATATCTTATACTTGGGGCGTAAGCAAAGGCTGCAAAAATTTTACATTTTATTTTTTGCCTTAGAAAATGAAACATTCTACCTTATAAGTATATTATATATTTTGTTTGACTCAGACCAAGAGCTGCAAGTAAACTTCATATCCATCTTATAGGACTATAGGCTAATGTAGAGCTGACAACAAGACAGGAACCTCCTCTAGATGGGATGGCAGTCCACTAAAGTGATCACTAATATATACACTAACGTTTTATTGGGTAGTCACATCTTTAAGATTTTTTTATGATTTTGTAGAAAATGCACATAGAAAATATGTAAACTCACTACAGAAATTAGCCTGAGACTAGAACCCAGATCCCAGGAGCTCAGCTGCTTATTACAAAAATAACACACTAAAGTACATAACAGCATGTTAATAATTCTTCAAACATTCATAGTATTAATTATAGTGTGCTACATTGTTTTTTTGGGGATTCACATCCTTACATTGAAAACAAGTGAAAAAACTCCGATATCATTGTTGTTGCATTACAGATGTTTATATGTGGAGAATATGGAAGCACTGTCAATAAGAAACTTGGGAAATGAATTTATAATTATGTCTGTGTTATCATTTATAAGGTCATATTGAGGGAGAACTTACAAAACTGACAAAGGGAAAGAGTTCATCTTGTAAGAAGATGTTTATTTTAGTGTCTTTTCTCACTGGCTTCACTTAAAAAATAATTTCCTGAGTGCCATCATTCCCAAACCTTGCCTAAGAGGCTCCAGAAGGTTGCTTTAAAACTCTTTTACTACCAAAAATGTTCAGCTTTAGAGCAATGGACTAACTAGCGATTTTCATTCAAGCTGGGGAAGAAATCTCCATATGTGCTACCATGTTTTCAGCTCCCTCCAGAATAAAAAGAAAATGAAAAAGTAGGTTAATAAAAAAAGAAAAAAAGAAAATCTGTCTCCTATTTTTGATGAAACCATCTGACTGTTTTTGGGAGCAGGACAGGGGGAAATTGGTGTAATGAATTTAGGGGTGGCGATGCTCACTGAGCCGAGCCCCAATCTCTGCTCATGGCCATTAATCTTCCGCACTCTGTCAAAGCAAAATGCACCAACAATAGGAGAGCGGGAGCTCAAATTGACTGCCAATTATGCGTCTGTGAATAAAGGAGATGGAGGGAGACAATAAGGTTCAGTGATAACGCTTATTTTAACCCTGCAAGCTCAGAGGATTGAGTGGGGGAGGTGGTGATGGGGGGTCACATACAATGCATGTATACCCAATGATGCCTTTTCTTAATTTAACTCTTCACTGGACTAAAACTTGCAGAGCTTGTAGAGTTCAGACTGAAATGTTTTAGGATTCCTGACACCAAGATCATGTATCAGAATAACAGAGCTCTAAATGTTCTTGTAGTGCTAAACCTATTTATCAATCATTAGTAATAAAACTCTTAACTCTTTTTTTCTTTAAAGACTGTTCTGTCATTCTCAATAAACACTTTTAGAACTTCTGGCATAAAAGAGTCCATTAAGCTGCATTCATCCTAAGCTTGAAGTCCGGATGAAGAACAACCCTTTTATTTATTATATTTTTTAAATGCATTTTTAAATTTAATCAGTGAAATTTTATCTAAATTTTTATACTAACACTTTAATAGACTGTGTATGACACCCCCTAAATCAATGCAAATAATTTTTATTATGTTGAAAAGAAATCTTACTAACTATAGTAAAGCACACTTTAAATGAAATAATTTAGGTATTCTGTGTTGTATTTAAAACAGAAAATTGACAAAAAAGTACAAAAGTGTTTTGTGCAGAGTCTGAAAGTTCTCCCATGTACTCCCCATGTTTATATGACTATCCACTCATAAACCTCAGACATCCTGTCATGATGACACCAGACTCTCCTGAAGTGATGACGAGTGTCTTATCAAATCTGGTCCCCCACTTGCTCCCATTCCCTCAGGGGTACTGTCTAACACCCCATGACTATGAAGTGACAATGAAAGAAGACACATGCCTTGAAATATCCTAATAAATGTTTATTAGAATTGAATGACTTTTAAATCCAAGATGTGCTTGCTATTGAAGACATTAAATATAAAAAAATAATTGTTGATTCTTTGTGCAGTAGAGACATGTTATGATACATTTATGCAGCATGAAGTAGCGAAACCTTAGGATATTTCCAGGTTTTTTTCTTATACAAACAAAAAAAGCTAAAGGAGGCATTAGTTGTATATTATTTACATTTAAAGTATGCAACAGGTATTTGTGAACTTATTAATATAGAAGTTATAGAGGAAATTACTTCGATAAAAATAATTGTGGTTTTGTTTTTATTTTCACATTCTACTTTGGTGTTAAATTAGACTACATCCACAATACTATATTTTCATTTAAAAGTGGCTTTTTAAACAAAATTGACCACCATCCCCACTAAAATTCCATTCCTGCAAGCATCGGATGCAAGAAAGAAACAATCCCTGGACAGGGCATCAGCTCATCACAAGGTGAACACAAGCACACACATACACTAGCGTCATTTTAGCGTCACCAAATCCCTAAACCTTCATGTCTTTGGAAGGAAACTGGAGCACACTGTGGAAACCCACCAGGAAAACATGCAAACTCGAGGCAGGGAACACAAGGGACATGACTCCCTGCGAGGCAGACCATGCCTCCAAAACATGTATAATTATTATCATTATTTATTATTTAAAAGAAGTTAACGACTTAACTGTAAAATGTAACATACATACTTTAATGCATTTCATCATGAAAGTGATATCAAGTATAAATCTAAGGATTCTAAATGTGCAGAGAGCTGGAATATCATAAATGTAATGTGTTCTGTGTGGCGATTGCTGCTGTCAGATTAAGAGGAAGCCAAAGAAGCACATAGCGATTAACAACTGGGTCGGTTTTAAGATGATGTTTACGATGGTCTAATTTAATGATAAAGTAACCTATAGGGTTAAGGTGGATGTATTGAATATTGCAGTGAAGAGCCTCTTTACCTCCAGACTTGCTCTTGTAGTGATTTCCCCAAACCTCACATTGGTGAAGGACTACGGTGACTTTATTGGTAAAATCTAATGCTCATTACATCTTTTTCAGAATTAAGTTGCTGTTATGACATTTGAAGGAGAGAATGCAAATCATTTAAAGTTATTTTTCACTGCTGTATTCCTTGATTTTGAAAGTAACTCTACTTGACAGTGAACTACAGTATGACCAAATTACTGAAATTCAACCAACTGCAAGGCAATACCAGCTTTTATTACTTATTATATTAGTATTATAATTGAAAAAAAAGCAAATCAACTAATTGGCCATACAGTGATTAAATAAGCTTCTAATTACTCTATTTTTCTAATAAACTCCTAAACTCCCTTATTTTACTCAAAAGAAATAAGAAAGCAGCTTATGTGCTGAGTTAATAGTATATACTGTATATCTACATAATCAAGGTTTGAATTGTCCCACTGCTTTCTCCAACAACCTACATATAGTTAGGCTTCATAATTATAACTAAAACTATATTTTGTCATTTTAACATTTAGATTTAGGAATGTAAAATAGTTTGCAATGGTGAAACAATGTAAGACCATAATGTTCTCTTGAGGATTAAGCTTATGAAAATAAAAGGTATTCTCTCACAATAATCAATTAAAATGAAAAATCCAAAAATGAGAAATAGTGGGAGGAAAACATGAACTAACTACCGATAAACTCAGTCTTTCTTTTATAGAACCCTTTTCTTTGGTAAATACAACTCCAAGCTTCTTTATAATAAAATAAGTGAATCATTCTTTACCTAAAACCATTAACAACACCCTTTATCACAAGGCAATTTACAAAATAAGGAAGGACGCAATACACTACCGCATACTGTATATTTGAACTGATTAGTACAGTAATATTAAACACAGCAAGAATACATTAAATGATACATTTTTTGACAGAGCCAGAAAGATGTTAGAAATAAATGTGACAGATTTTAATAGAAAACATCAAAAAAGAGATCTTTACAAATTAAAAACAGTTAACAATATAAATTTACAAAGCAAGGTACATAGAAAAAAGTGAATATGGTATATACTTGTGTATAAGGTGGGTCTTAAGACCCAAAAAATCGATCATAAAATCAGACCCTGACTTATATGCCCGTTCAAAAATACAACACTTATTTATTTTTTTACATCTTCTTGCTTCTTCCAATCTCGCACCAGTTTCTCAGACGCATCGAATTTTGTTGCAGCAGCGCAGTTGCCAATTTCTTTCGCCACTTCAACAACTTTTAATTTAAAACCAGCTTCCTATTTTCTTCTGATCAAACTCTCCATTGTAGATAAGGGATGCTCTTACAATAAAGGTGTATGAGGGTGTGACATACAAAAAACACAAAACAGTGTAAACGTCACTTCAGAATAGTTTGGGTATTACCATGTGGTCACGTAGGCACAATACAGTGTGCTCCGTGGTCACTCTCTCAGGAGGGCTTTAGCATATCATAATCTCTTGGACCAATAGCATGAGTTTTCCGCATTCAACTTATACGACCGACATATAAAATACTAGAAATTATACAGTAAAATCAAGCCCCAACTTATCTGAGAACTTAAACATGAGTACTGTATATGCAGTAATTGATCCTTTCTATACAGAGATTTCAAAGACAAATTTTTCGAGAAAACTGAGTACAAATAGTCCTAATTGAATGAAAAAACAGGGGGGTTGAAATATGAAAATGAAGAGACTGTGGTTACAAAGTTAGAAAAAACAAGTGGGTCAAGACAGATGGAGTCTCAGGAACAAACCTACAAATATGATAGGGGACCCAAAGATTCCAGGATTTAAACAAAAACAAATTTCATTATAAAACTTACAGCAATTCCCTTTTAGTCCTCTTCAAAATACTCTGTTTTAGATGCGATAAACTTTTCATTTACTGATCTTTTGTTACCATGTCTAGAGCGTACTGCTTTTTCTTCTGGATTTCTTTAATGGTAGCAAACCTTCTTCTTTCCAGTCTCAATTTTAATTGCACAAAGAGAAAGAAGTCACAAGGGGTGAGATTCAACAAATATAGGGGATGCAAAGCAAAACACACATTGTTTTTGGTCAAAAAATATGATTGATGGCGCTATACAGTATTTGAAGGTTTGTTGTCATGGCGCTCCAATTTTCCAGACATATTTTTCCTGAAGCTTTCCAATAGATGCCTCAGCAGTTCGGTGTAATGTCATTGATTAACAGTCTCTCCACAGGGAATAAACTCTTTATGAACAAGTCCGTCAATGTCAAAAAACATGATTATCATTATCTCTCTGACATGGTGGCTTGAAGAAAAAAAATAGTCCAAGTCTTCTGCACAATTGTAAACTAAATGTCAGAAATATGCACTTGATCACCTCAGCAAAATGACACTTGGCATCCTGATTAACCAGACTGTGGACATACAATACCTCGATAGCAATATGTTCAATAGCTACACCCTACTCCTGTTATATTGACCCCTCATAGAGTTCCAGAGGTGAAATGAGTCAAAGATGAATGAGCTTTTATCAAACGTTGTCTAATAAAATTATAGATCATCGTTAGAAGACCTTGTTTGTCTTAAAATCTTTTATACAGTCTAAATAGTGCTGACTTTATAGTGCTGCACGTTTTGTACAAACAGCTTTGTAAAGATGATTCAGTGTTGCAAAAGAAACCAAATCAGACAAAAAAGTGGAGGGGCAATGTGGTCAATGTGTTTTATTGTTGTTATTACCTGTTGATATTTTACACAGAAAGACCATAAAAAAGAGAAATGCAGTTCCCAACTTAGAGTTGATAAAAGCGTGGCAAAGTATCTCAGCATCGCATCTATTAAGGTTGGATTGAATCCTGTCATATTTCAAAGATGGTGACATTTGTGGCAATGTTTAGCACATTATTGTTATTTTATAGTTGTAAATATGAATATGTGCACTAAGCCTGTACTCAGTGAAGACCACTTAGCAAGATTAAATTAAATTAAATGATAAAACAAAGCTTGACTAAAGCAGAGATTTAAATATCAGCCTTCTGTTATGCCCAGCCCAAAAGCTGTTCAGAGTGATAATTTTCTAAGAGCAAAATAAGTGATAATCTTGAGTGAAAAACCTTGTGTTTCTTAATTCAGAATCGTATCCATCATGCCACACTGCTGACAGGTTTATATACACTGTATATAATATATACTGTAATAACTGAATACTATTCAAGGGATCTCTGATTGCATCCTGCTGTGTAATTGATTATGTAAAGAGAGGGCAGAACAGTGGTGCAATGGTTGCTGCTGCCCCCTTAAGTAGGCAACATCACAGGTCCAGACCCTGTTATTATCTGTGTGGAGTCTGAAATCCTCCATAGCTACATGGGTTCTTCTCAGGGTATTCTAAACCATCTGTCACAAAAAAAAAATGCATTAGTTAGATTTATGGGAATGGTGGGCCATCAGTGGGCCCTGTCTTGTTTCTGCCTTATGCCTAATGCTGCTAGGTATGACTATGCTCTCCCCTGACATGAAATTAGACGTGATACGGTTATATTATTTAAAGAGTGTCATTGCTGAAGCCCAGATGATCTCTTACTTCAGGGATGGCAGTACACAATTTTGGAGAGATGTTTATAAAAATAGGGTAGCTAATCAGTATGGCTTAATTTCCCCACAAAAAAATAAAATAAAATACACGAACGTGTGCTCTTTACCGACTCAAACACTATTTTTGTCAATATGTTAAATCAGCATATTTTGATCCTTACAGCACCTGAAAGGTGGTGATCAAGCTTTGGAGGTTTTCAAAAAAAACGACTGTTGGATTTAAAAATTCATTCTTATACTTTGTTAACCCAGATTTTTATAATCTCTGGTGAACTTCAGATTTGCTATGATCATTTAGCAATGCATTTTAAATTTTAACTTTATAACTTGCCTTTCCAAACTGAAATGTATATGAGAAAACAAAACTTAAATTGTATGCAAATTCACTGACTTCATTGGTAAACTGTCAAAATATGAATTAAATGTTTCAAGGCATAAATACTCAGCTGTCAAAGGTTACCTTCAGTGTACATGTGACACACTTAAAGGGAGCAAACAGAAACCAGATGCCTAAAAAAAGAAGAGTCAAAATGAGATGAAGTGCTTTGGGGAAATTAAATATAGTCTTTAAAGCAAAAAAAAAGGATTTATTCCTCAGGAGTAAAAAAAAAAAAAAAAGAAAGAAAGAAAGAAAAATCTTTGACCAGTGTCTGCTCCCTTTTCTAATATATGGATGTGAAACCTAAACCCTCAATGCAATAAAGATCCTGGGGTACCAAATAACACAAAGAAACATGGAAAGAAGTATTTTGGGACTTAGAAGAATGGGTATAAAAAAGAATTAATGGATATGTAAGAAAATATTTGAGAGTATACAGTAAGGAAAAAAAAACTCTACAGATTAAAATAGAAATAAGGAGAGTACACTGTTGTATGAAGAAGATTGGATTTTATTTAAATATTGTGAAACTGTTAATTAAAAAAGATTGTAGAAGAGGTTCATGAAATAGAGAGAAGACAAAGAACTGTGACGAATGGGCGGTAGAGGAACCTTTGGGTTCACAACTGGCTGCACAACAAAAAAGGCTGCCCTGATTAATTTCTTGCTTGCTTGATTGATTGATTAATTGATTGATTGATTGATTGATTGATTGATTGATTCAGTCATTCATTCATATATTTTTGCAAACACATTTTTTTCACCACAAGGTCACAGAGGGGCCAGATCCCGTTCAATCAGCTTTAAGTGCAAGGCAGACTTTTTAATGTTTTAAGGTACATTTATGTGCATATCAGTAACGGCGGACTGCACAATAACATGCAGTGAATACACTTGACTTACAGTTTTCATACTGTTTCTCTGTACGTTTAGCTTTGTTTGCTCAGAGGTTGATGTGCTTGCTGCTTCCTGAGCACCTCTTCTTTTCTCCACCGTAGTGGCCCGCTTCTTCTCTTCTTCCGTCGGCATCTTTTCATGTTAAAACTGATTAAGTCAGCTTTTGTCCTGCAATTACTTAGTTTTTCTTCATTTTTCGCTTATGCTAGCACTTAAGTCTTCAATCTGCCTTAAGAATGATTTAGCCGTACATATGCGCCACACTGCAGCCCTGCTGCCAAGAGCTGATTCTACAATAAAATAAAATAAAAATAAAAAGTGTAATAAAAATTATCACCCTGAAAGCAAACAGTAGAGGTCATGTAGTATATGTGTACCAAATTTCAGGTCCATAGTTCAAACAGTGTGCGAGCTACAGGTGATTTTAAATCCTGGACAGACAAACAGACAGCCACGGTAGCATATTAAATAAGAAGATATGGAGTGGCCCACTGCTGACTTATAGCTCAGGAGTCCTGGGATTAAACCCAGTTACTGTGTTTATCGTTTACAAGATCTCCTCCTCTCTGTTTTATTTTTTACACCAGGTGTTTTGGTTTAAAGGCTAAAAAGGTGCATGTTAAGCCAGGTTTGCAAGTATGGATTTGTTCCCTTCTCAGGGTTAATTTCCTTATATTCAGTGCTACCAGGACAGACCATGAAGTCTGGGCCTTATAGCAGCTAATCAAGTTTGTAGACTAAAAGTGTCAACTTGTTTTTTTGCACTTCATGTGTGATCCCTTCTTCACCCTCTTCAATTCTAAACAGTTGAAATGACTCTCACTTTACCTCAACAGACATTTAAATTGATGTTGGGGTACAAATGTCATGATTCTGAAGAAGCCAGTTGCCTTCATCAATACAGAATGTTGTTTACCTCAGTAAAGATCAGTGCTGTTGATTCCACAATTAGATGGACACCAAACCTGGCGGGAATGGGATCCATGACAGAGCAGAAAGCTGAACACTGCTCAAATTTTAGAATTTGAGTGAACACATCAAAATCCCGCAGGATGGTGGTAGTAGTGTTCAGGCATTGGGGATAGGGATACTTAGAGGTTTGTTTAAAAATTATAGAAGAACATAAAGTATCTTTGAAGCATTAAGAACTAGTGAAGAACAAATCCTAAAAAGCATTACAGTCCATTGAAATGAACAGTCGCATATACACCCATGCTTATCCCTACATACACATCTTTTGTAAGTGAGAGTAAACAGTTATATAAGATAGCTTATGTAATTGCGGACTGAGTAGGGAGGTTAATATTGCTCTTCCTTGTTAATTCTAAGCTGTGACACCTCATTTACTGACATGTTAAAGTGATTTTACTTCTGTCCTCTTAAATTGATAGATTGTCCAGATGTGTGTCATTTAGGAGATTTCTGTTTCAAGTAAGATGCAGTTGTTGGTGTACTTTACAGCACTTCTTTTGTTGCTGTTTTTCTCGTCTAAAGACCGTGTAGCATTACATGACTCTTCTAGAAATTTTCAGTTTTAGACTTCATTGACATAATCTTAGTGAGACAGGGAGAATCCATAATTTACCCTGAGTTGTAGGGGCAGGCTTGTGTGTTTGTGAGAGCTGACAACTAAAGAGTGCTCACCTGGATGTACAGTACATATAATGCAGGCACAAGAACCAATGCCCATGGGTGTTTTGGACCTCACAGATAGAAGAGAGCCTCATCTCTCCCAATGTCTAGAATGGAAAAAAGGTAAAAAAAGGGCAGAGATTATAGCTGAACTAACTATACCTGTAAACACTTCACATGGGCACCATCTCCATCCCGCAGCATGTTATTGGCCATCATGAAAAAGGGCAAGCTCGCAATACTTTGGAAATGAGAAACTGTTTTGAAAGTTCATCATGCCATCGTCAAATTTGACATCCTCTCTGACTAGAAGTCATGTAATGTAGCATCGGCTAAATTGCCCTCAAATCAGTACAGAGACCTCACTATGTGCGTCTCGGGAACTGCAGGTCTGACATTGTGGTCAGCAACACAGGAGCGCTGCAGGGGATTGTACTTTCTCTGGTCCTGTTCAGCCCATATACATCAGACTTCCAATACGACTCAGAGTCCTGCCTCGTGCAAAAGTTAGCTGATGACACTACTATCGTGGGCTGCTTCAGGAGTGGGCAGAAGGAGGAGTATAGGAACCTAATCAAGGACATTGTTAAATGGTGTGACTCAAACTATTGGTGGATTTTAGGAGGACCTGGCCCCTCCTGGACCCCGTGATCATCAGAGGCGACTGTGTGCAGAGGATGCAGATCTATAAATACCTATGATTGCAGCTGGATGATAAATTGGACTGGACTGCCAATACTGATGCTCTGTGCAAGAGAGGACAGAGCCGACTATACTTCTTTAGAAGGCTGACGTCTTTCAACATCTGCAAAGTTGTGGCGAGCTCCCTCTTCTATGCGGTGGTGTGCTGGGGAAAGAAGAATAAAGAAAAGGGACACCTCACGCCTGGACAAAATGGTGAGGAAGACAGGCTCTATTGTAGGCACGGAGCTGGACAGTTTGACATCCGTGGCAGAGCGACGGGTGCTGAGCAGGCTCCAGTCAATCATGGAGAATCCACTGCATCCACTAAACAGTATCATCTCCAGACAGAGGAGCAGCTTAAGCGACAGACTGCTGTCACTGTCCTGCTCCACTGACAGACTGAGGAGATTGTTCCTCTCCCATACTATACAACTCTTCAATTCCACCCGGGGGGGTAAACGTTAACATTATACAAAATTATTGTCCATTATACCTGCATTTTTATCACTCTTTAATTTAATATTGTTTTTTATCAGTATGCTGCTGCTGGAGTATGTGAATTTCCCCTTGGGGATTAATAAAGTATCTATCTATCTATCTATCTATCTATCTATCTATCTATCTATCTATCTAT
>JANRMT010062807.1:57226608-57254152 GCA_026402145.1 Polypterus bichir lapradei | reverse complement strand
TATCTATCTATCTATCTATCTATCTATCTATCTATCTATCTATCTATTTGTCAACTAGATCGTGAGTCAATATTCAGTCAATAATTTTTACCTTCCTTGCACCCATTTGAAGCAAAAGCAGGTTTAATGTTATGGTTTATGATGCCTTAACATACAAATGAATGACACACTTTGGTAATTTTTATGAAGAAAGTGGATATATGGTTTGTGTTTTCTTTTGAAGAAATAGTGAAGTTATGGATATTCAGAATTTTGTCCTGTATAAAGTATTTGATCTCTCATTGTACTTACTATATCACAAGTAAACCCTGACTGCAATCCAGTGAGCACAACTGAACACACATTACACTCTTCTTTATATATGTATACAATTAAAGCAATTCAAAAGTCAAATGAATGCAAATTGACAAGTTTCCTATAAAACATGAAACATACTCATTGCTTTGTTAAGACAGGCTTCAGAGCCCATGCACACAATATAAAGCTTTTGAGATGCCTTTGTGAAGCTGTTCAAAAGAGTCTTGACTGACAGAGTTAACAAGGGCTGCTCCAAACCTTTGGAATAAAGAACATCTTTAAAAAAGCCTAGGACAGCTTTCCAGACTTTACCACAGATCCTGGATGATTTATTTCTTTGCTTATTGTATTATAGCTGTTAGATGTTTTTGAAATAAGAAAACATGAAATTTTCAAATCTGCTTAATCCATGTGGGGTGATATTTGTTCATTATTAAAAGCACAATACATGCAGAACCTCAAAGCATTTACCATTTAAACTATTCAAAGGTTTCAATTTAGATTTATTCTCAAGTAAATGCTTTATCAAAAGAGACCATCAGGGCACAAACATTGATTTACACATTTTTGAATTCTAAAGTAAAAATGTAGTCATGAACACGATATCATGCATGAGTTGTATATTTATCATGGCTACACATTTTTAGAAAATAATAAATAATTATTTACAAAATTTTGTGCATTTGTTCTTAAAGTTTCCAAACTGTAAAAATTATTAAATGTGAATTACAATAACTAACATAAAAGAGAAAAACTAGATCTTACACAGCTCTAGAGAAAATACACTTCTGGGAGGCTGTGATCTTTTGGACACTTATGACCTAAGTCAGCTATCTACCTGGAGCTTCCATAAGCATTATACTGTACAATAGGTTACAATTCATACCATAATTATCTTAAAAATCACATGGGGTTGATATAATTCACTAACTGCTGCTATCATAGTTTATCAGCTAACATAATTAAACCAGGATAAGCAGCTTGATGAATATAATTATGGCATGGAATTTCACAGCAAGATACCAAGAACAAATACTTTAAGATAGTATAAAACATTTTAGAACTGTCTTGCAAAGCTTTTGAAATATTCAGGGGCAACTCCCTAAAGCACATAAAATTAATCCATAGGCAATCACTGGCATCTGGTCCTTTGTAAAGTCAAAAAAAAAAAAAGACTTTTTCCCTCCTTAGTTAAAGAGATGCTATTACAGTATATTAGTAACTGATACTGGAGATAAAACATGAGTAGGTGAGAGGGTCACTAATCTGGTCATCCTAAGCTCACCAAGGGAAAGCTGCAAACGGGACAGATAGCGAGAGATAGTGGTCAACTGTTAATTCTCTCAAAAATCTCCAACAGGACAAGGGAAACATTCTCACTTGCATCAGTGCTTGCTCCAAAACTGTTGATGGAATGGCCACTTTGCGTAGGACACACAAATTTATGCAGATGCCTCATTATCTAGTAGATCTTCGCACTGCAGACATGGTAAGCACACTTTGGCTTCTTAAAAATTTAATGCATCTTTATTTGGTTGGCTTTACATTGTTCATTTGTTTTGTTGGTCATTACTGGAAAAATGAGATTCTTATTTATCGTTGCCCTCATGAAATGCAAAAGGTAATGGAAAAACAAAAGTGTGGTACATATACCTAGGGGCATGTAATACCCCGTACAATGTATATTTTAAAAAACAAAGCGACATCAATAAATCAGTATGAAGGTAGTGCTTATATACTTCTTATATATGTTTTTGTTTATTTTTCTAAAAAAAAAATAGAAAAAAATTCACAGTTGAGTTATAAATAAATATAAAAACATGACATATTTAAGTATACAATACCTATACCAGCTATAAACTGTCTGAGACTGAAGGAGGCATGTTGTTCCAAATGTGAAAAGAGCTTTCCCATAGACCATCAGAGTTTGTATCTTACTAGTCACTTTTTATGAATTATAGAAAGTGAAAAGTATACATAATAATTAAACAACACTCTTTATGGAGAGCTTAATATAAGCAGTAATGGCATGCAGAAAATGTTACTGTTTTTTTTTTTATTTTCATCACAAACTCTAGCTTCATTTAACGATGGGAATTTCTTCAAACGTCTGGAAGTTTTACCTAAATTAATGTGAGGTCCACAATAAAATAAGGTCCACTCACTTATCTGAATAGGCACAGCCATTTGCGCATAATGTGTTTAGATCATCAGACGGTGTGTCTGAATGTCTACTGCAGCACACAACTCTTCAAAGACATCTCAAAATATGGTCAAGCATAGAGGCGCATTGTGTTTCCTACTTTCTGAATTATGCAGGCATAATCCCTAATAAATTTCATCCCCAATTAATAGAGGAGTCATTTTGCTATCCGTCAATGGTAAACTGAACAATGAAAACATCACTCATCAGTTGTTACATAGGAGGTGCTGGACCTACTACAGGACAAATCTCATGCCAAGACACTTCCATCTATTGTTTAACTGAAAACCCGTGGGTGGTAAGTGATTTGTAACTGACGCTGATGTACAGAATTATACAATATGTTGGCTGCAAGAAGTTCAAGTACTTGATGGCTTCCACTGGGAAGAAATGTACACTATAACATTGCAGGAGAACAAATGTTGGCTAGAGGTTATGTGAAATACAAATACTTTGTTATAAACATACTTTATGAAATAAATGTAGAAGTTCATTAGGTTGCAGTAAATTGTTTTTGTTAATAACCTTGTATGATTCAATGTTCAACTGTACTGAAATTAACTCTTTAATTTTCACACTAGGCCTAATTTTTTCAGCAGTAAAGCATACTGACGATTGCATACCAAATATTTTGTGCAAAGAGTAACCACTTCTAATTATTCGATATTTCTTTGCATTTAACACAATTTGTTTAATAATAACATTAGTCATTAAAACAAACCCTTTCTTTAAAAATATTTTGTGAAGTGTTATATCTAGACTACATAACTTCTAGTTTTACATTCAGAGGAATGCCCCTTTCAGTTTTTTTTCTTTCTTTTTTTTTTTTTTTGAGCATTACCAATAGCTCACACTCTGTTTTACAGCCATTATTCTCAGGATAATATGAAAAGATGTGTAAGCAGCACACATGACAAGCTGAGTTAACCACAGCGTGTGAACGTACAAGAACTCTGCAGATAAGCCTGTAGATGACCTCAACCCCATTAGGCAGGCTTTTCATATTTTCCTAAGTAAAGATTGAATGTTAATGTATCAGTGCAGGGATCTCTACAGCACCATCTACTGGCAGGTCATTGTTATGCAATACAGATGCTGAATGCCAGTTGAAAGCAGTAAAGTTATGAAGTGATAATAATAATTCTTTGCACTTATATAGTGCTTTTTTCACTTCTCAAAGCACTGAGCAATTGTAGTTAAGGGCCTTGCTTAAGGGCCCAACAGAGCAGATTTCCTTTTGGTATTTATGGGATTCGAACCAGCAATCTTTCGATTGCGAGTGCAGATCCCTAGCCTCTGAGCCACCACTCCGCCTAATTTAGGAAGTATACAGCTTTTCTTTTTACAATTTTAATACTCCACCAATTGCTTTAATAAACTGGAGAATTTGAATGCAATATTTTAAAATGTAATGTCTAGGTTAATCGAAACACAGAGTGGAGTAAAACAGTCTGTAGTGACAAAGTGAAAACATTAGGATCCTGAAAAATAGAAAGAGAATTTTTAGATCAGTTCTAAATTTCTCTGTAAGCAAATTCATAGAATTAAATGCTGTGGTAATGTAATCCTACTTGTTATTTTTTGTTTTGACTCATCTCAGGTGAAGTGGAGAAAGCATCAATACTGATAAGTCTATTTCTGGTTAACACTCCAACCTGTGTAACCTCCATGACCAATTAGTCACCCTCTTCAAGTTCCCACAGTAAAGAAGCCCTTTGCAAGTTCAGAAGTCTTTGTTCATAGAGAAGAAGCATGAAAAAAGATGAATGTAGAGTTCTTGAAGAATCTTCTCTGCATAGCTAAGCCTTTTAGGCGCATCTGCGGAAAAATTAGAAATGATCATTTTAGCATAAAAGTGCATTTGCATCATACAATAATTAAATAATAAAAAAACACAATGTTTTCTTTGATTATGCTTGTTATGAAATATTTAAGGTTAATGGTGAAGGTCAAGGATTTGATTAATAAACTGTTTTGTATTCTTTACTGAGCAGTTGGCTTCCCACCATCTTTATTTAAAAAAGAAAAGCACTATAGCCTGGGAGAGCAAGTTTTGCTGTTAGGGAAAGCGTCAGACTGCTACCCTTTAAATGCTGTTACTAACAGAGAGACATAAATCTTCCGCTAATCCTTTTTAAGTGTGAAAAGGCTGTTGTTGACCAATGTCAGCTCTGGCAGTCCTTGGGTGTCTATGTAAGGGGAGGAGAGCTGGCATTTACAATACCTCCGCCCCCACCCTGCTGTGATCTGACAGCTGACCAGATGGCAGCAGTATTATCTCAACAATAGCAAACTAATTAGATGAACACGAGAGGGAGGGAGCAGCAGTCTGCTGTGGATTGGTAAAAAAATAAATAAATAAATAAAAATAAAGATAACAAAACAGAAGTGGGGGAGGGCTCCGACAGGCACAGAGGGAAAGTAGCCCGCCCTCGCAGCTACAATAAAAGCCACTATGACTTTATTACCCCTCATTACCACAAATTAGACCACTTGAGGCTTTGAATGGAGGTGACAAGTTGAATTAAGTGTTTGAAAACAAATCAATCCCCCTCTACTCCCCCCACAACACGAACACCTTGCAAAACCATATTGGGTTAACATTCAGGCTGTCTTACAATAGCAGTGCGTCTTACTGCAATTCATTGGGGGACAGAGTGATTAATTTACTGTGAGGCTCACCAAGAAAAACAGATACAAACTTGCGGGAATCCTTAAAACAACGTTCGGGAATATGCATTGCTTCCATTTTTAGGTCAATGCAATTATGGTATTATCTACCATATTCTTGGGAAGCGTATATTTAAAAAGCTAGTATAGCTGTTATTTTTAGAGTACAACAGTTCTTTAGATCGTGTTAAATTAAAAGGGGCTGCAGTCCTTGTGTGACCCCATTTTTGACATCTGCAAATTCTGACAAAGAGCCTCATAACACAATTTGTTGTTTACTGCGTTAGCCAAAATTGTGCACATTAGAAAATACACCCTGAAGCCCATCTGCCTGTTGTTTGATGATTAGACTCTCAAGAGGTACTGTACTGCATCAAAAGGGTTGTGGAAGCCAAGGTAAATAATATTGTTTGCTCTACTGATATCAAATTTTTGTTGCCCCTTCAAATTTGTTATATTGGTAAAACAGGATCTCTTCTTTGTAAACGTAAATTATCTATTCCCTGACAAAATCCACAAAGTTACAATGCTTTTGTAGTTTTTGTATTTTTTTTCTAATCAAATTAAGTTAATGTATGCTAAGCTAAGTAGGTTATTGTTATTAGATAGATAGATAGATAGATAGATAGATAGATAGATAGATAGATAGATAGATAGATAGATAGATACTTTATTAATCCCAAGGGGAAATTCACATAGGGGGAACCCTTTGACTTTTCTTATACAGTGGGACAACTTTGCTGAATTTTAGTCTTTAAGAATTTCTGTAATTCATTAGTACTAGGGTGTTGTACCGTGTTAGCCATTATGAATTTTTTTTTTCATTTTTATTACTATTTAATTTAATATTGTTTCTTTGTATCAGTATACTGCTGCTGGATTATGTGAATTTCCCCTTGGGATTAATAAAGTATCTATCTATCTATCTCTATCTATCTAAGAATGTAGTGAAAAGTCAAGCAAAATGACACCTGTTATTGGCTAACTAAAAAGATTACAATATGCAAGCTTTCGAGGCAACTCAGGCCCCTTCTTCACGCAAAATGTAATCATTGTAACAGTTATAAATTTATATATGAATGTTTTGTGTATAACAATCATTGACTTTGAAAACTTTAGGTAAAATTTTGTCTGATCATGGCAATTTATTTCTTTTTTGCTCTTCCAATCAGAGTATCGTGTAACTCTCCATAACCTTAAATTAGTTAAAAATACATACTATTTTATATAGCTATAGTCATGTTATTGAGCTTTCCTTCTTTCTTTTTTATCATAGGTTTTTCTTTGGATACTCCAGATTTCTTAGCACATTAAAACTTCGAACCTTCTAGATTTATTGTCTACTCCAAATTATTTCCCTGTGCACATGTGAGTGAGTGTGTGCTGAAATGGACTGGTACGCTGAAAAGGATTGGTTCCTACCTTCCTCCTGATACTGACAAGGTATTAGTAGGACAAAACACAAAAAGTAAAATATAGGATAGTCATATATACAGTCAGATAAATAATAAAGTAACATGTTCCAAAAAAGAATTCCAAGAAAAAAAACAAAAGCATAGCTTCCTTCCCCAAGCCAATTCAGAGAGCTACGTGATAAGAGAGTGCAGTTTAATTTGGTTCCTCATATGTATTTTAAAACAGCAAAAACATTTGGCTATGACAAGGCTTGATTATTCTGGAAAAGCAGATACAGATTTTTTCCAGTTACATAACAAATTCTTGAAACATTTCCAGCATAGATTATTTATTTTTTTACAGCTTAACATAATATTAGACATCACACTTTACCATTGAGTTAGGTGAGTTAGGATTCTTCCCGTAAGTGCAAGCAATACAGCATTCCACAAAAGATGTTTCAATGCATAATATTATCTGTTTTTGAAGGACTGGGAGTGATTATAAATCTTAGGCTATCTGAGAGATATGCAAAGCTTTAAACCAAAATATTTGATTGTGGAGGTTTCCGAAAACATGACCTAGTGAGTTAGGTACTTGGTGACGTTGTTTACAATATGGATCTTGTCTAAGATGTAATTCAGTCAATTTTAACCACAATATACCTGAACAAATGTACAATCCTATTTGAAATTTGGGACACTTTGAACAGATTAAAGGGGAACATATGAATTTTACTGTACTATACTATAATCTCTTCATAATAGTGTTTATTGACATGAACTTTATAATACTAATTTATATTATGACCACTCAATCATAATGGTTTAGTAGATTTCTGCATTCTATGATTATTGTTATAAAACATCAAGGCAAAACTGGCTTTCTCTGATTAACATGAATTGCCATTCTTGTGCAACACTGCTCGTTATATTTGAAAATGTAATTTGTAGTGTACATTTCCTAGTTGGAGATCATCAGATTACACTGTAGCTTTTGAAGTTAAGCTAAGAAGAAAACCCCACCAACCCCATAAAATATCAGAATTACTACATTTACCTGTCTGAGATGAGTTGAAATCCAAGTAACCAACATAGACGTCAGCATTAACGTGTGCACTGCACTATGCCAACACATTTGTCTCTGTTATATGCCATTTGGTATGGGGTACCTAAAAGCAGTGTTCATTTTTGTAATGTGCATCTATTTTAATGACAAATGTAATGCATTTTATTACTAAAAATGTGATGTACCATCTTTTGAAATGACAGAGATGCAGCCACCGAACAGATACAGTGACACTTATCCTTTTATTAAGGTAGATGAAAAAGTGTCCGTTTTGAAGGAAAACCATTCTGAATCTAAGTAAGATTCAGCATGAGTATAAGTGAAATGTTACATGACATTCTGAAATTCTACAGAAGCTATGGAAGAATGACTAGAGACATTGGTCTGGTTTCACAACTGATTGTGCCGCCCCATCTGTATTTTCAAGACTCTGAGTCATAAAGTATTGTTATGATATAACAACAAACAAAGATGTGATTATGCAAATATATGGTTGGTGCAATTAAAATTTTGATATCCACAATGGGGGCACAATTGGCTGAGCAGGAAAGGTTTATTGTTACTTTGTTATGGAGAGTATGATGCAGTTTTGTTAGGAGCACTGGCGTTTATGATATGCTGTTCATATTAGTTTTACTGCAGAGTCAATAAGTATGTTCAGGCATCAGAGAAAAAGATAATATTGACAGTAAATGAAGTACTATTCTTTAAAATTACAAATCACTGAATTATCTATAGCAGTGTTCTGTTTGGTATCAACTCATGTTCAAATTGCTTCAGCACTCCAGACTACCTCTTTTATGCTACAGTTTTGATCTTTAGCTGTCTTGATGTCCAAATCCAGAATGAAACTGTCCTGTTGTCTCTGGCTTCTTGATTGCCGACCTTTCACTTACAAGAATCAATAATCACTTTTGCTGACTGTGATAGTAATGATGTTGCTGTTACAGTAATCTAACTCATGGATGTAAAAGTTCTACTGAAATTTTCTTAAATTTACCATGTACCCCTTTTACAGTACATTTTATCTGCAAAGTTTCTTTTAACCCTTGCAATTTTTTCTAATACTGACTCAATGCTGTGTCATGTGGGTCTTTTTTGACCCGATACTGACACCTTTATTTAGGTGCTCTGGACATTGAATTTTTCACCCAAACTTATTTTACATTGATTATCCATCTTAAGCTGTAGTATTAATGATCCTAAGTTTTAAAATAGATAACATTTTGGTGTTTTCTACATGTTATACACAAAGTACATCAAATGGAGAGTAAAATCCACTAAAGTAAATAGTCAGTCAAAACTGACAGAAAGGACATGGCATTGTTCAACCAACTGTGCATAAATATAACATTTAGAAACCTTTTATAAACTTGGGGCCCTTTACAAACACATTTCAACCATGAAAAGATAACAGATTGTTGTGTGGGGTATAACCAAACTACCTTAAATGCATTGGAAATTCCATTAAAGTCAATGATGGGTCAGAACTGACCCCAAAGACATGGCAGGGCAAAAAGCACTTTAGAATCAATACAACATTATGTGATTTTTTTTTTCTTCTTTCTTTTATTGTGTGTTAATTTAGGGAAATGTAGGAAAAGTCATAAATCTTTAGCCTAAGCAGATTAAATTTAGGGTGTGTTTACATATTTCAAATGAAAAACCAATTTAAATTTGACCCAAAGATGTTGTAAGGGTTAACACTGTATCTTTATTATTTGTATTTGCTCATTTTTAGTGCAATGTCGAGTTTATACATTTGAAATATTTATATTTGTCAGTTTAAAAATATATATATTTATATATAAATATATATATATATTTATACCAGGTGGAACCTGGTGGTGTTGGATGAACTGAAACATAATGTCCCAGAGGTATTGGATTTAGGTCAGGCGAGCGTGGGGGCCAGTCAATGGTATCAATTCCTTCATCCTCCAGGAACTGCCTGCATACTCTCGCCACATGAGGCCAGACATTGTCGTGCACCAGGAGGAACTCAGGACCCACTGCACCAGCATAGGGTCTGAGAATGGTTCCAAGGATTTAATCCCGATACCTAATGGCAGTCAAGGTGCCATTGTCTAGCCTGTGGAGGTCTGTGCCTCCCTCCATGGATATGCCTCCCCAGACCATCTCTGACCCACCACCAAACCGGTCATACTGAACTATGTTACAGGCAACATAACGTTCTCCAATGCTTCTCCAGACCCTTTCACATATGTCACATGTGCTCAGGGTGAACCTGCTTTCATCTGTAAAAAGCACAGTGGTGGACCTGCCAATTCCGGTATTCTATGACAAATGCCAATCAAGCTCCACAATACCAGGCAGTGAGCACAGGGCCCACTAGTGAAAAAACAGTCAGAAAAGATGAGGAGAGAAAAATGTCAGTGGCCTCCACCTGTTACACCATTCCTGTTTTGGAGGTCGTCTCATTGTTGCCCCTCTAGTGCACCTGTTGTTAATTTCATTAACACCTAATCAGCTGAATCTGATTAACAACCCCCTCTGCTACTTAACTGAACTTAATAGACCAGATCAAAATCCTTGAAGATTCATTGATTTGATGCTATACTCTGATTAAAAAATAGAGTTCCTTTAATGTTTGCAGATTTATTCTGGACCCCCTGGATGATTAAAACAAAACTGACTGCAACTATGAACAATGTTGCACATCCTCTCTCTGACACACAAACACTTTCAGCCAAGAAATTATTCAGCAGAAGCATGTCAAGAAACGCTACTGGGCTCCTTCATATCAACAGCAATACATCTGCATAATGGCAATCTGCCAAGTCAAAACTTTATTTTCTTTTTAGTTTTCTTGCTTTTCTTGATTTTTTTCTTGCTGGTGTGTGTTCAGACCAAAGTTTGTGTGTGTGTATATTTTTCTAATTACTTATCTACTTATTTATATGTTTGTTTATTTATTTATTTATTTATTTAAGATATCCTGTAAAAAGCCATATTTTCCCCTGGGGACATCTTTCTATCTATCTATCTATCTAAAGAGACAGAATAACTTGCATTGGATACTGTAACATACTTTTCAGTTGAGGTGCATCATTTTGTTTAATTTTTCTCCTATATTTCCAAGCTACTACTCCCACTCAAAAGAAAAGTGACACCAGAGGTGTTGGAAGCCTTGGGACTTTATAGAATTCAATTTGCTTCCTATTATACACTCACCTAAAGGATTATTAGGAACACCTGTTCAATTTCTCATTAATGCAATTATCTAATCAACCAATCACATGGCAGTTGCTTCAATGCATTTAGGGGTGTGGTCCTGGTCAAGACAATCTCCTGAACTCCAAACTGAATGTCAGAATGGGAAAGAAAGGTGATTTAAGCAATTTTGAGCGTGGCATGGTTGTTGGTGCCAGACGGGCCGGTCTGAGTATTTCACAATCTGCTCAGTTACTGGGATTTTCATGCACAACCATTTCTAGGGTTTACAAAGAATGGTGTGAAAAGGGAAAAACAATACAGTATGCGGCAGTCCTGTGGGCGAAAATGCCTTGTTGATGCTAGAGGTCAGAGGAGAATGGGCCGACTGATTCAAGCTGATAGAAGAGCAACTTTGACTGAAATAACCACTCGTTACAACCGAGGTATGCAGCAAAGCATTTGTGAAGCCACAACTCGCACAACCTTGAGACGGATGGGCTACAACAGCAGAAGACCCCACCGGGTACCACTCATCTCCACTACAAATAGGAAAAGAGGCTACAATTTGCACAAGCTCACCAAAATTGGACAGTTGAAGACTGGAAAAATGTTGCCTGGTCTGATGAGTCTCGATTTCTGTTGAGACATTCAAATGGTAGAGTCAGAATTTGGCGTAAACAGAATGAGAACATGGATCCATCATGCCTTGTTACCACTGTGCAGGGTGGTGGTGGTGTAATGGTGTGGGGGATGTTTTCTTGGCACACTTTAGGCCCCTTAGTGCCAATTGGGCATTGTTTAAATGCCACGGGCTACCTGAGCATTGTTTCTGACCATGTCCATCCCTTCATGACCACCATGTACCCATCCTCTGATGGCTACTTCCAGCAGGATAATGCACCATGTCACAAAGCTCGAATCATTTCAAATTGGTTTCTTGAACATGACAATGAGTTCACTGTACTAAAATGGCCCCCACAGTCACCAGATTTCAACCCAATAGAGCATCTTTGGGATGTGGTGGAACGGGAGCTTGGTGCCCTGGATGTGCAGCCCACAAATCTCCATCAACTGCAAGATGCTATCCTATCAATATGGGCCAACATTTCTAAAGAATGCTTTCAGCACCTTGTTGAATCAATGCCACGTAGAATTAAGGCAGTTCTGAAGGCGAAAGGGGGTCAAACACCGTATTAGTATGGTGTTCCTAATAATCCTTTAGGTGAGTGTAATTTCATACTTTACTTATGAATTTGAACAACACTCCACCCTTCACCTTGCAGCAGATCTTTACTGTTTTTTGTAGATTAGGTTGAGGATTAACATGCTTCAGGTACCACTGAATGTTGAGGGTTATTTCTGTCTCTGGTGCATCATTACAACTGCGATTACCAAGGCTATCATCGTAGCTGGTAAAGTGGATGTTGTACTAACAGAACAATCACTGCACACATCAGCTTAATGAAATATCTACACATGAAAGGAGATGGGTGCAGTGATTTTTTTGTTTCACTAGAGTTCTTTTTTTAACTACTAAATGACAGATAGATGCATCCAGAATTAATGCGAGAAACTAGACACCTTGCATTTTGTGTCAGTGGCACAAATGTCACTGGAAGGAAAACACCATTTGTTTTGCACATTTTTTGCAAAGCTATGTAAAGAGTTTCACTTTAGACTCAGTAGCACACAAATTGTATTTACAGTGTTAACAGGGCTTTATCTGGTCATGGTCTGCTTATGTTAATCATTCTGTTTTACATAAGTTGTGTACTTATATATACATATATTGTAATTATATATTTACTGCATTGGCTTACTATATGGGCTTAAATTAAACCCATATCTTTATTTAGAAATATTTTTGATGTATTCATTTAGTGTATGAAGCTGTAGATTTCAGGATTCTAACATAGTTTTAAAAATATTTTTAAAAAGTAATTTTTTGAAAAATCTTTAGATGTTCCCTTCTCACTGTGTTAATTTTCTTTCTTTGTGTGTTCAAACCAAAGTGTGTCAAACTTCGCACAGACAATGCCTGGGTTGAGATTTTACCTCATAATTTGGACCTGTGTGGCAGCATAAAACCCTTACAATACTAAGACATTTAACACATAACATGTACCGACTAATTAATATATACTGATACAAAGAGAGAACTTGCATTGGAGTTCCATAGTGTTTCTTTACATTGTACTTTTCCTAAATCTGGGGCTATTTTCATTAGAGAGCTAAATTTTCTCCTTCAGCAGAAGCATGTACACTTTAACGGATGATAAATTTAAAACAAGAAAAACTGTGGTTTTAATATCATATACTGTATATTTTTTAAATATTTTCTTTTTCATAGCTGGAATAATAAATCATGTTTTGAAAATGCTTGCTCAGTAAAGGCATTATAAGGATCTAAAACAAATGAATAAGCAAACATTAGATTTGGTGAGATGCACAGTAAGGTACAAAAGCATAAATGTGTATTCTTTATTGACTTTATAAAGTCGCATAATGGGATTTAATTCCCTGTCTTCAGAGGGACAGTCAAGTAACCAAAACAGTTAAGGTGGTCATTAAAAAGCAATAGATATCTCTAAGGTATTTCAGCTGAAAAGAAACCAAATATAAAATTATTTCTAACTCTGGGGAAGCATTTTACTTCTTACCTGCCGTTAGACATTTTTATTTGACAAACTCTGTCGGCCATGTGCTTATATAATCCAAGATGCCTTGTGCTGAAGGTTAAGTCTCCAGAGCAATACATTATGTTACTAGTTAATTATCTTTAGGCCTGTTCTGTTCCACATTCTCTTATTCTTGCTGTGCAGTGTAAATAGGAAAGTAATGATGAGTGATGTGTACTTATTGGAACTGAATGTGCATGGGACAGTTCATCTATAGTACATAGGCTAGTGCAGTAAAATCACATAATAACAATATGTAACAGTTTGTATGTGTGTTGATACAAAAATATAGAACTAGTTTAAATTTTTAGATCACTCCAATTTTACTTCTAAAAAACATTATGCTACTTATTGGGCTGCTGATCACATTTGTCTCTTTTCTCTCTTAAATTTCCCTGGGACATCCCTTAGTATTTCTTTGGAATAGGTTTCATTTTGGACATTCATCTCTCTGACTGGTTGTCTTCTATTCTGTCTCTTAACATTTCCATTTCTCTGTACATTCATTCAATTGTCGGCATTTACCTTCACTTTTATCCAGCAGAGGCTATTTTTTCTGCGTACAATCACTGCTTAACTAACCCTAGGCCATATCTCCAAATCTTCTGTAAATTTCTCTTTCTGTAATGAAAATACTTTCTTTAATCTAGTATTAAATAAACTTTCAGTGATGAAGAAAAAGTGACCATCACCTCTGTGCTTGGAACAAGGTTGTCCAAAGAAAAGCAATGCATTCCCGATCTTAATTTCTATTGTGCCCCTTTTACTTTGACTTTTTTCTGTTTTCCGTCTTGCCCTTTTGGTATAGTCCCTCCCATTGGTTTGCACCAGCACCAATAACTTTTGATTCTCTAGAAACCTCTCTTACAAGATGGTGTTGGTGAGACCCATGGAAAAGGGAAAGATTTACTACTTATCCTGATTGTTATTTTTTGACTTGTACCAATTTTCATAGCTGTGGTTTTGTTGTTTAACTTCAGTAGCTTATTTATCTGTTAACTAGGATGAAAAAAATATACTTACATGTGAGTGATTGACACTTATAAATCATACGACGTATTATGTACAAATAATGCACCAAAAAAATCCAAACTCCATAAATACGTTAAGTAAATATTATAGCAAACCACAACTACCCCGAGAAATATACATCAGAATTACTAAAAAGAGAGGGAAACGTCTGACTTTGGCAAAGATCAAAAGAGCAGTTACAGACATATTGCTGATGGTATAAATGAGCCTCAGTAGTGTTTCTTGACAAACTTCGGCCGAATAATTTGAAAACTGAAATTCTTTGTGTTAGTGTGTCAGAGAGTGGATGTCAAGATAGAAATTTGGCTTTTTACAAAAAGTCTTTAAATAAATCATTCCATAAATAGGTAGATAAGTAAGTAAATAAATAAATGTATGCACACACTTTGGTCTGAGCACACACCGAAATGACTAAAAATGAAAATTCAAAAGAAAGAAAAGTTCTGTCTTGGCTGTTATATTTCCAATGAGGCATTATGCAGACATATTGCTATTTATATAAAGAAGCCTGAGTTGTGTTTCTTGACATACTTCTGCTTAATAATTTGATGGCCGAAAGTCCTCTGTGTTAGTGTGTCAGAGAGGAGATGTGCAGCATTGTTCATAATGCCACTTTTTTAACTCTCTCCTTTGCCACTACCTCCAGGGGGTCCAGCATGCATCCTATAACTGAGCTTGCCCTTTTAATTAGCTTGTTGATTCAGAGGGCCTCTCCTGAAGTGATGTTACCAGCCCAGCACACCACAGCATAGAAACTCTGACTGGCCATCACAGAGTTACAGAAGATGTCAGAAGATGAAGGATGTCACTTCCCACATTAAATGAACAGTCTCCTAAGGAAAAAGAGCCAGTTCTGGCATTTCTTATATAGCTCCTATGTATTTTGAGGCCAGTCCAAACTGTCATTCATGTGGACCCCTAAGTAATTTTAGGAATGGACCACTTTTATATCCACTCCTTGAATAGTGACCAGACACGGAGGCTTTTTGGTGTGCCGAAAATCAATAACCAGTTCCTTGGATTTGCTGATGTTAAGATGAAGACAATCCTCTTTATATCAAGAAACAAACTTTTCCACCAGACTCATACTCTGGCTCATACCCTTTATCAGTACACCCCATAAGTGCAGAGTCATATTGAGAATTTCTGCAAGTGACATGACCTGGTGTTATATTTGTAGCATGAGATGAACAGAGTAAAGAGAAAAGGAGACAGGACTTATAAACTCCTACTGGATATTGTTTGTGGCTAAATGTACACATTGATTAACCAGTTCTGTTGTAGATTTGTACAGCCATTGAGAAAAATATAATCAATTTTTTTGCACGCTACTGCTAACTCTTTCTTTGAGTTCTCATTAACCCCACAGGGGGGTAAAGGGAACATTTTATTTACTGTGGCAAATACCACCCAAGTGATCTCAGAATTTTAATGCAGAAATACTCATAACACAGTGTCTTGCTCTTTTCCTCCCTCAGCAGGTGCTCCTTATCAGGCTGCCAGCTTCTTTTGCAGTGAAACCTGATCCATATTGAAATCCATGTCTGGCTCCTCTTCCTTTTCACATTCCTCTCTGACAATATCCAGCAAACACTGAGGCTTTCACCCACAAAGTAAGTGAAGCCAGCGGAAACCTGCAGAAACTTCAGATAGACCAATGCTGTATTCGAGTAAGATCCTCATACTCCTCTGCAAAGCATCTGTTTAAGTGTTTCATTAAAATGCTTGGCCATGTGTTTGTTTTACAGATGGTATAAACATTGACCGCAGTTTTCTTTGTTTGAAATAAGCTATTATCTCCAATTCATGTGAATTTTCCAATCAATAAGCTTGTTTAAAATAACCAGATATGTGCATATTCTTTCCAGTACCACTGCAATAATATCAAAATTAGCATTTTTGAGAAAGGCCCCCCCAGTAAGTCAAATGAACTAACCAGAGTAATATCAAAGGTTGTGGCCAGCAGACAGATCAGAGCAAGGCTGCAGAAGTTTCTCGAGTACCAACCCGGTAGCCCTGTTTAATAAGCAAACTTAAAAGAAAAAGGATGCACTGCAGCGCAACAGAAAAGACAGCTGAAAACAGAGTTTTCTCTCGCTCTATCTAGTCTCACACAGGAACTTGTTAAGTATTGACTGTTGGCCATGAATGAGGCAAGACCTTCTAGAGACATCTGGTTTTATGGCGTCCCGACCAGAACAGACAGGGACTGCTGTGGGCATCACTGGCAGTGTTAGATGCCCTGACTGGGAGTCTTCTCTGAGCTACTGATGAAGGAGGTGATACCATTAGTGACAGCGCCCCTTCTTGTCCTGGAGTGGTATCACATACCTCAGTCAAGCCAGGAAGATGTGTGACAGGGGATTTAGAAAGTATTCAAACCCCTGCACTTTCTACACAATTTATTGTGTTATTTGCCATTTCACCCATCAATCTTCACTCATTAACCCATAATGACAAAGTGAAAACATATTTTCAGAAAAGTCTGAATATTAATTAAAATCAAAAATTGAAATCTCATATATTACATAAGTATTTAGAACCTTTGCTATGGCATTCCAAATTGTGGTCAGGTGCATCCTGAAGGCTTTAATTATCATTGAGGTGTGTCTAAAACTTGATTAAAAGTCCACCTGTGGCAAAATGAATTCACTGGAGCAAGTTTAGGAAAGCACACATTTCTGTATATAAGGTCCCACACTTCACAATGCATGTCAGAACAAAAACTAAGCCATGAAGTCCAAGGAACACCGGCATCTGACTGTGTTTCGATTTCAAACTGAAGTTGCAAGAATCAGTGTTAGTGAGAACTATGAATCTACAGTTAATTTGAGGTCTTGTTATGTTTATCTTGACTACCAGTTTTGTTTAATGACTAGTTATAACAGCTTGGTTTTTTATTTTTAAGTTTGGCTCCTTCTCTGACTGTGAGTGTTTCTCCCTTGGCATCTGCATCCACTGGTTTAAACATTTCCTCTTAAAAAATCCCAACATTTACTATATAACATAACAAATATTTTTTATTATTTTACTTTAACACATAAGATTCAATGACTTTGTGCTGATTAGTGCTTGGTGGTGGCTTTTACCAGTTTAAACTCTAATAATTATTTCCATGGCTTTGAAAGGTTAATTATTTCTTTATATTCATTGCCAGGAAAAGGCAGGTCTTATTAGATATTAGATAGGATTCCATGACCTATCTATTTGGTCAGGTAGTGTAAAGTTCAGCTTTTAAATACACAATAACGAATGTCTTTTTACCTTATTTAGGTATGGGAATGGAGACGACTGCAGAGCACTTCCTAAACATCATGAAAGCCAGGGTAGTTTTAAACAATAGTGTGCCCAAAAATCTTGGTGTCAGTAAAGAAAAGGGTAATAGTTTACAATAGCTTTCATTAATAAGCCTTTACAAACCTTTACAATGGATAAAGAGTTTTGCCTTTAGATTAGGTACTACAAAAAAATACCTACAACTAAATCAGCAGTGATTTGTAAATGTGTAAAGTGTAAAACCTTGCATAAATTCTACCAATGTTACAAAGCATGAAACATCCATTTTTACAGACTGTACAACAAACTTGTATATGATGGACAAAAACAGGTATAATTAGTCTTTAAAGGCATATATCAGTGATCAGCTAGACATTAATGTGTGTTTTGTCAACCTGAATAATTCATTACTTTGTGTCAAAAATACTTGCTATTGTTTAAATCATTTGCAAATTTTTAAAAAAACATGACTAATTATAGGAACTGTCATTTAATGATATTTCACAGCTTTATTGATGTACTTGAACTAATAAAGAATTATAGAGTACTAGCTGTCCCTTTCAGCTCCACCTACGTAGTAGTGAAACAGGACAAACTTAAAAAATTTATAAAAAAAATTTTAAAAAATGTAGTAATTTACATTTGATAGCTTTCGTATCCTTGATATAGAATATTTTTGGTTTTGCTATCATGGGCAGTAATGTAGCTGTGATCTCTTTGCCAAAAATGTATAAGGTTGGCAACTTATCTCTGGCCAAACGGAATGTAGGTACACTCCAATGTCAAATGTTGCCACTGTCTCTGATCGTGTTCAGCTCTGATGGGAGAGCATCCCCCACGTTGGGAGAAGAGCATGTGGTCGTGATATCTCTGCCAATAAGCAGGTACCCTCTAAAACACACGTAGCTGTAATGTCAAACATTACTCCTTAACAATCTCTAGATGATAATGTCTGCTGAACAAACAGGTTTCGCTAGCTAAGCAGAGGCAAGGTACGCTCCAACACATGGCAAGAGGTAGAGCAACTCGAACGGAGTGATGATGGCTCCGCCCGGTTCCCTACTCCTGCCTCTCTTTCCCCTTGTCCTGCAGCCTGTCTCTCAGATTCGTGCGAATAAATCGGTGCTGATACCGAACTATAATACTTAGCACGATGACAGTAGTCACAATATCAAGCAGAAGAATCAAGAAATTATAGAAAAAAACCTGATCTAAGTCTGTTAAGCAGTTCTCTCATGAAAAGCGGACAGACATACAGACAGACAGATGTTGGATTTTGTATATATAGAGAAAATGTTTGTTCAAAACTGTTTAAAGTTATTATCAAGTGTTTCCCAGAAGTGAGCCTATCATCTACTACAAGGTGCTTGGTTGCATTTTTAAACAGTGTGGAGAAATGTAGAAGGATGTCTGATGACTATTCTTCTCACAGGTATACACTGAAACAAATTGTTTTTAATTATTTTATGTGATTTTTATATATGAGGATTTTGGGCACTGAATTAGAAAATGAAAACCACTTTTCTCTATCACGCAACATATTATTAAGAACACATTTTTTAAAGTGTTTTATAGTTTTCTTTTTATTGTTTCTGCACTGTAATTGATACATATCATATTTGAATGATATTTTTTTTGGATGTATTACTTTGTCATTTTCAAATTAATGTTTAAAGCATAACAGTTAACTTATTTGATAATAAGGTCAGAATGTAGCTGGAATTGAACATGGTGATGACTCATAGGAGCAGGTAGCAGCATATGAAGCCAACAGTGCATACAAAACTCCCATGTTTTCTGTGTGAGCAGGACAGCAGAGCCAAGAATTGACATTGTGTTCAGAAGAAATGGCCAGCTACAGCCTGGTGCCAAAAACATCATCAGACCTAGCTTGGTGGATCCAGATAAAGTGCTGCTACACTGCTTCACATTAAGCTTGGTTTAAAGCAATTGTAAAAGACGGAGCCTGTTTTATGTTATTCGTACTGAACATTTCCAAGTTTGTCAGATGCTAAATTGACAGAGAGCATTTTTCCTGGGCCTGATAATAGAAAACTGATTTCTTATACAGAAGTTGATGGCAATATCAATGACCTAGAAGAAGAGGCGTGGATATAATTCAAAGATGTCATTTCTAAGTGTATAGGAACCAATAAAAGATCCTAATTACAAAAAAAATTGTGAAAAATGTATTAGTCACATTTATTGAATTGGGGTGCAACATGAAAGTTCACTGTTTGGCTCCACATTTGGAATGTTTCCTTGGAAAAGTTGGCGCAATGAGTCAAGAGTACAGTGAAAGATTCCATCAGGATATTAAGGACATGGAAAGAAGATACCAGGGACATAGGGATTTCAGTATGATGGTGGACTACTGATTGATGTTTCATAGGGATGCACCATAAAAAGTGAACAAACAACAAACAACAAAACAAGGTTTGAATAAAAAAAATGAGAGTGACAAAAACTATATAAGTCATATGTAAGTCGATAAACTTGCATTGTTGTTTTCTTTAGATATATGTTCAAAAACTAGGTTGTACTAAATATTTTCATGCTAAATTGATTTAGGACAAATTGTATGCATTAATAAATTGTGTAAATTGTTACATTTTATCTATTTTTCTTTTCTTTTTTTGTTTTTTGTACTTAAATGTGATGTGATGGAATCTTTCTAATTATATTTCGGATGTGTTCATGAATGCAAATAAAAATAACTTCATAATAAAATTTATTATGAGCTTAATTTTCAGACCTGTGTTGCATAAACCTGAAGGATGAACTTGGAGAGGCTGCCCAACTATTACCTGAAACAGAGAGAATTATACTGTAAGAAGATACTAATTTGAATGTACTTTGCAGAACATCAGAGCTAGTACAACCTCTCGAGGATGACATCCACTCAATAATTCAGAACTTGGAACATTCCAGCCATTTGGGTTTGGATTTTCTGTTCTTCCCCAATCTTTTCTTTTTTTTAGCTGCAACTGCGCTTAAGATATTTCTTCCTCTTCTCCTCCAAATTTTTTTGGGGATTTTTTCAATTCCTTTCTTCCTCCTCCAAAAACATGTAATCACCAACAATTTCAATTTAAATTCATAACCTACAAACATTATGCTATGCAGCTAGCCAACAATCACTACTGCCCCTTCTGTTTCCTAAAAGTCCTTAGTACTTTCCACCACAACTGGGAAGTGTCCTCCTGTCTCTTCTTTTTGGTCCTCCGATTTTTTTTTTTTTTTAAGCTCTCTTTTGATATTTTTGTTTCTCTTAGGCCTTTCTACTCTTCTTCTTTGGCCTCTCTGCTCTTCTTTTGATTATCAGGAATTGACATTTGGTTATACAGATGATTTCAGACTGCGTAGCTGGTGGTCGATAATGTGTGATTCACCCAACCCTTGTGGCTTTCAGAATAGATTAAATAAAATTAGATTAGCATGTTACTTTTCAAGATCACAAGATTGACTACTCTTCTCTAATGTTGCTGTCTTGGAATTTCTCTTCATTTAATTTTCTTGTCTTCTGATCAAAAATATAAGATGGTAGATGTATTGCCAATGGGAAGTTTGTTTGATTTAATACAAATCTGATAATTAAATAATGGCATAAGCTTTTATGGATGTACCAATGCCAAGAGTAACCCAAAATTTTAAAAAAGGAAAGTTATGGTACAAAAAATTAGATAATGGTTCTTTTGTGTTTTTCAGGGTCATAAATTGAATACTCATCTGCTTGTGACCCTAGAAAAATAGGAGTATAATCAATAATAGTCAAAGGGAGAAGTGCAGATGTGATGCATAAATGCAAATACAAGGCTTGAGAAAGTCCCCAGGAAAAAAAAAAATATACCCAAAACTGAGAAGTGTAGCCATTCTTCAACTCATGGTTGAAGTTGCTTTGGTCACTGTGACAAAGCTGTTGGATGGAGAGACGTTATGTAAATAAATAAAATCTTATTGTGTTCCTGATATGTTGATTAGCACTTGACAAAATTCTAATTAATTTAAAAAATATTTAAACAGCTTTATATATCTGTAAAATAAAAGACGATTGTTTAGGAGGCATTCTGATTGACAGTCAGTCAGTCAGTCATTTTCCAACCCGCTATATCCTAACTAAATTGTCACAGGTGTCTGCTGGAGCCAATCCCAGTCAACACAGGGAGCAAGGCAGGAACAAACCCTGGGCAGGGCACCAGCCCACCGCAGGGCACACAAACCCACACACACCCCCACACACCAAGCACACACTAGGGACAATTTAGGATTGCCAATGCACCTAACCTGCATGTCTTTGGATTGTGGGAGGTAACCGGAGTACCCGGAGGAAACCCACGCAGACACGGGGAGAACATGCAAACTCCAAGCAGGGAGGACCCGGGAAGCAAACCCAGGTCTCCTTACTGCAAGGCCACAGCGTTACCCACTGTGCCGCCAGTTCTTATTTTTATAGACAATGTTAAAGCTTGACCACGCTGTGTTGCACCTGTGAGAACTTAAACCAGTTGGCATTAAGACATGAAAGGACAAGATGTGGCTGCATAGGCCATGACGGCATGCAAATTTCACTTGCTCAGAACTTCAGGAGACAGCAACGTACAAATGGAACTGAAGATACAGATCTTTGTAGAAAGGAAAAACATAGAAAGTAGCAGAACTGAAGGAGGTGCTGTTGACATTATACTGCAATAAGAGGTGCCACAATATGAGCACAGATCAGCAGGTACTGTGAAACCATGGCTTGGAGCCTGAACTCTAGGTCAGTAGATATCCATAAGAGAGTGATGTGCTTTGGGTTTCGAACCCCAGAGTAACTGTCAAGCTAGTAGTGATATACTCCATGGCGAAAACACTGGAGCAGTTGTGGAATGAGTGTTCTAGGGCCTTAAAACACTAGCGCAACATAAGGTAATACTATGGGCTGTGGCCCTAAATACAGGAGTTAAATAATGGGTACCTTCCATGGGATGGCCACTACAGTAAAATGAAGAAGTTAAATGTAAATGTCAGCCAGTCAGTCAGTCATTGTCCAACCCGCTATATCCTAACACAGGGTCACAGGAGTCTGCTGGAGCCAATCCCAGCCAACACAGGGCACAAGGCAGGAACTAACATCAGGCAGGGCACACACACCCACACACCAAGCACAATTTAGGATCACCAATGCACATAAGCTGCATATCTTTAGACTGTGGGAGGAAACTGGAGCACCCGGAGGAAACCCACGCAGACACGGGGAGAACATGCAAACTCCACTCAGGGAGGCGAACCCAGGTCTCCTTAAATGTAAGTGTTTTTATTTTATTTTCTTTTTTTTTTTTTGCATACGTGCCTCTTTTGCACTAAATTTTCAATTAACTATGCCCTTCTTCCTTTACCTAATAATAACTAATAAGTGTCCAAGTCCATGACAGCTTTTGTGTGCAATAAACATTCTGAAAATGCTTTCCATGCACATCTCTGATAATGGCAAAAACAGAGAAATCCTCCTATTTTTAAAACATAATTAAGGGTTGAAAACTAGCCTCCAACACTCATCCACCTGCCCTCTAGCACCTCTTCTCCCATAGGACTTTCATATGTTGGGGAGGATTGAGAAATAAAAGAGAAGACTTACAAAGATGTGGCCAGAGGTAAAAAAAAAAAATCAGATAAATGTTTTTTTTTTTAATTTTTCAGATCTGACATACAGTAGATATAGGTATCATAGATTTCAATTTTGAAAGCTCAAAACATATTAAAAGGAAAAGAAACCATCTTAACATTACATTTTATTTTTGTTTTAACCGAGCAAATCTTTCCCCTACTGCTCTATTTCACTGAACCCTGGCATAATTACAGAGAATAGACTCACACTGATAATACACAAGGTTATTAGTTTGAGTCCTTTGGGACTTCCCTAATCCTATTATCAAATCATCCCAGGAGGCTGTATTAATACAAAAGATATTGTAGCATTAAATATTTAAAGAACAATCAATTGCAGCCCTACTGATAGTTAATCTTGCAATAATCTGAGTTAGTGTCATTGCTAGGAACGTTGTGTACACTGAAAGACGTAGCTGCAGACGGTTAATCTTTATTCATCTGCCCCCTTTTTATGAATCAGGTGGGAAAACGTGCTTACCAACTAATTCATATGTCAGCTCCTGAGCTGGGAAATGGAAAGTTCTACATTAATTGCCTGTATGCTTCTCCTCCTTGCATCCCTTTAATTGTGTAAAACAATAACTGGGCTGACGCTCCCCAGTGGTAAAGCCACTGCAAAGTGCTGATCATATTGAAATCTCTGGCCAAAATGTTGACAAAGCCTTGAAAATTTATGGCATTCAGAAATAAGGGTTTGGTGAAACCAACAGAAACATAACTGGAAACAATTATTTATTTATTTATTTATTTTTTATTTAAGCATAATTTTTTATCTTACATTTTCTTGAAGTTAACTTTGATATTAATTCTTAATTATGCTATTGAAAAGTATATTTACAGTACTGAAAATACAACATGCTTTATATTATCATATAGACTGTTATTAAAATGACAAATGCGGAATGGCATTTTATTTGCACTATATAAAGTTAAGGCCATAATATAAATTAAATAATTCAAAATTCTTTTAAACTATGTATAATTTATAGAAAAGGTGCAACATGTATATGCTGAAAAACTGCTCTTTAAATGATATAGTCAAACTTGAAAAAATGAAATTTGAAAATTCTTAGAAATGGCTTGCAAAGAACTTTTGAGTACTTTCTGTCTTTATCTATTTATCCTTTTTTATAGCACAAAATGCATACCAAATGATTTGAGATACCTCAAATCTAATTCTTAACATCTTAAAATATTTTCTTCTTCGTTTGAGATATATTTCAAGATTTTTTGCATTTTATTTTGTTGTGTTGCTGGGAAACAAATCTTCTCCCAAGGCACAGATTTCTGGCAAACTGAATCAGGTTTTCTAGGATTTCATTGTATTTTTCTGCATTCATGTTATCCTTTCCCTTCACAAGCCTTCAAAGGCCTGCTGCAGAGAAGCATTTCCATAGTATGATGCTTCCAACATCATGCTTCACGGTGGGAATGGTGTGTTTTTGATAACGCACTGTGTTTGGCTTATGCCAAACATAATGTTTAGTCTCTTGGTGAGAAAGCACAATATTAGTCTCATCACACCATTGAACCCTCTTCCAGCTGACTTTACTGTTTCCTATGTGCCTTCTGTCAAGATGTCATGTATGTTTTTTAACAGTGGTTTTCTCTTTACCACTACTCCAAAAAGCTAAGATTGGTGAAGCACCTGGGTTTTGGTATTTTTAGTCCTCTGTCACTAATAAACTCCCATGAACTCATTTGTCTGCCTCACTTGCCATTGGTTTGTTCCAGTCATGACTACCGATGCCCTGGTAAGCAAGCAGTATCAAGGATGTGAGCACACCAGGCATCAAGAGTTGTCTGCTGTCCCTACAAACTCGGCCTCTGTAACTTATAACTCCTTTAGAATTCTCATAGGTATCTTGTTGGCCTCCTACACTTGTCTTTTTCTTGCATGATTTAACTGCACTCCAAGAAATATTCAGTGACTTAGAGATTTTTTTATATCCTATGACTTTGTCTTTGACGTTCTCTTTTACAATTGACAATGGAGATTTTGCTGCCTATTGCTTTTGTTTTCCTCCTCTCCATTGTCTACTGGAAACAGTTTAACAGTTAATTATGTTAATCAGTTTTAAAGTACTTTGTTTCCCTGTCTGTTTCAAGATATATGTACAGTAGGTACGATATACAAATCATAACAATGTGCACACCTCCATTATTATATATAAAGAGGAAGACCCATTTGGTACCTTTGCTTCTTTTCCCTTTTTATTGCAGTTTGAATGACAGTGCAATCTGCTGGCTCCAAGCCAGTGAAACACCAGAACAGACTGAAGCCAGACATATATATATGGAACCTCGGTTTGCGAGCATAATTCGTTCCGGAAACGTGCTTGCAATCCGAAGCACTCGTATATCAAAGCGAATTTCCCCATAAGAAATAATGGAAACTCAGATGATTCGTTTCACAACCCAAAACTATCAAATAAAACTGATTAATACAAAATATAATGTAAAAATACATAAAACAAATTAACCTGCACTTTACCTTTGAAAAGAATCATGGCAGGGAGACGAGAGAGAGGAGGGTTATTGTGTAGGATGACTTTCATTTTCACTCTAACTAATGAAATCCACCCGATATCTGTTGGCTCACTGGAATCTTTTTTTTTTGCGACTTTAACAAGGAAACCTATTCAATGACAGTTGCTTTTGCCTGAAGAGTCACTACATTTGGATACAATATAAAAAATGCTTTATGCACTGTAAGGTTTCTAAACTCTTTTGGGATTCCCCCCCTAATGGGACGACATGGGGAAAAGCGTCCCGAAGCAACCGCAGGCTCCCAGCGCTGTAGCAGTTCAACATAAAAGTGAATCCGAAAAGATCGCGGACATGCTATAAGCACCTGCCAATGATGGGTTATACAAGGAACATTATAAATGCGCAGGGCACATTATTACTTGGCCACTAACCTGGGCATGACCCTGCCTGACTGCTGTGTCTGTGCATAGGAGAGTGGCAGATCCCGCTACAATAAATAACCGTGCTGTTCCTGTTTCAAGTTGAATAAAGCTGGTGTCGCTAAAGTACTAAGACTCAGCCTCGTGTTTTGGGATGCAAGACAAGGACTCACATGTTACAGCGCACACACACACGTGGTCACAATGCTATACTAGACAGTATACGCTCATACGGATGTTGACTATATGAGTGAGGCACGCCAACTGAGACCGAGAATGGGAGACGATTACCCACAATCCCGCAGAGAGAGAGAAGAACCATCAGCTCAGTTGTGATCACGTGATACTCAGCAGACAAAGCGTATACGTACTACTCGTATTGCAAGACCTCGCTCATTTATCAAGTTAAAATTTATTAAAAAGGATCCGTATAGACTTTTTTCAAAACATGGCAGGATCTAATCAGTAATATTTTAAAATAAGCTCTTAAAGCACAGAGGAAGCAATTATTTCCGTATTTCTCTGCCTTATGCATCCATCTCATCAAATTTATTAATTTAGGTATGTTTACAAGCCTTAAATTTCATGCCGTTTGCCTTGCTCTCTCTCTCAGGGGTGGGGATCGATTTGTTCTTAACTCAATTTTAAAAAATTGATTGATTTGCATGGATTGCAATAAAATTAATAAAACTTCAAAAAAAAAAAAATTTAGCTCGTCTTTCAAAACACTCACAGACCAAGTTACTCGCAATCCAAGGTTTTACTGTATATATATATATATAGGCAAGCACGTCTGCAAAATAAAACCACCGACTCTGCATTTCAATCTTTTTTCTGATGATTTCAATAGTTTCTAGGAGCCCGGGCTTTTTACAGCACGAGCTTACACAGCTATTATATATATACTAGTCAAAGGTTACTGAAATCACCTGTGATATTTTGATGATTTTAATAGAAATTGGAACCTTTTTATCAAGATACCATTAAATTTGTGGAGAAGCCCCAGGGTGTTGATAAGGGAATCAGCAGAGCCTGGATTCACATGCAGATATGTGTGGTTCATCCAACTTCCTTATTGATGCTCTGGGGTCTGTAATTAAAGCACTTGCACCTTAGGGATGAAAGAAAGAAAGAAAGAAAGAAAGAAAGAAAGAAAGAAAGAAAGAAAGAAAGAAAGAAAGAAAGAAAGA
>JANRMT010062807.1:57213716-57226598 GCA_026402145.1 Polypterus bichir lapradei | reverse complement strand
AGAAAGAAAGAAAGAAAGAAAGAAAGAAAGAAAGAAAGAAAGAAAGATGGGAGGTTAGATCAAGAGGAAAAATAAATGAGATAAAGTGAAGAGTGGCAGGTTTGTGATGCAATAGTGTAGAGGCAAGTGGTCAGGAAGTTGCCCCGAAAGGAGATAGCAGTTGCCGTTCATATGGCGGGGTCATTCCCACTGAGTGCCCAAGGAGTAGGGGTGAACAACTGCTCCAAGTGGACTCTTCCTGAAAGTCATGGGATTTGAGTGATGATTGCTCTTGCTGGAGGATATCTCCTCCATCTCCTAATAGGGTGAGCCAAGGAGATGTCAGATTGTAGAAAGTGGCATTAAAGCTCTTATTAGTTCTAATGGACAGATCCTGGGAATTATTTTAACCTCATTTTTACCACTGGGTTATTTATTGATTGTTTATGTGTTTTTAACCTCCACCATGAACACTGTGCTAAAAGCATTGCACTCTTTGTATCTACCCTGTGTGCCACTTGGGCATAACATTGCTCTGTATTAATTCACGTCAAAACGTTTGTAAGTGAAAAACAGAAGTTGCTATATGAAAACTGAAAATCAGCTTAAAAGAAAAATTTGGGAGTTTTATGTGCTCATTTATATCTGTGAAATTGCAGTAACCCAAGATCTGCCTGCAACTTATATAGGATCCAGTATCATCCTTCCAATTACTGAAACCACTTAATGCAATTATAACATTGCAGGAGCTCATTCTGGGACTACTGGGAAACAACCCTAGACAGGATGCCAGTCCAACATATGGCTTTCTAATACATGCATTTACACTCATTGACACAAAACCAGCTCAGTCAGTCTAGGACTTACTGCCATGGGATGTGGCAGGATAATAAACAGAATAACCAGATAAAAAAAAAATACATAAACAGAAAGAACATATGAAATCTACACAGACAGTGACTGACCTTTGTTGTTGAACACAGTAACCTGAAGCTGGGAAGCAATATTGTTAGCCACTGCTCTGCTATGTTACCTCCTGCCAAACTAAGCTTGTTTACTGTATGTAGAGTATTTAGGAAAAGTATGCCTACCTTAAGTTTTTTATTCTTGTATTGTGTTATTAGCTGAAAACATGTAATACTTTCCATATCTCATAAATCAATTCAGAATCACCTGCAGTGAAACATCACTTAACAAAACTGAACGCAATTAAGAAACAGCTCTTGCAGGACACCAGTCCATTGCAGAAACATTTGCATACATTCTTACTAGCACTTACACAAGGACAATTTAGAATTGGCTCCCTTAACTTAACCTGTACATCTTTGGGAATGTGGGAGAAAAATAAGTGTGTTAAAATGGAAAAAGCTACAGAGGCAAGAGAAGATTTACAAACTCTGCTTGACCAGTCACTGAATTTGAACCCAGGACACTGGAAGCTTACATATGTTTATAACTATAATGCCAGAACACTAAATTACTAAATATGGAATCTCAATATATCTAATAATGAGTCTATTGTACATACTATAATTTATTAAAAGATAAGTCTACAGAGTAGTTTCAAAATAAAAGCCAAATTCTACAGATCCTACTAATTTAAATAATAATTGTGGTATGTGTTCACTGCATTTAAGTCAATGATTTGTAGATTGTAGAAGTTCTGGCTGAAGCTCTAGTGATGAATGGTTTCATTTAGGTCTTTTCCATCTTCTGGATACTGCAATTTTTTTCTTATTTTTTCCCGTTAAATTCCATAAACAATATCAAGTAGAATTGAGAACACTGGTGAACAGCAACTGTTGACTTCTGGGACAGTCCAGGTTTTGACTAGGCCACTCTGGAATGTTGACTTTATAGTTCTTACATCACTGAACTGTGCCACTAACTGTACGTTCTGAGTTACTGCCCTGCTTAAATATGATATACTCTCAAGTCCCAGGCATTGGACTTTAAATTATAAGGCTGTTGGTTCAGTTATTCCCTTTGAGTCTGTTTGACCTGGAAAAGGTCAGTTAACCTTTTTCACTTTTACTAGATGTATTCTGCTCTTGTAAGTCACATTAGGTAAGGAAATCATCTAAATATAAAATAATAATTATAATAATACTAGCTGTGTAAGCCCATGCTGTAAAAAGCCCGGGCTCCTAGAAACTATTGAAATCATCAGAAAAAAAAAAAATTGAAATGCAGAGTCGGCGGTTTTGTTTTGCGGACGTGCTCACCCTCCTTGCCTATCAGCGGCTAAGCAAGTTTGTGTCTCCTGGGGGTTTCGTTTTGCCGATGTGCTCGCCTCACTTGTGTATTAGAGGCTAAGCGAGTTTATCTTTCCCCAGAGGTCTCACTTTGGCGACCGAGTCGCTTTCTTTCAGCTTCATGCTGTAGCCTTGTACTTCTTTCTTCTTCCAACTTGTTAACTTTGGGACACCCTGCCAACTCTTTGAGCTACATGCTGTAGCCTCGCACTTCTGGGCCGGAGAGACAGACACACACACTTACATGCTTAGACGTTTATATATAAGAAACTTAGAAAAATAAAACACAGGACAACACACTTTTTAAATGTTCAGCTTAAGGTAGAAATTTGGAAAAACATGAAATGAACTTACATTGAATTTACCATTAGTATCAGTTAATGAAGCTGACACATTGCTTTAATACATTTGAGCTAAACTGTTTTACTGTTCATTTTTGTTTGTTCTCAGCGCCTCATGCATCCCATTTCGGTGTCCAACAATAATTGGCCAGCATTGATGGATCTGACTTGCCCAGATACTGCTTTTCCATCATTGCCATGTCCTGGTGAAACGTTTCACCATATTTGTCACTGACTGCACCAAGTTTAGCAAGGAAGGAGTCCAAGTGTGATGAATGCCAAACATGAATCTTTAGCAACATGTTGCATGTCATGGTTTTGTGTGCTTGAAGCAACTAGCTGGACATAGTTTGGTGCTCTGTAGTTTGCCAAGAAAATCTTCAACAAAATTCTCAAAAGCTTTACATGCAATTTTCTCTGCACTAACTAACAGATCTTTTAAATGCTTGTCATTGATGACGTGTCTGATTTGTGGGCCAACAAAAACGGCAACCTTAATCTTGGCATCAGTTATTTCTGGAAACGTCTGTCTAAAATATCAAAATTCTTGTGTTGATAGTTTTCAGAAAATTTTTAATCATTCCAGGTTTTATATGAAGAGAAGGGCAAAAAGTGATTTATCCGCCATAGTTTTCTGCCTTGAAAACAAATGCTTACAGATTGGATAGTACTTTTATAATGTAATGAGACTCTTTCAATGGCTCGTCCATTTGCAAATGAAGCAAGAGTACTTGGTATATCTGAACTGCAGTAGAATTAATGCCACTACTTTTACATCACCATAGATGTTCCAGTTGTATTTGTTGTATTCTACAGGTATATGTATACTTACAATATGAGAGAAAAAACTATGTAATTGCAATAAAACAGTATGTGATAGGGAAAATAAAAGGAATTTGTGTGATCATTGGGACAAAATACATAGGGTACACTGAAAAGTGTTCAGGAAAGAAAAACTTTTTTGTTCAGTGTAATTATTATTTTATAAAGTGTCTTTCAGAATTCAGCAATATTGCAATATGATGTTATGCAGACTGTTTTTGTACCGTGTATTTTACAATGTGACAGGTTAAGCCCCACAGTGAGGTAAAGATGGGTAACATTAGTTTACCGCTTGCTTCCTTCAGCAATACGCCAAACTGCTATTTTTTGGATATAAGCACTGTCTGTTAGGAACACTTTTACAGTGCATTTCATATGCTCAAGACACCACCACAAGTGACCTATTAAATCTGAAGGTTCTGAAGAATGTTATTTCAAATTGATCAACATCTAAGGTTTTCATCCTAACCATCTTCTTAATTAGTGAGCTGTTTTTGCTGCTGATTAACTTGTTTTGCCTTAGTTTTAATTGATGTGACTCAGACCCATGAGTTGTTTTTTTTTTCCTTAATGAGCAGCCAAACAACAATGAAACATAAAAAAAGCTGCCACATGACCTGCTAACCTGAAAAAAAAGAAAGGTGAAGGTCTCGGTCATGTTGGTTTGCTCAGGTCACCAAAACATTTTGATGGTGGTCTTAGAAAAAAAACAGAAAATCAACACTCTGCTGTGGCAGAATGAGAGCAACAACAAGTCATGATATTTGATAATGGCTTCAATTAACAGGAAGAATTGGCTTCTCATTAAGAAACTTGTTGGAGTGAAATTGGCTGGAGTCTGACATTCCAATTTAGCTGGACATCTGTTGGCTTGTTTCATTTGCCATTTAATGAAGAAACAAATAAATTCAGAGATTTGAATCCTTAAGAACAGGGCTATTAAAATGAAGGGGAAAGGAGTCAATTAGCAGTGAAAACTGCACACTGATTAGGAAAAGGGTTAGAATGAAAATCTGCAGCCACTGTGGCCCACCAGGACCTACCTTATATAGGTGTGCTGTTATGCACCTAAAATCTGGAATAGCCTGCCAATAGGAATTCGCCGGGCTGATACGGTGGAGTACTTTAAAAAACTGCTGAAAACACATTACTTTAACATGGCTTTCTCATAATTTCACTGTAATCAATACTCTATATCTCCAACTCATTATAATAACTATTCATGGCTGCTCTAAAATCTGTACTAACCCCTACTCACTTTTCTGTTTCCTTTTCCGGTATCCTTTTGGTGGTGGCTTGCGCCACCACCATCTACTCAAAGCACCGTGATGGTCCAACAATGATGGATGGATTAAAAGCCAGAAGTCTGTATGACCATCAACATCAAGTGACTCCGTGAGAACCCTAAATACAAAGAGGACTATTTCATTTATGTTAGGTAGAATGCCCAGAGAGGACTGGGCGGTCCCGTGGCCTGGAACCCCTGCAGATTTTTTTTTTTTTTTTCTCCAGCCGTCTGGAGTTTTTTTTCTGTTTTTTCTGTCCACCCTGGCCATCGGACCTTACTCCTTTTCTATGTTAACTAATGTTGTCTTATTTTAATTTCTGATTTTGTCTTTTATTTTTCTTTTCTTCAGTATGTAAAGCACTTTGAGCTACTTTTTGTATGAAAATGTGCTATATAAATAAATGTTGTTGTTGTTGTTGGTGTGGAATTTATTTTCCAGAAAGAACTAAATTACATTAGTATATTGCCAAGTAAAATGAATCAATTCTAAATGGGTTCAAAAAAATCCATAATTATGTCAAACACTTATTTGATAATTTAAGTAAACCTCTAGTAATATAATCGAAAGGAGATTAATTTAAAACTTGCACCATGCGGCACATTCAATGTTTAATCCGTTCCACACTCAGGAAAAGAAAGATGTAAACAAATACATCTGCAAACAATTATTTCACACACAAGGACTTCCATCCAAAATTGAAATTTAATTTTAAGAGTCAAAAATGAGAATTAGACATTTTATAAGCACTTGGTTCAAGTCTCTGCCTGGTCACCATCTGCTTACAGACTACATTTTTCCATCGTGTCTGTTTGACTTCTTCTGCAGGTTCTCCTCCCACATCCCATGTTGGGTTAGTCTTTGACTTTAAAATCAGTTCAGTATGTTTGAGTTAGCCTTGTGAAGAACTGGTGCCCCATCCAAAGCTGATTCCTACATTGCCCCGATGCTGCTCAGATAATCTCCCCACAACCTTGAAATTAGGTTTATATGAAATACACATTTACAGGATTATCATAACATGAATCATGAAACCTTGCCTTCTTTCCATATAATTTAACTTAGTAAATTAACAACTTATATGGACCAGGTAGCCAAGAACCATAAATGTGCTCAAGGCAAGTATGAACGCCAGACAGGGAGTCAGTTTGTGCACACACCCGCACAATACATTAGGCACAATAACACAATTTATCGTCATGAACAAACTCTTTGAAATGTGGCAGAAAACCAGACTTCCTCATGAGTGAGGGGTGAAGACCAAAAAGTGTTTTTGGAGTGGAAATTCAACAGTAACTTACATTTAAGTTTTCATTATGGTTTATATCATATTCAGAACCAATGTGTAGACAGCTGATTATCAAAGAGACTGAATTAAATGCAACAAAACAATAGACTTACATTTCTTCCTTTAAATGAATTATTTATTTAGGTTGTATTTATTTATTTTTTATAAGAAGGATTATATGTGGGTTACATTCTTTTAGGTAAATTGAAGGCACTGACCTCAACATTATTCCATGTTGGTGAACTTACGAACTAAAATATTGCCGTCTTCAGGCTGCATCAAAACGGAAAGTAATTCAATACAGCAAACTGTATCAATCAAGCAGATAAAGCAATACAGCTGCTTGCAGAACTGGTCTCGATTCATTTACATTATAAAAAAACATTATAAATCAACACTGTAATCCTTCTCTTAAAGTGTATCCCATTTCTTTAATTGTAGGTATTTAATAGATCAAAGGATGCTTACTAATTCAAACATTATAGACCATAAACTGCAATAACTTTATAAAGTATACCTTTGTTTCTGTGTGACTCACATCTGCTCTGAAACTAATGGCTACAAAAATGAAGACATCTTGGCAGTGTAGTTACCTTCCTTGCTCTTCTAAACTGATTGTGTCCTGCCCTCTACAGGATAAAAGTAGAAATTTTGTTTAGTATTATTTGTATTATTTTAGATAATTTGAAATTCTTTGCACTACTCTACAGCTGTGAAATAAAATCTGTTTAAAAAATCAGGTTCACTAACAAGTTATTCAAACCACATTAATGCATTGTTGTCTCAGTTAATTTAAAAGATATATGCATTGCCTAAGTTTATAAAGGTGAAGAATGTGAACTATGCTTTAATTGTAATGTATTACATACAATGATATTATTATAATAAGACTGCCTCTGTCTGATTATGAAAATATACAAATGATGAAAACTGTGTCACAAATCAGTTCATAAATGTGATTCTAGTCTTCCCTTGCAGCAGTGATTCTAAGCAATTCATTTTATGTATCAACAGTGCCACCCAAATTTCAGTTGCTGCTACTGCAAAAAAAAAAAAAAAAAAAAAAAACATTTACTACACCAATTAGTATGATCTCAGCACTGTAGCTCAAGATACCTCCTGGTGGAGAATTTGGGTAATAGACTTAACATTATTTAAAGAAAGTCACTAGAGAATATCTAGCAAGCAACTAAGAAAAAAAAAAAAAAGAAATAAAAATAATAAAAAAAAGATATATATATATATATATATATATTATATATAGTAGAAATGTGTGTTAGATTAGTCATTAATTTAAAATAAAATAAAAAATGATGAAAGGGTGAAAACAAGAAAACATAAAATACTAAGTATAGCTTTGTTACCAACAACATTGCCTACTACAGTGCAAGTTTTGTGAAGTGCCTGGCCAGGAATTTACAGACGTTTTCCTTGAGTTGTGTGAAACTGAATAAGGTATTAATTCAAATTTAATTAAATTTTTATTTGAAGTTGATAAAGGTGCATGCAAATGTGTAGACGATTCATCAGGTAGGAATTACAATTTGAGCCCTTATAAAAAACTAGCTGAAATACTCAGCGTTGCCTGGGAGAAAAATAAAGTGTTTTTTTTTCTTTGTTTGAGAAAAATATAATTTAAAAATTAAGACAACTTTAAAAATAAAAATAAATTAACAAAAAATGAAAACTCACTAATTTGCTTGTCTTGCGGTCTTGTATGTATGTTATCATCCAGTTGACCCTCGGAGCCGGCAAACTCTATTTAATTTCAAAAGCAACAGGGGCGCAGTGGTGCTCAAACATAAAGAATGCTGGCAGTTACCTCCAGTTCGCCCTCTGGTGGTTGTTTCGAGTGTCAACTGGATGATAACATGCATACGAGACCTCAAGACTACCCCCCATCCTACCCAGAAGGGTGTGGGTTAGGGTTGATTTCACCCTACAGTATTTTTAGTCGACCAATGAGAAACATGTGTGCCAAGTTTCATGAAAATCGCTGCAGCCGTTCAGAAGTGTTGCTCAAACATACATACATACACACACACATACATTGACTTTTATATATATAGACATTCTAATTTGGATTATTAGGAGATTTTATTTAAGAACATTAGAACAATCTACATGAGAATGAGAACAGGCCATTCAGCCCAACAAAACGTGCCAGTCCTATCCACTTAATGTAATTCTTCTAAAATAACATCAAGTTGAGTTTTGAAAGTCCCTAAGGTCCTACACTACTTGGTAGCTTATTCCAAGAGGTTCCCAACTGTGTCCTTGTGTTATCGATGTTTATTCAAACCTAACAATTTTACTTCTTACATGTAATACTTTACATTTACTTAGATTTGCTGTTCAATTCCCTCTGTATAAATTCAAGATTCTAGATTATCTGCCAATCCACCTAGCTTGGTATCATCTTCAGACTTAATCAGCTTGTTACTTAAATTCCTATCTATTCCAATATATATTAAAAATATCAATGGCCCTATCACTGACCCCTAAGGGACACCCCTCCTAACTTCACCCAACTCTGATAGGGTTCCTTGTACCATAACCCTCTGCTTCCTGTGTCTAAGTCAGATTTGCACCTATCTACAAACATCACCCTGAACTCCCACTTCTTTTAGTTTGATGCCCAACTTCTCATGTGGCACTTTATCAAATAATTTGTGAAAGTCAAGATAAATAATATCATATGCTCCACTTTGATCATATTGTTTTGTTGCTGCCTCATAGAATTCCAGAATGTTAGTAAAATATGACATCCTTCTTCTGAACCTATGCTAAATGTCCAGTAAAATTCTTGTTCTTGCCATGTGTTTTTTTAATATTTTCCTTAGTAATTCCTTCTATTAATTTACCTGTGATGCATGTTAATCTTACTGGCCTACAGTTGATTGGATCTGCCAGATCACCCTTTTTATGTAGCAAAATAATATTTGCCATTTCCCAATCTTTCAGAATTTCCCCAGTATGCAATGACTCGCTAAAAATATACATCAAGGGTTTATATATTGTGGACACCACGGAGCGCTCAGCTCCCCAAACACCCGATACAACAGACACTAGGGCTCAAGTTCAGCACAACACATTCAGCTGTGTTTATTTAGCTTATTCAGCTGTGGGAAACGTTTTTGTCTCTTTTCCTACCTATGTAGCACAGTACAATAAGCACAGTGACTACAAAGACTTTCTTCCTTTCTCTATCTTCTGTCTCTTGTCCATCTCCAGTCCTCCTTCTGAAAGGTTTGTCCCCCACCTTCCGACTCAGGCTCGTCTCTGTGAAGACGGCAACTTCTTTTATATTTGCCAACCAGGAAGTGCTTCTGCTCTGCAATCACTTCCAGGTAAGGTGGAAACCCCATGCCATATAGTTCCTCATTTCTTGCAGCACCCCCTGGTGCCATGATACCCTGTGGGAATCCGGGGCACCGCTGCAACCCAGGGGAGCTGCCGTCTAGTGTTCTGGGGAAGGCAGTGCCCTAAAAACGCTGCCTTCCCCCATTCTTCCATTTCGTGGTCGTCCCAGCCGGGTTGGGCTGCCGACCATCCTTTACAATATGTACTGAATAACATCCTTAAAAACTTCAGGATAAATATTATCTGGTCCAAACAAGTTGCCTTGCTTGTACAGTACATCAAGAAGTAGAAGGTAAAGGTCTGTCTTTTTCATTTATTTCAGGAAGGTCAGGGGCCTCCTGTATAACACCATGTGTAGAATTCACTTTAAAACATGGTGTACAAACAAAGTGAAAATGTGCGTATGCACAAAAAAAATCCAGATGCATAAATCTGTGCATACACCATGTTCCATGGAGTTCCCCTTTATAAATCCGAACAAATGCACATGCACGCGCCTACAGCCCCACCCCTACTTCTCCCAGAATTTCACATATTTTAATATGCAAATCAATATAAATAGCCCCTTTTCTTCAGTTTCTTTGTTAAAAGACAATGGCAAAATCACATGGTAAAAAAGAATTTCAGCGAATGGGAAGTGGAGGCAAGGAAAAACGAACTATTTGTTGGCTTAAGCAGTGGTATAAACAACAAATGAAATTTGATGTAATGATACAGTGTGATGGAGACACTCACAAGGTTCAAGTTCAGTGCCCAAAACAAAAAAGAAGTGGTCAGACATCAAAGTCGATATGAAAAGCAAGTCATAAGCCATCGTCTGTTTATTCTGTTTCAGACAATATTATAAAGGCTGATCCCCATGCTGAGGATGTAAATCCAAACAGTGATGGTGCTGCTGCGCACACACCTCTGCCTTGAAAACCGGCAGGCGACCAGGTTGTAAGTGATGTGGCCAATTAACTTAGGAATATAAGGACTATTCTATTAGATATTGACCACAAATTAAACAAATTGGATAAAAAATAAATGCTGCATCTGAATTACCTGTTGTTACATTCTGATAATTACTTTTAAACTAAGTTGTAACGCTGTCCGATGCACAATGCGATACACTTTCTGTGGACTATGGAGCAGCACATTAATAGAGTGGAAATGCTTTCTATTTATATAACCAGGTTCATTCTCTGAAGGTACCTTTATAGTGTAGCGTTGGCGCTGAGCACCACAACGGAATAATTGTTTGCTCTTTACATGGCTCTTTTCTGGTGACTCACTATCTTTGAAAGGACTGCTTGCCTTTTGTTGCATTAGTTGGAAAAAACACCTGTGACTGTGCGGAGCTCCCATTTTTAATATAATGCCATCTCATTCTTTTGGTGATTCATTCCTGGCTGATGTAACTTGTCCAGTGCCATTTCAAAAGCGATGTGCATGGAGATGACCGCTCCAATTACATTTGGAAAACCGGACATTGCTACGAATTCTGCTTTCATGTTTTCTAGTTCAAACGCAGTGTAAGGAAATTCTGTATATCTGGATGACAAGCGAATAATACTATCCTATACAGCTGGTATGGCGCAACTCAGTGATGACTGAGAAATACCCAATTGGTGAGAACGTTTATGTTGAAAAGCCTTTGTGGCTGAAAACCACAGAGTGGACAGAGCTTGCAAAGGAGCAGGCAGAGCACAATTCCGCAATTGTCGGTCTCAATTGTCAATTGGCTTTGTAAAGCTGGTGCCGGTGCAGCACACAGTTCCAAGAGGATAGCTCTTGGAAATCAAAATCGACTTAGAAGCCAGTCATCATAATCTCTAAATACACGCTCTGTTCTATTTCTTCTATTTGCAACACCAAAGCAGCTATGGAGTTTGAATAATTTGGCCATTCTGTGCACCATTATATTGTTACAGAATGATTGCAATCAAGTGAATTAAATTTGTAAATGACATGCAATTAATTTCAGTGTATTTGATGAAACCCACATCATATATGTGAATCTAAAAAAGAATAGCAGACCACAGAAACAGTAGCACTGTTTTGACGCTGCGTGCCGCCAGTTTGCAAAATACAGTAGCAGAAACATGCATACACAAGGTAGGAGGCTACCATGAAAATGTGCATGGCTTTACACCAAGTTTAGTTTTTATACATCTCAAAGTGTGCAAGGAAATCGGCATATGCAACATTTTTGTGCGTATGCACCATTTCTACATGAGGGCCCATATAATTTTTTCACTGTTTATCATCTCCACCGTAAAGAGAAGGGCTGCCTGCCAAAGCAACCCAGTTTATTGCATTTCTGATATCACGCCAAGAAACCTACTGCACTATGCCATCTGTGGGAGTGTTCCTTTGATCTATAATCCAATGAACATCTGCCAGACATCACAATATTTTCAGTGTATCAGGAAAATTTTCATTGGACACAGGTTCATCTCTGCCAGCGAGGAGGTCTCCAATAAGAGATTTTACTTCAGATGGAAGGCTGGCATGGATCTTAAGCAGCAGTTGATTAGTCTGCCTCAGTGAGCTCAATCTCATCACCTCCACCATCTTCTCAGCTGCAATTTCCATATCTATTAAGATGGCAGACCTGGATTATTCCAGAGTTGACTAGTAATGATTGGACTCTTACAGACTGTGTGACTTTGAGGTCCAGGGCTGGGTATTCTAGAGCCTAAAAGATACTGGCAGATCTCCAGTCAACACAAGGTTCATTCCACACCCTGAGTAAACTGCTGTAGAACCTGGTCTGCTGTAGAAAGGCAAAATGCCAGCAGTTGACAGCTGTCTATTGTCCATTAAAAAATGCCTTGTGAATATGTAGAGATTTCCCACTTGTTGTGACAAGACACAGGCAAGAGGCCTTTAGAACAGATCTGTCAGATAAGACTTCCTTAGACGGTGGTTTGGGGAAAGAGCTCCACAGAATATGTGCACAGTACCAGAGACGCCCTGGAGGAGCAGATTTGGGGGGGCAGAGTCACTGGGGCTAGCTTGATGCATCTTCTAAAGACCACCATTGAACAAAAGAACTGGCAATTTGTAATGGTGTCTGCTGCACAGCATCATTGATGTTAATTCTTATGTCTCGCTTATTGATCCATAAGTTACAGAGAAATGTCCATTCTGTGGCGGGAGAGAGAGACCATCTTCCAGTGTTTCCATTTCTGTAGTAGCCTTAGACCTCTTTTAAATGTTCTAACTGTGTTATTAGCATTGTTAACTTGCCTTTTAATGATTGTGTATGTATTTATGGTGTTATTAGAAATAAGAATGATCAGGTGGAATGTCGAATTGGGAATTTCCTCTTTGGACAGGCCAAGTTGAATATTGTGTTCTTGAAGTAGTTTGTAGATTTGAGAATAATGAGTTGATTTTTCTATTTTGAAATATGAATTAGATATTGGTTTCTTTTTGGGGTAAGTTGGATTTTTCTTTGTTTATAATAATGTAAGTGATTAGTTGATAATTGATGAGTAAAGTTCAATCTAAAACTCTTTCTTTCTTTCTTTCTTTCTTTCTTTCTTTCTTTCTTTCTTTCT
>JANRMT010062807.1:57130065-57213706 GCA_026402145.1 Polypterus bichir lapradei | reverse complement strand
TCTTTCTTTCTTTCTTTCTTTCTTTCTTTCTTTCTTTCTTTCTTTCTTTCTTTCTTTTGTAATTAGATCCATAGTGAGACACCAAAGAGTCTACTAGAATGCACTCAATCTTTGGGCCATGTTTGCCCTTCTCATTATGCAAACTGCAAACACTACATAATGCATTTCTGACCATGTGTGACTCATCTAAATTGTCATTTGAAAAAAATGTGAACAGAGTTTTACTTGTAAATCACCCTTTAATGATATTCAATTTAGAAACATAATATATAAAACAAATATTTCTTTCCTTGCTTCTTTATATGTGACACGGTTAGTTTTGGGCTTTGATTAACTGTGCAATCATAATGTACAATTTAGAACTACAGTCATATGAAAAAGTAAGTACACCTACATTATTTTTTTTTTACAATGGATACAGAATGTATTCACACCCCTACATTTTCTACACAGTTTATTGTGTTGTATATTTCATTTTAAATGGATAAATGTTGCATTTTTCCTATCTATGTACAATCAAAAACCCATAGTAACAAAGTGAAAACATACTTTCAAAAACTTTATTGAAAATCAAAAACTGAATTTTCTCATTCATATAAGTATTCAGATACTTAATTTAGTACTTAGTAGAAGACCTTTTGGCAGCAATTACAGCTTTGAGTCTTCTTGGCTACTGTAAGTCTCTACAAGCTTGGATTAAGTCAGGCCATTCTTCCTGGCAGATCTTCTCAAGCTCCATTAGATTGGAAGGAATCCTCTCTGTACTACCATCTTCTGGTCTCTCCCCACAAACTCTACAGGGTTTAAGTTTGGGCTTTCACTAGGCCACTCAAGGACAGTGATAAACTTGTCCCAATGCCACATCATCATTGTCTGGGCTGTGTGCTTCAGGTCATTGTTGTGCTGAAATGCATACTGTCACCCATCACAGTTTGGACTCTGGAGCAAGTTTTCTTCAAGGAGCTCTCTACATTTGGCTGCATTCATCTTTTCTTCAATTCTGGCCAGTCTCCCAAACCCTACCACTGAGAATCATCTACATATCATGATGCTGTCGCCAACATGCTTCACTTTAGAAATGGTTTTAGGCCAGTGATAGGCAGTGCCTGCTCTTGACACAAAATGGTGCTTGCAGTTTTTCCCAAAGAATTAAATTTTTGTCTCATCAGCCTTGAAAACCTTAAATGCCATTTGGCAAACACCAAGCGGGCAGTCATAAGCATTTTACACAAGTAGCTTCCATCTAGCCACAACACCATAAATGTCTGATTGATGGAGTGCTGCTAAGATAACCAGCCTTCCAACAGGATCTCCCATCTCAGTCAAGGACTTCTGAAACTCTTTAGAATGACCACTGGGGCCTTGGTCAAATACTTTGACCAGATAGCCAACCCTAGGAAGAGTACTGGTATTTCCTACCTTCTTCCATTTCACAATTATTGAGACCACTATGCTCCTGGGAACACTTAGAGCTTTAGAAACTATTTTATAGCTGTTCCCTTACCTATGCCACACCACGGTTTGATTGTAGAGACCTACAAAGAGTTCCACAAACTTCATGACTAGATTTTTGTCCTAGTATGCAGCTTCATTTACCATTGTGTCTACCTCAGATTAAAATCCTGAATTGAACAGTAGTAAACTTTACAAATTCCACACCACATCTTTCATAACTGCTAGCAGTTTATGTTTCACTCGTTTGTGAGTTCCATTCTCATATATTAATATGGCCTTCCAATTATTGCCTGATGACATGATTCGTGACAAGTCACACACTTGGTATAATTTTGCTTTTTTTTATCAGGTTATTCAGTTTTTGGCCATTATTTCTCAAAATGTAAGGAATCCCTTTTCATTCATCTTCCCTCGTAAGTCTTCCATTTATCCATTCAAAATCTTAGACAGCCAAAGCCATATAGAAAAAAAAAAAACAATTTACAAACCAGCTATTGTCAATCACAGGGTCTATACAAAGGCAGCCACACGCACACACACATGCACACATATTAAGATAATTTAGATCACATAGTGTGCCTTTTGGCTCTCTGACAATTGGCTTCACAGATACTAAAACACTTAAATTTATATTCAAAGTTTCCTGAACTTTCATCCTTCTAAGTCATTTTCTTCTGTCTGGCACAGCATTGAGAATAATATGTTAAAACATCAGGACAGTTTGATGAGAACATGCCATTCAGCCCAACAACATTTATCTTGATGCTCCAAGTAAAAGATTTGGAGGTCCCTATAGTTCTGCTCTTTACCACACCGTTTGGTAATGCGTACCACATGTCTGTTGTTTTATCTTGAAAGAAAAACTTCTAACATTTTTGCCAAATTTACTTTTAACAAGTTTCCATCTCTGGTAACAGCAGGGATCTACTCTGTTATTTCCTTTTATCATTTTAAACATTACAAACATGTCACCTCTTAATCTCCATTTGTGTAAACTGAAAAGGTTCAACTCCTGCAATCTGTTAGATGAAGCAACTATGGATGAGGAACCAGTCCATCAATTTTAAATTCTTTTTCACTCACTGCGGACCATTTTAGTGCTGCCATTTAACCCAGCATACAGCACGTACCAGTGGAATGTTATGGCAGCCCTTTTAAATTCATCAAAGAAACCCACAGAGAAGCTGGGAAAATGACAGGGATTTGATTCCCTCCTAAAATTGCTTTGAATAAAAGAATTAAGAAAACTAATTCATATTTTGACTGACTAACTTATTTAGCATATATATATATTTCCTACCATTCTCTTTTAACCTTTACTTTGCACAAGATTTCGTGATAATTTAAGTGAAAGAAATATTTGTGTTCTCCTGTCAGAATCATTCCCTCTGCCTCTTTTACTCAAATTGTACTTTTCTCCTTGACTTATGGTTTCCCATCTTTCTCATAAAGTTTGGGTGGATGATAGATTACTTTTTTCTTTAAACATTGCTGTTAATGTGGCTTGATAAGCAGAGTTAAAAAAATAAAACAGCTGTACACTATATCTTCAAAGCCGTCCACTTTTCCAGTTTTAGGATATCAAATTTCTCTTGTGGACAGCATAACTGGTACGGTGGTAAGTGTTCCAGCTCCTGGATCCTAGGTTTAGATCCTGATCCAAGCACTGTCTAGGTATTCATGGTCCAGGTTCTCTGATTTCAAAAGGTATGGTGGTGAGGTTAACTAGCAACTAAAGTGCTGATGTGTTACTGAGTGAGAAAGGGTGGGCTAGCATGTCCTGCAATGAACTGATATCTCATTTATTTTGGTTACTGCTTTACATGCAGACTCCTCCTCAGACCTATTCTTGAATAAGAAATGAATAAGATGAATTCAAGATAAACAAAATTCAAAAATTTTTTTTTGGTAACACTTTAGTTTAGGTACTGCAGAAATGCATAATTTATGTAAGAAGACCTTAGACTTCTTTTAGTGTTAATTACAGTTACAGACCAACAGTAAAGTGACTATTCATCTCTGTGCAGTGCGGCATTTGACATGCTGGTAAAATTACTTAAACATATGAAGGACTCATGGGTCATATATTGAAGTATATAATATCAAGAGAACTATATTCTGCTTAAGCCACCTCAGACCACTCCAAAGTGGACTTATTTTAGAAGGCCACATTACACAAATAACCACTTTACCAAAGCTTTGTAAGTGTGATTAAAACCAAAAGAAGCCTTTCTTAAGGTCTTGTTAGATTAAAGTCTTTTATACTCATTAAAGTTTATATGATACTTTAAACAATCCTTTCTGTATAACTTTAAATGTAAAATAAAGGGGACATTTATTAAGGTCTACTTTGTTATTTCCAGTGTGGTTTAGTGTGTCACTTCTGCCCTCTTGTGGTGAAAGTTCTTAAATAATTACAGTAGATATTCTAAATGTAGAATAAAGATCCATAGCTGTTAATGGCTGATCTTAAATACCTGTCTAAAAACCAGTCTACCATTTTACATACAGCATTACCTTTATTCTGAGCACTAAACAAAAAAGGAAATTAAATAACGTTCAACTTTATGAGCTCAGATTAATATTGTATGTCAAAGAAAGACACAGACTGAGAAATGAAGATGTTAGATATAATCAGTAATGTTTTAGGAATTGGAATGTATTTTTATTTATGTAAAATATATTTACTTTTGTCCAGCATGCCTCTGCTTAATGTCTTTTTCACAGTATTATGTTTTCTTATGTGGTTATAATAAACTAACTGTAGAAGTTTAACACTAAGCTCTATGTCAGTATATTATACATTGCAAAGTAACTGGCAAAATACAAGTCTTTATTATAATTGAAATACTTTTTTTGTGTATTTTGTAATTACTTCATTTTAAATTCCCCCTTCTCCACAATAAAATGAAGCAAGAAATATTACAGAAAAGAAGCCACGAAGAATGTTAAAAGATTAGTAAAATGGGTAGAAAGTGTTGAATGGGACAAATACTTCTTATAAGAAATCCAACATAAAGACAGTTTTGGTAAAGGTCTATTGTATAGATGTTTCCTTGAATTTAAAGTTTTGTCATTTCAAGTAGTATAACATAACTTGTAAGACAGGAGTGACCAAAAGTCACAATGAATCACGTATCATAAAGTAGTTTTTATTCCTGAGCTTTCAACCCCTACCAGGGGTCTTCATCAGAGGATAATGCTTAGACTTACAAGAATCAAAGGCAATATATAGCAATAACTTACCTGGAAGAGGTGGGGAGGGGTGGTTAGGTCCGTGTGGTCGGGGGGTGGAGGGGTGGGGTTACTGGGTGTAAAGTCTTGTTTATTAAGAATAAGTTCTTCTTAAGTTTGCATATGCTGGATTTATGTCCAAGTGTCTGTTGATGGCATTCTCATTTGATAACCAGGATTCAGCCAGTTCTCTGGCACTTTTATTATTGGCTTTAAATTTTACTTGTACGTCGTCCCAGTTAAATGTATGTCCTGTTAATTTAGTATGCGTATAGATCAATGATAGTGAGTCCTTTCTTCTGACGGCATTGCGGTGTTCCTGTATACGTGTTGCGATTCTTTTTGAAGTTTGTCCAATGTATACCGCTGAGCATGAACTGCATGGAATGCTGTACACTGCGTTTCGTGTTTCTGCTGTCGATTTCTTGTTTTTAGCATTGAAGAGGACCGTGCGCAGATTGTTCGTGGGTTTGTGTGCTATTCTGACACCTGACTTGGCCAGGATGCGTGCAGCACCTTCAGACACATTGTGGTGATAAGGTAGTGAGTGCCAGGTGGGGTGGGAGTTCTGATTCAAGTCAATTGTTTGTTGAGTTGTTTGGCGTCTTCTGTGTAGGCTTCGATTAATGAATGTTTTTGAGTATCCGTTTGAAGTGAAAAGGTGGAAGAGATAGCGTCTCTCTTTCATTTTTGTTTCCTTCGTATTACAATGGGTGTGGACTCTTCTGAATAGAGTTTTAACACAGCTCCTTTTATGAGATATCGGGTGGTTGCTGGCGAAGTGTAATATCTTGTCTGCGTAGCATTCTTTACGGTAAACACTAGTGGTCAGGGTGGCGTCATTACTTCTTTCAATGTAGATGTCTAGGAAGCTGATATGTCGGTTAATTTCTTTCTCTATTGTGAATTGGATTGCCGGGAATATTGAGTTGATGTGGTTGTAGAATTCATTCAGCTGATCATTTTTTATTATGACGAATGTGTCGTCCACATATCGTATCCAAATTTTGGGTGTGAACTGAGATAGAGCCACGTTTTCAAATCGCTGCATTACCAGTTCTGCTAGAAGTCCTGATAATGGCGATCTCATTGGCATGCCTTCTTTCTGAGTGTAGTATTTGCCGTTGAAATGAAAGTGAGTTTCAGTTTCCAGCTGCAAATATGCAAACCGTATCACAGACCTTCTCTTCCATATATATATATATATATATATATATATACTCAGCAAAAAAAGAAACGTCCCCTGACTTTCAACTGTTTTTACTTTCAGTAGACTTAATGTGTAAATATTTAATTGTGTTATGAATCCACTTTTAGATAGGACCTCCTCCACAGGGGGAACGGCATCTAACACTGCAAAAATAATTACAAAGTTTATAACTGATCACAACTTATCTGACCCCTGGAGGTTTTTAAACCCAAATTCAAGAACATATTCTTTCTACTCACCAGTACATCATTGTTACTCAAGGATCGATTACTTCTTTATAGACAATAAGTTCTTGCCTAAGATTAAATCTTGCAAATACGATGCTATTGTTATTTCTGACCATGCACCTATGATCTTGGAGCTAAAATTACTAAGCCCCATGCACTCACCCCGCAGATGGCGCCTCAACCCGCTTCTATTAGCTGATGAGAATTGTACTGAATTTATATCCAAACAAATCAAATTCTTTCTAGAGACAAATACATCCCCCGAGATCTCTGCAGGGATACTCTGGGAAACTCTTAAGGCCTTCTTAAGAGGACAGATTATCTCATATCTTTCCCACAGAAATAAATCCGAGGCCAAGAAAGTAGCAGATATAAAAAGCGAAATTACAAAAATAGATGAAGAACATGCCAGACTACCAAGCGAGACTCTACATAGGAGAAGGCAGGCTCTACATTCGGAATTAAACCTCTTGACAACTAAAGAAACTGAACAACTAATTTACAAATCCAGACATCATTACTATGAACATGGGGAGAAAGCGAATAAGCTTTTAGCTCAACAAATTCACAAGCAAGAAGTGCGCAACGCAATCTCGGTAATCACTAGTACGAACGGAGATAAAATCGTCGAACACCAAAATATAATGCACACTTTCAGAGACTACTATAAATCCCTATATACTACTGAGTTTAAGGAAGACAATACACAATCTAATGCATTTCTGGATACATTACAGATACCACAAATAGACGCTTTTAGTGCGGAGGAACTTGATAAACCTCTGATGTTATCAGAATTACTAGATGCTATAAAATCACTCCAAGGCGGGAAAGCAGCAGGCCCTGATGGTTACCCTGCAGAATTTTACAAGAAATTCTCCGCTCAGCTAGCCCCCCTCTTATTAGCAACATTCACAGAAGCCAGAGATAACCAATCTCTTCCACAAACCTTTCGCCAAGCACTAATCACTGTCTTTCCAAAACAAAATAAGGACTTATTACAATGTGCATCATACAGACCAATTTCACTTCTGAATAACGACGTTAAAATACTCTCTAAAATCTTAGCCAGAAGGGTGGAGAAAGTGCTCCCCTCGGTAATATCACAAGACCAAACTGGATTTATTAGGGGCCGGCACTTATCTTCCAATCTTCGACGCCTGTTTAATGTAATATACTCACCAACTAAATCAAACACCCCAGAAATATTATTATCATTAGATGCAGAAAAAGCATTCGACATGATTGAATGGAAATACCTTTTTACTATATTGGAGAAGTTTGGGTTTGGTCCAAACATCTGTGCATGGATTAAATTACTGTATACTAACCCAGAAGCTTCAGTTTGCATCAACAACATTTGCTCAGACTACTTTAAACTAGAACGTGGCACTAGACAAGGATGCCCCTTGTCACCGCTGCTGTTTGCGATTGCCATTGAACCACTGGCAATACATTGTCGAAATACTGATCAGATAAAGGGGATTAGCAGAGAAGGACTGGAACAGAAAATCTCATTATATGCAGATGACATGGTACTGTATATATCAGACCCAGAAAATTCTGTACCTGCAGTCTTAGCAGCACTCACAGAATTTCAAAAGATCTCTGGTCTCAGAATTAATCTGAATAAAAGTGTACTCTTTCCAGTGAACTCTCAAGCATATAATATTAGATTAGATACCCTACCTTTTATCATTGCAGAACAGTTTAAATACCTAGGGGTAAACATCACAAGTAAACATAAAGCTCTATATCAACAAAATTTCGCCGTTTGCATGGAAAAAATTAAACAAGACTTGCATAGATGGTCAACCCTTCATCTCACACTAGCTGGAAGAATTAACACTGTTAAGATGAATATTCTTCCTAAGCTCCTTTTTTATTTCAAAACATCCCAATATACATTAATAAATCATTTTTTAGGCAATTAGATTCGACAATAACCTCATTTATTTGGAATTCAAAACATCCACGCATCAAAAGAGCGACCCTACAAAGACAAAAGGCAGAAGGCGGCATGGCTCTACCTAACTTCCAGTTTTATTACTGGGCAGCAAATATACAGGCGATAAGAACCTGGACACAAATAGAAGAACATACACAGGCTTGGTCCGCAATAGAATTAAATTCCTGCAGTACTTCTTTGTATTCCTTGCTCTGTGCTCCAATAAACACACGTTATCGGCAATACACTAATAATCCAATTGTGCTCCACTCACTTAGAATCTGGAACCAATGTAGAAAGTATTTTAAGACGGAGAAGCTTCTATCTGTGGCACCCCTGCAAGAGAACCACCTCTTTCAACCCTCACAAACATATGCAGTTTTTAATATTTGGAAAAAATTTGGAATTAACTTGCTTAGAGATCTTTATATAGACAACGTCTTTGCATCCTATGAGCAATTACATTCCAAATTTAACATTCCAGCTACACATTTCTTTCACTATCTTCAAATCAGAAACTTTGTTAAACAAAACCTTCCAGATTTTCCTCATCTTGCACCCTCATCCATGCTGGAAAAAATATTGCTCAATCTCAAGGATTTAGACTCCATCTCTACAATATATAAAATCATTTTACAATCCCTCCCTTTTAAAGATCCAAGAGGACACTGGGAAAAAGATCTTTCAATTAATATATCAGAAAAGGAGTGGAAAGTAGCAATGCAGAGAATTCACTCGAGCTCCATATGCGCAAAGCATACAATTATACAACTCAAAATTATATATCGAGCACATCTGTCTCGACTAAAACTCTCCAAAATGTTTCCAGGGCATGATCCAACCTGCGAACGTTGTAACCAAGTCCCAGCCTCACTAGGTCACATGTTCTGGTCCTGCACCAAATTAACATTATTCTGGACAAACATTTTTAATTACCTTTCAACTAGCCTTGGACTTACAATCCCTCTAAACCCATTAACAGCTGTGTTTGGGGTTCTTCCAGATGGGTTTAAAGCGGAGGAAGACAAACAAATTGTGATTGCATTCACTACACTTTTGGCACGTAGACTTATTCTCATAAACTGGAAGAACCCAAACTCTCCTCTTTTAAGTCAGTGGGAAACCGATGTGTTATATTATTTGAAGTTGGAAAAAATCAAATACTCAGTTAAAGGATCCGTACAGACTTTTTTCAAAACATGGCAGGATCTAATCAGTAATATTTTAAAATAAGTTCAAAAGGCACAGAGAATTTATTAATTTAGGTATGTCTCCAAGCCTTAAATTTAACGCCGTTTGGCTTGCTCTCTCTCTCAGGGGTGGGGATCGATCTGTTCTTAATTTTTCTCTTTGTAAAAACTTGATTGCTTTGTATGGATTGTAATAAAATTAATAATAAAAAAAAAAAAAAAATAATGTGTAAATATTTGTATGAACACTAAAAGAGTCAACACCATAAGACATAAACTAAAAATGTTTCACATTGTGTCCCTGAATGAAGGGAGGCTCAAAATCAAAAGTACCAGTCAGTATCTGGTGTGGCCACCAGCTGCTTGAAGTACTGCAGTGCATCTCCTCCTCATGGACTGGTCCAGATTTGTCAGTTCTTGCTGTGAGATGTTACCCCACTCTTCCACCAAGGCACCTGCAAGTTCCTGGACATTTCCGGAGGGAATGGCCCTAGCCCTCACCCTGCGATCCAACAGGTCCCAGACGTGCTCAATGGGATTGAGATCTGGGCTCTTCGCTGGCCATGGCAGAACACTGACATTGCTGTCATGCAGAAACTCACGCACTTTTTGCCACTCCTGTCTGGTCCAGCGAAGGTGGGTTTGTGCCCATAGGCGGCGTTGTTGCTGGTGATGTCTGTAAGGACCTGCCTTACAACAGGCCTGCAAGCCCTCAGTCCAGCCTCTCTCAGCCTATTGCGGACAGTCTGAGCACTGATGGAGGAATTGTGTGTTCCTGGTGTGACTCGGGCAGTTGTTGTGGCCATCCTGTACCTGTCATGCAGGTGTGATATTCGGATGTACCGATCCTGTGCAGGTGTTGTTACACGTGGTCTTCCACTGCGAGGATGATCAGCTGTCCTTCCTGTCTCCCTGTAGCGCTGTCTTAGGCGTCTCACAGTGTGGACATGGCAATTTATTGCCCTAGCCACATCAGCAGTCCTCATGCCTCCCTGCAGCATGCCTAATGCACGTTCACACAGATGAGCAGGGACCCTGGGCATCTTTCTTTGGGTGTTTTTCACAGTCGGTAGACAAGTCTCTTTAGTGTCCTGCGTTTTTAGAACTGTGACCTTAAATGCTTACTTTCTGTAAGCTGTTAAGGTCTTAACGACCATTCCACAGGTGCATGTTAATTAATTGATTATGGTTAATTGAACATGCATGGAAAACATTGTTTAAACAATTTACAATGAAGATCTGTAAAGTTATTTGGATTTTTAAAACATTATTGTTGAAATACACAGTCCTGAAAAAGGGACGTTTCTTTTTTTGCTGAGTATATATATATTATGTTTTAGTAGAGTTATATATATATATATATGTTGCTTACCCCATATAGTTTGTAGTATTTGCTGGGAATGTTTTTGTTGTCATGTTGTACCACAAATTATCTGATAAAATATAAACCTTTGGTGGCTTGTTTTACATTTAAAGTCACCCAGTCGTATGCTCTCAACATCACAAACACATATATTATTATTAAAATATTGTTAAATAAGTCACTTCTGGAAAACTCTCTCATGAACAGAATGTGCCCAAATGCAAATTAGCATTTGAATTTTAGCACAACTGCAGTACCTCAGAATTATTTAGCAGCAGACAGTGAAACTGCAGGGTTGAATTGACCCTCTGCTTCTTCAGGCATCTTGGAAATGTACAAATCAGAGGCATATTCACTTCCTGATAAAGTTTTCAATTCCTTTTCTTTAACATTTAATCTTTTGTTATACACATTTCTCAGTGAACTCACATGGATATCACATGAAACACAATTTTACAGCTTATGACTAAGCTGTTACTGGAATGGACTTCTGACCAATCAGTCAGAAGGGAGGCAAGGCTTCAGTTTAAATGGTTGGGCTCTTTTGAGCACATTCTGTTTTAGTTCATGAGAGAGTTTTTTAAGTGCATCACATCCCTTTTTTAGAAGCCTCAATGGGCAGGTAATGGGTTACTTTGTGAACTTGCCTGGTTGCTAAGGACCACCACTATAACTTGCATCATGAAGACTTACTGATAAATGCCAGGGCATCAACATGAAACCTTTGTCCAAGATTAAGGATTTGACTTGTAAACAAGTATGGTTTGATAAGCTTGATTGTGACATTCTGATATTAGACTCATAGCTCTCTTGTCTTGACTCGTTATTTGTCTTAGTGTTTTAGCTTTGGTTAAATAATAGTAATCTGGGGGCTCATGTATAAATGGTGCATACGCACAAAAATGTTGCATACAAACATTTCCACGCTGAAATCGCGATGTATAAAACCTAAACTTGACATAAAGGCACGCACATTTCCACGGTACCTCATACCCTGGCGTACACAAGTTCTCCACTCAGTTTTACAGACTGGTGGCACCCAGTGTCAAAACAGTGCTACTGTTCCTGTTTGGTTGCCCTTTCTTTTTCAGATCCACATCCCTGGTGTGGCTTTATAAATACCTGAAATTAACCGCATATTGCTTATTAGTTTAATGTATCTGATTGTAATTAACCAGTAACAATATAATGGTCCACGGAATGGTCAAACTATTCTAAATACAATAGCTGCTTCAGCATTGTTACTCTCACTGCACCTTCTTCTTCTTCTTTCAGCTGCTCCTGTTAGGGGTTGCCACAGCGGATCATCTTTTTCCATATTACTGTCACTGCACCACTCAGAGTATTTATATCACTGTATCTGAGTGGGGAATCAAAGATCTACAGAAGCTGAGAAAGAGAATTATCGGTATACAGTATCAAGCACATGCTGCCTCAGCCATGCTGTCTATTGAACTGCTCTCACACGGCAAACGTTTCAAAGCCTGTGCGGACCTCGCGGTTCAGAAACAGTTTCATCCCAAGAACTATAAACGTACTTAATCAGTCCTTTAAGTGCTCCTTGTAGAACTGTTTGTACTGATTAGTACAATTACCTCACTGTAAACTTGCACTACAGTTATAATTTTGCACAACCTGAACCACTTTTTAAAGTGTGTATTTTTATATGATGACAATATAATTTTTAAGTTGAAATGCAGCAAAATATGTTTATTATATTATACAGATAAAACTTTAACTTCATTTAAATAATCTATATTGTTAATAATTAAACATGCCAGGACACAGTGCCGTAGTGCTAGCTAGAAGCTGGCGCTCCGTTCACGGATTGTTCCTGCCTCGCGCTGTATTCTTGCTTGTGCTGGCGCGACACTGGAAGGATAGATGGATAGAATAATTAAAAACGTACTATGAAGATATTTCAATGTTTCATAAAAGTTTTGAAGGATCGGCATTCTAAGCTTACAGATGGCTTAACGTCTATTATAGAGCTGATTGTGTGGCGATTGGGTATTTGGAGAAAGAAAAGTAAGGACAGGAATTAGGGGTTAGTACGTTTGAAAGAGACAGTACTGCTACAATAAATTATTTCATCGAAGGTCGCGCATGGCGCAGCAAGCATCTTGCGTGAGACATAAACAATCACTGCGTCTACGTGTTCCCATGTTTAATAACATGATTTAACTCCTATCACCATGAGAATATCACGTATACGTCTCAGTATTTTAGTTATTCAGAGAGCTGTAATATCACAAATGTAATGGATTCTGTGTCCTGTCGGAGGAAGAGAAAGTCCAGGAGCACGTAGTGATTCACACACATAGACCACATAGAGGATCAAATACAATACAAGGCATTTAACGTGCTACTTTAGTTACGATGGGATTTTAGAAACTAGTAAATAAACGATGTTAAGATGAAGTTTATGATGTTCTACTTTAATGACAAAATAAACTACGTGATTAAAGTGGAAATTTCGAGATTAAAGTTGACATTTCATGCTTTTTTCCCCACTGTGTGTCTATTTTTTTTTCTCTGTACCCTAATAAGCTTTCATATGACACTCAGATGGTGGGCTACGACTCGCTTTTTCACGGCGACTTTGTTATCTGACAACTTCTTTTTTATTTCGGGCACTGTGCAACTTTTTGAGCTTGAGCTTTCAAGTTTCTCTGACACTCTGTCACTCAATCAACTTCCTTTTGTTGATTATATCACTGTTTAAACCAACAAATAGTACGTTTTTCTTTGCCTCCACAGTGGCTGCTCAGTGAAAGCAATCTGAGATAACTACAAGACAGACAGTTTCAAATGGGAATGTATCGGATCATAATTTTCCATAAAAAGAGTGAGCTGTGTGGAATCTTTTTGGGAGAACCCTTTAAAAGCAACTGAAGTAGCTGAGTGGGCACCAGTGGGCACATGGATTCAAGGTGGTAAGACATGGATGACCAGTATGTTATTGGGAAATGAGCCCGTATGCACTTCAGCAGTGAGTATAGTTAACTATTTAGTCAAGTACCAATTTGCTAGAAAGTATTAAACCAAAAACAGAACTGCCAATAAAATCATTCTTGATCAACAGAAGGAAGATACAGCCTTTTAAGTGATCACATATTAATCAGATTACTAGGACTGCATTTTTTCACATAAGAAATAAAGCAAAAACTAGATCACTTATAACTTTGGAAGATGCTGAAAAATTAGTTCACGCTTTTGTATTTAGTCGACTAGATTACTGTAAAGCACTCCTCTCAGGACTACCCAAAAAAGACATCAATCAATTGCAACTAGTGCAGAATGCAGCTTCTAGAATCTTAACTAGGAAAAGAAAATCCGAGCACATCTCTCCAGTTCTGATGTCACTACACTGGTTACCTGTGCCATTTAGAATTGACTTTAAAATACTGCCTATGGTTTACACAGCCTTAAATAATCTCACTCAATCCTATATTTCAGAATGCCTCTCACCTTACACTCCAGATCGCACCCTTAGATCATCAGATGAGTGTCTGCTTATAATTCCAAGAGCTAAACTTAAAAGAAGTGGTGAAGCAGACTTCTGCTATTATGTACCTAAAATGTGGAATAGTTTACCGGCTAATATGGTGGAGCACTTTAAAAAGCTGCTAAAACCCCATTATTTTAACTTGGCTTTCTCATAACTTCATTTTAGTGTAACCCTGTTATTCTGTATATGCATTTAATTAACGTTTTTAATCGCAATCTGTATTAACTCCTACTTTGTCTGTTGTACTTTTTCTGCCACCACCATCTGATCAAAGCACCGTGCAGTCCCTACATTGATGGATTGAAGGCCAGATGTCCACATGACCATCATCATCTAATTCCTCCACATGAAAGCCTGAAAACCATGAGGACTGATTTAGATCATTTATGTTAGGTAGAATGCCTAGTTAGGGTTGGGTGGTCTCATGGCCTCGGAACCCATGCAGATTTTGTTTTTTTTTTTCTCCAGCCCTCTGGAGTTTTTTTTTTTTGTTTTGTTTTTTTTCTGTCCTCCTGGCCATTGGACCTTACTTTATTCTTTGTTACTTAGTATTACCTCATCTTATTTTTATATTTTTCTTTTTTTCTTTCTTAATCTGATCTCTGAACTGCAGATGTTCTATCAGACGATTGTGGCAAGTGTCCTCTTCTACACGGTGGTGTGCTGGGGAGGCAGCATACAGAAGAGGGACGCCTCACGCCTGGACAAACTGGTGAGGAAGGCAGGCTCTATTGTAGGCCCGGAGCTGGACAGACTAAGGAGATCCACTGACAGACTAAGGAGATCGTTCCTTCCCTACACTATGCGACTCTCCAGTACCACCCGAGGGGGTAAACGTTAACATTATACAAGACTAGAGACTGTTACACCTGCCTCGCATTCTCCACCTTGCATTTTTTTAACTTGCACTGCATTTTTATCACTCTTTAATTAATATTGCTTTTATTGTTTTTATCAGTATGCTGCTGCTGGAGTATGTGAATTTTCCCTTGGGGATTAATAAAGTATCTATCTATCTATCTATCTATCTATCTATCTATCTATCTATCTATCTATCTATCTATCTATCTATCTATCTATCTATCTATCTACTGTATCTATCTATCTAAAGCACTTTTAGCTAAATCATATGTAAAAATGTGCTATATAAGTAAATGTTGTTGTTGTTGTTGTTGTTGATGCTTAACCTACTCCCACTTTCTTTTGCCAGGACTGAGACTTATAAAAAGGCAGCCCACACAACATCAAAACCATATTTTTGTTAAAGAAAGCCCAAGAACATCAGTTCCACTCCTCAGTCAGAGACTTTACTTTATAGTGAATTAATGGTTTTCACTCCATGAGATCCCTCAGTGGCAGGATACATTTGATGGTAGACGTCTTACGTGTTAAACAGGACTGCTCTGGTCGCTGGTAGGTAAGCAAGTGGTCACGGATCCTATTATGGACGACCCTAGCAAGGATCTTACCTGGCACCGAGAGCAGTGTTATCACCCTGTAGTTGCTGCAATCCAGGCCATCACCTTTCCCTTTCCAGATAGGGATGACAAGTCCAATTTACCAGTCAGTTGGGATGATGCCAGTCTCCCAAAAGGAAGCAAAGATTGCTTGCAATGCCAGGAGGACAGCCTTACTACCAGCCTGGAGAAGTTCACCGCAGATACCACAGATCCCTACAGCCTTCCCTACTCTCAGCTCGTTCACCACCTGTTCAAACTCAGTGAGATTTGGTAGTTCACAGCTAATTGGAAGATCCACCTCAAGACCTGGGGACCCAGAGATATCCAGCATCCTATCCTTTAAACAGCTGCTCAAAGTAGCCAGCCTATCGGGTCACAACTGCAGTGTCATCAGTAAGGACTGTTCCATCAGACATCCTGCCTCTCCAAGGAACAGATTCAGATGTACGTAATGCTTTGATTCCTCTGTAAGCAAGACGTGGGTCACTAGCCCATAGATTCACTTGCTCACAAATTCCTCTAACAAACGCCTCCTTATCTGCCCTCAGAGCCCTCGCAGCCATCCTTCTCAGATCCCAGTACAGAGCGGAGTTGCCATCAAACCGTGTGCTGCGACTCCTATCAATGATATCCAAAATGCCCTGCGAGATAAAGCACCTCCTTCTGGGAACACTGGTAACACCAACAAAATCAAAATGAGTATATTGGCAGAGTTTCTTTGCAGCCTTTGTTGGTTTTCATAAAGCTTTCAACTAAGTTGATTGAGCTGCCCTGTGGGACATCCTGAGACTTTGCGGGATCGCCTCAAGATTGCTGGATATCATGTCCAGCCTGTATACTGGCACTGTGAGTGCTGTGCAGAGTGGAGGCAGAACCTCTGCACTTTTCCCAGTTGATTCTGGGGTTCATCAGGGGTGTGTTCTTGTTCCTACTCTGTTCAATGCTTGCACAGACTGGGTGTTGGGCAGGGCTGTGGGGTCCAGCAGCTGTGGGGCATCTGTTGGCAAAGAAAGATTCACTGGTCTTGTGATCTTCGCAGAGTCAATGGAGGCTTTGATGAGGGCTCTCGAGAGACTGAGCAAGGAGTCTGAGGGTCTGGCTTTGCTAGTGTCCTGGATAAAAACCAAGATCAAGGCCTTTAATGACCTCATAGAAACAGCCATCAGCAGTGTGTCTGTCTGCAGAGACGGTGTTGACTTTGTCGGAGGATTACTTACCTCGGCAGTGATATTCATGTCTCTGGTGACTCTTCCCATGAAGTCAGTAGCATGGGGGGTCATGACGTCGCCGGAAAAGGACGAAGGTCCAAGTGATTAGAGTCCTGGTGCTTCCTGTCTTGCTATATGGTTGCAAGACATGGATGCGATCCAGTGACCTGAGATGAAGACTGGACTCCTTTGTACTGTGTCTCTACAGAGGATCCTTGGGTACCGCTTATTTAACTTTGTGTTGAATGAGCAGTTGCTCTTGGAGTCCTGAATGAGGCATATTACCTGCATTGTGAAGGAGTGTCAATTAATACACCACGGCCATGTGCGGCAGATAAAGGGTCATTTGCGGAGGGTGGGACTGCACCGCGTGTCTGCCTGGGGGGTTGCCAACCAGGATCCTGAGCTGTTTTATTATGTGGTGGGTGTGGCAACACACTGTACCAGTGCATGCTCCCCAACCTGACCTGACCTGAAGTAATGAGCTTGTTGTATTTGTGCTGAAAAGTAATCAAAATATTTGTCTTTTGATTAGCTTTCCTTTGTAACCTCCACCCCGAGTCCCTAGTTTAAACATTCCTTAACTAGCCTACTAATATACATCAGAAGTATGGGGGGGGGGGGGGGCATCAATGCACTGGGGAGTAATATAAGTAGGTTAGTTGTGGATTGTTTGAACTGCAGAATGAAGGAGGAGGGAGTTTAAGGCAGGCCGGGTTTATAACTTAGCTAAAAGAACAGTATTATTGATAGAAATATTCAGTAGAGGATAAGTTTGACATTTTTAGCTTATATTTAATAAGCAAAAATATTATTAAATATGCTAAACACTGCTTGCCTTTAAGTATCATGAATAAATAAATCAGTTGGAGATACATTGTGCTTTCAAAAAGCATTACTTGCCTTGACCAATTATCTAATTTTTTAAATAACAAATCCTCACTAAATTTTGTCTTCTGTGATATCTTTATTGCAAAGTGCGTAAAATGTAAATTACTTTTTAATGTTGCGCTGTTTTTATGTAAAGGGTATATGTTTTTTGCAGAGCTGATTAATCCCTATGCTATAAGTTTTACTCAAGTAAAAACTGATTGCCTAACAAGAGGACAATTGTCTGAAAATGGGCTTCTACCACAGAATCATTCAAATATCTGCCACAGTTAAAGTGTCATTATTCAGGTTATAAATATGAAGGACAACTGCGAAAATGAAGACTAAAAAACATTCTTAGACATTAAAGATAAAATAAGGCAAATGTCTGAATTACCCAGTAGCCACTTTTGGTTCAATTGGTAGGAAGTAGGAGCTACATCTAACCATCCAGATCCTGTCTGGAGAAGGCCATTCCTTAAAACTCCTGGCACAAACTGGAAGGAGATGTTTAAGTGAAGCCACAGATGTTAAGCTGAGCTGAGGCAAGGCAAATGGAAAGTTGATTAAGGATCAGGAAAAGAATGAGTCAAAATACATAATTAGATACACGAATGGTCAACAAAAGTAACAACCAGTGCACCGAAAACAGAATATTAACCTAAGTAGAAGTCAAAGAGTACCAAGCCAGAAATATCCACAAGCCAAAAAATCTGAAAAACAAACAATATTTTGATTTTCAAGAAGTCTGTATACAAGTTGACACGACTGAAGTGATGGTTTATATATCATCGCAGGAATGACATTACACTGTGCAGCCACTCAAAACACACCCCTACCAGACCATGAAAATGGTGGCTCAAAATGGAAGCAAATACAAAAAAGCAAAATGGTGATGCAGCACTTTTCCAAAATATTAATAAAAATAAATTTTCTCAAAAACAAAACTTTATAGGAACTAGTCAAGTTAGTATGTTTTTAATAACTCAAAGTATAAACCTTAAATACAGCTCTGAAAACATGTATTGAAGGACAAAAGTACCTTTTAACAAACCCCAATCATTACTACAGATAGTCTAAAATTGACTTTGAAAGTGCTACAGAGTACTACAGCTACAGTTAAGGTGCACCAGTCAACAATGCCAAGAGCTTTATGGAAGGGTTTCATAAAAGAAAAAAAAACTATTGTTCCAAAAGAACCGAGAGAAAGCATATCTAGAGTTTAATAAAGGATGAAAGTGACCCAGTTCTAATGTGAAAGGAGGCAAACAACTCAAATGCTAACTACAGGGATTATCAGTACATTACAGAAAAGGTCAAAAAGGACTGTTGGAAAGCTAAAAGGTATAAAAAGAGAAATAGCATAGAAAATATGAAAAAATGACCCAAAGACGTGCTATATTTAGAAGTAAATGTATAGCCATTAAGGTGAAGTGTATTAGGAACAGAAGGGACAAATAACATATACAGAATTCTCCAAATTAGCATTATTTCTAAAGTTTCCAAAAAATGTAAAACTCTACCCACAACAGCAGCTGTGCACAGAAAAGTGAACAGGAATTGAATCCTTACCTCCTGAAAACTAGTACTAAGAATTTATGATGAAACGTATTCTCCAGTTTACTTTTGTGATCACAAGCATGACTCACACATTTGAAAGATACTTTTTTTTTTTAAACAAAAGCTATGCCACTTCAAAGTGGAGATATTTGATACATTTAAAGCCTTTTGCTTTCACTGTGCTTACTGTGCCTAATTTTAAAAGTCAACAAAAAGCTAGATATTTTTAACAGTTTATAAAAAAATTTTGAACACAATTTCATGTGGCAAATTAATATACTGTATACCGCCATTGTGAAGAAATAAGTTTGACTTGAAAAGTACTGAATCTATCTCTTAAAGCAGCACCTACTTAAGGTACATAGGCACCCTCTATGAGATGGCATTGGGTCAATTTCCTCCCAATTCCAGAATGATGCTAAGGAAAATTTGCAATGGTAAGTTTGAATTAAAAAGTTTATACTCGATGCATTCGAGATTATACACTCCAGGTGGCTATTAAAGGCATGCCTGTATTTAACCCCATTTGACCCTAACTGGTAGCCTACAGTGAGAGAGACAGCAAACTCATTGTCCTTATTCTACCTTTATTCCCATTATTTATTCATACTGAGTATAATAGGTCAGTTGCACTGTACCTGAGATAGTACCATAATAGCAGAGGATCAAGACCAGACTACATATTAAAGTACTAAGGGGAGATGATCCTTAGATCAAAATGCTATCTCAGTGAACATCAGAACAAAATCAATACCAAGTTTAACTAATCCATACTTAATTTTGTTTCAGCCTCATGTTTCTCCTCGGTTTGTTCAGCCCTCGCCCTCTCTCAATTGACAAATACTGCTACACATTCTTCTTGATTTAAAGGGACAAAGCACAGAAAAATGTACATCCTCAAGTACATTCAGTAAAAAATAATTGAATTAGTTAAGCAATGTTACATTGAAATGAGTGTTGTTGTCATTGCTGTAAATGTTATTCACTTTGAGTGTATGAAAAGGCCCTGATATCCGTATATGGAAACTAATGACAAGAGGTACACATTATCAGAGTCATACCTGAAGCATATAATGTCTTTGTGTAACTCATTTTCCAATGACGTAGATAATATAGAAGAGTTCTTGCTTCAAATTCATTATGCGCCGAGCATTTCATAATAACCAAATTAATCCTACAGTCACTAAAGCATATAAAATACCAAGTCAGAGGCTGGAAAATATTCATAAAGAAAGTCTCATCACAGTACAAACTTCACAACAGAGCACAAGCTTTATATTATACATATTGTGAGAAGTTTCATCTGATCTGTCAGATCTGGTGGATACCTGCAAAGATACTTACACGACGCTACAAAGGTATGCTGCATAGAAGAAACTGGCACCCTCTTTCAATGCACAGCTGACCACATTGGGCACCTAAAGAATTTATGGAATATGGAATTCAGATAAAAATAAAAGCCACAAAGGCAACCAGGGCATCAGACAATAGTTAGGCAAGAAGCGCTGGGGACAGTGGAGGCACAGCTGGCTTGGCTGCTCTCAAATTTGTCTGACTATGTCTTTTAACTGAAGATTAATTATTAAATGTACAGTATATTGATCCTTATTTTTCAATTTCTTACATTATGCAATGTAAATAAACTGCTCAAAAAAATTAAAGGAACATTTGAAAACACATCAAATCTCAATGGGAAAAAAATCCTGCTGGATAACTATACTGATATGGACTGGGTAATGTGAAAGGACACCAAATCGTTTGATGGAAATGAAAATTATCAACCTACAGAGGGCTGAATTCAAAGTCACCCTGAAAATCAAAATGAAGAAATGATGTGACAGGCTAGTCCATTTTGCCAAAATTTCACTGCAGCATCTCAAAATCGTACTCAGTAGTTTGTATGGCCCCATGTGCTTGTATGCATGTCTGAAAATGTCAGGGCATGCTCCTAATGAGATGATGGATGGTATCCTGGGGGATCTCCTCCCAGATCTGGACAAGGGAATCACTGAGCTCCTGGACAGTCTGAGGTGCAACCTGGCGGCGATGGACTGAAACATAATGTCCCAGAGGTGTTCTATTGGATTTAGGTCAGGCAAGCGTGGGGGCCAGTCAGTGGTATCAATTCCTTCATCCTCCAGGAACTGCCTGCATACTCTCGCCACATGAGGCCAGGCATTGTCATGCACCAGGAGGAACCCAGGACCCACTGAACCAGCATAGGGTCTGACAATGGGTCCAAGAATTTCATCCCAATACCTAATGGCAGTCAAGGTGCCATTGTCTAGCTTACAGAGGTCTGTGCATCCCTCCATGGAATTGCCTCCCCACACCATCACTGACCCACCACCAAACCGGTCATGCTGAATGATGTTATAAGCAGCATAACGTTCTCAATGGCTTCTCCAGACCCTTTTACGTCTGTCACATGTGCTCAGGGTGTACCTGCTCTCATCTGTGAAAAGCACAGGGTGCCAGTGGAGGACATGCCAATTCTGGCATTCTATGACAAATACCAATCGAGCTCCACAGTGCCGGGCAATGAGCACAGGGCCCACTAGAAGGATGTCGGGCCCTAAGGCCACCCTCATGAAGTCTGTTTCTGATTTTTTGATCAGAGACATTACCACCAGTGGCCTGCTGGAGGTCATTTTGTAGGGCTCTGGCAGTGCTCATCCTGTTCCTTCTTGCCCAAAGGAGCAGATACTGGTCCTTCTGATGGGTTAAGGACCTTCTATGGCCCTGTCCAGCTCTGCTAGAGGAACTGCCTGTCTCCTGGAATCTCCTCCATGCCCTTGAGACTGTGTTGGGAGACAGAGCAAACCTTCTGGCAATGATACATATTGATGTACCATCCTGGAGAAGTTAGACTACCTGTGCAGCCTCTGTAGGGTCCAGGTATCGCCTCATGCTACCAATAGTGACACTGATTGTTGCCAAATGCAAAACTAGTGAAAAAAACAGTCAGGAAAGATAAGGAGGGAAAAATATCAATGGCCTCCGCCTGTTAAACCATTCCTGTTTTGGGGATCGTCTCATTGTTGCCCCTATAGTGCAGATTTCATTAACACCAAAGCAACTGAAACCCCCTCTGCTACTTAACTAACCAGATCAATATCCCAGAAGTTTAATTGACTTGATGCTATACTCTGATTAAAAAGTGTTCCTTTAATTTTTTTGAGCAGTATATTTCCATGCATCGCTCATCTATTTCTATGGCATTCAGTTAAATATATTTGATTCAGTATCGCGCTATATACTTCAGTCCCAACATAAATATTTTTTCTGTTCGTAAAAGGGTGTTAAATTCATTTTGCAACTTTACCCACCGTACTAAATGAGGTAGTCTAAGTTAATACGCATCTATGTTCTCCTCCTCCTATGCCAAGAAGCACAATACAGCTGCACTTAGTCTTAGCCTTGGTTCTTTGCAAGTCGCAGCTCTGGGGCACACTATAATATCATTAAACCTGAAAGCTAGATTTGTTAATGTGCTAAGACCACATCAGTACAAGATCATTCTCAGCTGATACCACCTCAGAAGACTCTATTGATGTTTGTGTATTTTTATCTTTGTTGTTTACAACAGCAAGACACCATTTTCAGATCATTTTTACCATACTCACCACTGTCATTTCCCATTTTTTTCTGATGTAAGCATTTACATTTACTTATTTGGCTGACACCTTTATCCAAGGCAACTTACAACATTTATGATACAATTGGTTACATTTCTTTTGTTTTTCCATTTGGAGCACAAGCATGTCAAGTGACTTGTTCATGGTCACACAGTGTTGATTTGAAGGATTTGAACCCACAATCTCAGGGTCTGATGTCCAAAGCCTTAACCACTACACCACACTGCCTGCCCGAGCAGCAATGTTGTTTATACATTGCATTCACGTGATTGCTGCAATGCAACTTTAAGATGGTGGCGTGGTATACTGAGTATCCAAGCTTCTGTATAAATCTTAAAAACTAAATCAGTGTTCGTTAGGATCACTCCTTTTTTGCTCGTTTGGCTTTAGATCATTTGCTTTACTTCCTGACTATGAATTCTGCCTGATGATTTTGATTAGTTGCCAGTGTAGTTTGGGCTTTGACCTTTTTCTACTCCTCTCCCCATGATTATGCCACACCCTTAATGCCATTTTTCATCTTTATTTCAAGCACACAGTCTGTTCTTGAAGTCACAGTCTTAATCTTTCCAAGCCAGCCCCATTAACCATAAACATGTACATTTCATTTAGGTCTCTAAAATAAACTGACTAACCCGATTTAATCATTAAATTCAATGAAACTGAAATATAGTAATCATTTTTAAACATTTCCCTATGATTCTTGTTTATTGTGACCAATCCGTATTGGTCCATAGGCCAAACACACAACATCAACATCAGCTCAATTCACAACACCAGGGTTTCTCAAATATGAAGTCAATTACCAATGAAGGTTTCAAAAAATGGACTTCACAAATGAATGTCTTTTGAAGTGTAAAAATATAGAAATTACTCTCTTTTAATATGAAATTGTGGAGCTGAATTCAAGATGACTACCTGCAAGATGGAGATTCATGTATACCTCAGAGATACACCCATTAGTCTAATGCAAAATGGCATTAGTTAGATAAAAAAAAATGTTAAAAAATGATTAGGTGCTTCCAGAGTTTTGAATGTTTTATTTATTACTTTATTTATATTTTACTGTCTTTATGAATTTCATTCTTTTTAATGTTATCATTTTGTGAATCACCTAAAATGTCTTTGTTATTTAGTGTGTTATAAAAATAAGACGTTGTAAACTTTATTAACTAAGGAAGTATTCACTTAAGCTCTAAATATTAAACACAGATAATCAAATTTAAAATGTTTTAAAATATTCACCTTAAAAATTAGTGCATCACAAAGACAGAAACCACTTTTCAAGAATTCCTCCTAATAGTAAGTGTCAAAGGAGTGTTTTAAAGCCCTTCATTGTAAAAAAAAATATTAGGCGGAGAGATAACATCAATGTCATGTTCTAATGTCGGATTTACTCTCTCTCTCTACAGTGATGAAGACCACTCCACATCCTAGCCACACCACCCTATAACGTTCAAAAAGATTCTTAATGTTGACAGTGGGTAACTCTTTCTTTAACTGATTATTGTTAGGTTCATTTTTCCCTTCAATTCCAATAGGGCTTCTCCAGTTTAGCTGTCATTCCCATTTGATATATCATTTTTAAATAAACTTGTAAACATTTCTGTTAAGGATCAATAGGTTTCTTTAATGTTTGTATTTGTATTTTTAGTTTAAAATTTTTTTTTAAATTATTTTTTAATTTAACCCCTTCACATTATGATGAGCATGAAATGAAACAGTGCAGTTTCAATTTATTCTTTATTGAAGGACACTATTTCTCTATATACTGTATCAATCTTATACAAGTGTGTATTATTTTTTTACTTTTTATGCATTATTATTTTTATCTAATTTTAATTAGTTTTTCTTTGAATGTAACTACTTCTTTGTAAAGAACTTTGAGCTACATCATTTGCATGAAAATGTGCTATAGAAATACATTTTGTTGTTTGGCATTTGGCATTTAGTGGAAGTTTGTACAGTCATGGTTCTTCTTCCACATAATATCAGAAATCTAGACAATGAGGAGTAGTACCAAAATATAAACATATATATATATATGACTGTCTGAATGGTTTATGTCAATACGCTGAGCATTTATAGATATTCATAGTTTCCATTCTAAAATGGTAACTGTCATGGCTGCCAGCAGTCATTATTCTTGACATGACTGCTGTCAATTTGTGGCTGCTTTGTTAATGTTCAGCATCTACATACTGGGAGAATTTTGTGGTCGGTTTACATGTGGTTCCTGTACAGATAGCTTGTCAGCCTTTATTCACCTAATGAAGAATAATCACAAAGGTATAAATTGTGATTGTTAGGGTGTGCAATTTTAGATTATTTTTTACCATACCTTTACAATGTTGCTGCTTTGTATCTGAATATATAGTTGCAAAAAGTGCAACCAGACAGTTTATACAATCACTAGTATGTCACTAAAATACAAAATGACTTTGAACCATTGAACATCTGCAATATTGCAGATAATCATACAGGCAGGTACATTTAGATGGCACTGTACAGAACATCACATTTTCAGAATGTGACAGTTTAACTCGTGACAGCTTAAAATGGATTCATTTGCGGGGTGTGGTGTTCCACTTATCCTGTGATTTGAGTCCATTCCAATGTCTTGATTTTACAGTTATTATTATTATATAACACAGTAGATTTTAAACTGAGCTCTCATTTTTTCGGAGGGGCTGATTATCTATACTGTATCTACTGAAAAAGAAAAGGAGCTGATTGGCTTTAATGATTCTTGTACATCTGGATAACAACAGTATGAGAACCACAACTTAACTTACAAAATGTCATGGCTATGCCAGGACACTAGACCTCTCATTTCAATTTCTCTTTAGTTTCAACAGCTTAGGCATGTTTAGATTCCAAATTACAAATTCAGTTAATGAATGTCCAAATGAAATCAACTGTGTCATCATACAAACCATGAACTGTTTATTTACTCTTCATTGCACTCATATATTAATGTTAAAACAACTGAAACCATTGCTATAGTAATTTTAAAGCATAATATTTTCATAAATCTGCTTGTGCTAGTGCTCGTTTGCTGATCGTAATTGGTATACCTTTAGTTAAATTAGATTGTTAACAAGAGCTGTCAGGAGTCGGTTTGAGCTTTGCCCTTTGCCCTTGCTTTTTGCTGGCATTTTGCTCTGGCCTCTCCTGTCAGTACTTGTTGCTGTGCAATGTTAACCATACTCATGTCAAACTTATGATGAAAGACGCACTACAAATAAAAGAGTCAGTCTGACTTAAATTTTTCAGTCTACCATTGTTCTTGGTTATCCTTGCAAAAGCTTCTAGTTTACGGGTTCTTAAAGTTTGTGTTCATTAGGTATTTTGGCTGATCATGACCTTTCACCTGGTCTGTCACCTGATTTTTTGAAGATGTTTAATCACATTATTAACAGACCAGAGTTGCAAGGAGGGCTGGAGCCTTTCCCAGCAAGCTTAGAGAACAAAGGATGAACAAATCCTGGACAGGGAGCCAGTCCATGACTGGGTGAACACACACACCCACACCCACACAAGAGCCAGTTTGATATTGTTAATTGGCCTAATGTGCATGTCTTGGGACAGTTGGAGGAAACCCATGCAAACACAGGGATGGCATGCAAACTCCACAGGACCGAACCCTAGTCTCCTTACTGCAAGGCAGCAGTGCTAAAACTGTACCACCCTGCCTTCCTATGTTGTTTAGTTTTTTTGGTAAAGATAAATAATCTCACACACTTATTTTGAGTTTGACTCTGGCCCATTTGTCTTTGAGCTATTTGGCTCGGGTCTGTGCAGGACAGACTGGGAATACAGCAAGCTGTTTCCTTCAAGGAAACTCGCTATATCCTGATGAAGAAAAAATGAGGGAATAGAACGGGTTACATCTCCATGACCAATAAGATTTTAAAGGATTATTTAGTTTTATTGACTTTACTTATTTGACACCCGAAGACATAGTTTATATTAAGGCATAATTTTAGGAATTTGTTTTATTTATTGAAACTTTGAATTGCACTATTTGTGCATTTTGAGCACTTTATTCTCTGTACTAAATAAAGTCTGTTAGTTTTTCGACTAAAAATTCTCGCCTGTCTATTCACTCACCCTGGTCCATCCTGGGTTGTGACTATGATGACATGGGTTCAAGTAGATGCCAAAGCTGTTGGCAATGTGGGCATCACCTCTATGTCTGTATAAGCCTAGGAATTTCTTTTCATGTTAGAGTGGTTAGAGTTGAAAGGAGAGTTAACTTGCGGGACCCAAACTGATAAATAAAATATGTATAAACCAAATCCTTTGCAGGGTGACTTCAGAACATTTATTTAAAAGTAATCCATACTAGTTTCTTTTTTTAAGATTTCTATGTACCAGAAAAGAAACAGTCTCTTAAATTTTCAAAATGTAGAGATGCTTGGAAAATTTGAATAACTGCCAGAATTTCTGCATATGTTTTTAAAGACTACACTTGGTTGAACATTCTGACTTTTAGAGTTTTTGATAATTTTCTTTTTGATAGGTTCACAAAGAAATCATTTTTGAGGTTATTGAATGTGTATGATTTTTCAACACACAATCAGCCCCAGGTTATTCTTTCTAAAGTTAACTAAAATGTTCAGTAGAATTTGGCAAAATATAACTTGTGCATATTTAATCATTCGTGTCACCTTTACAGCATGGTTTTATGACTCTTTCCCAAGGCAGACATGTGCATTTGAAATCAATTTTGTTTCCATGGAACAAATGAAAGAAACAGGTGCTGTGAACTGAATGCCAAAACCCAGGCTTTGTTTTCATGTAAAAAGCACACAAGATGAAAACTGGTTTATATGCAACAAATGTTTGAGTGAAGAAAGCTATCTGCCCTCTAACTGACAGCCTTTCTAGTGTTACAATCCAGTTCATCTGAAAGGCTCTGAAATACAGCTCACTATAAATGTGAGAAATGGAAATAAAGTGGATAACCATACACTTGGATAACTGTCTTTGTGAGATGAGGAAAGAGTCATTTACTTATCTTTAGCCGTGGCTCCAAATGTCACCTTGAAAATGACAGCTTTTCATCCTGCTTCAAGAATTTTTTATTTTTAATCAATTCTTTGCTCTTTAAACCTGTATTGGAAAGAGTTTCCTTAATACATTATGTTCTTGTTCAATATATGAACATTTAACAATTACCAAATACATTGAAATGAAAATTTAACACAAAAAGTCTTACACATGTATTAAGATAAACATGATATGCCATCTAAAATTATGTAGGTGCTGCATTCTGTTCATTTTCCAAAAATGTCTTATTCAAAAAGCTCTTTTATGATTTCAGAAATAATATAAAGCAATGTGATTCCAACCATTCATGTACTTAACTTATCAATAAATTAAAATGAACACATACATTCTTAAAATTAGAAAAGGAAGATATCAAGATGCATGCAATTAAAGTGAAAGCATTAAATGTAGGCACAAAATGCTTCTCATTCGTAATATGTTATGTTTTATAGTATCTGTTGGGTCACCCAATTGTGTCCTTTGTTTTTTCCATTTAGCCAGTCTTCATTTTATATTTTGAAATACCGCATATATGCTCATTGCGTTTTTCTTTGGGTCATAATATACAGCAAATTGCATTACTGATGATTTGTAGTAACATTTACTATGTAATGCAAGTAATCGCACACTGTCATTGTGAAAGAAAAATAGGCCACAATATTAATTATCAAAAGAAGATCATTTAGTTGTACTTACAGCAAGGGGCAGCCTCATCACTCAATGAAACTTCCAAAGCAGATTAGAATGACATCTATATTTATACACAGATATGGTAGTGGCACACCTCAGCACATTTCAGAATAACAAAAATAACTGAATATTCCTTTAACGACAAAGACCTCCTTCTTCAAATGCATAGCCATTTTGCCAGAAGGCACTCTTCCTGTTTTGCTACAGCAACTAGGCATGCTACACGATAGTATAAAAGTTCACAATTAATACAAAGTAATAATAAAAAGACTTAATTTAACTCCTGGTGTCATCTCAAAGTTTCCATGCCCTGGATATTTCTATTTGTTCAACATGTACGGTACTTCAATCTAACGCCCTTTTTATAATTTCCAAGTCCTGTCAAATTCACTAAGCAGCACTTTGCACAACTACTTTTTGATTTTCTCACAGTTGCTTTCGCTCCTTCAGTATAGTTTATACCTCTTATTAAATAACAATATGACATACAGTTAATGACTAAGGAGACCAACTAAAAATAAATGTTTCAACTGAATTATTTGGTATGACATTTGTCATTTTTATTCTGTCACTATAAATAAATAAATACTGTTTAAGGCAAATTTATAGAGTGCAAGCAGTAACAGGAGATGGAAAACTCAATACAGACTATAGCCAAACAACGAGCTGGGGTCAGAGAACCAAAAAGCTTACCAAACCGATCGTTAAAGCCAAAACACTAAAAATCTTACTCAAAAATAACTTCAAAAAAGGCCTGACATGAACTTGATGCCTTTGTGCCTAACATGCCTAATTCTTCAAAGAACTTCTTTTGGTTTCTATTTCAGATCCACCACTGGGATAACAAGTTGCTGTGCCCTGGCATCTTATATAAGCAGAGCATTATGACAAGGAACATCCAATATAGTTATTTCTAGTAAGCACAGTCCAAGAATGTTATTTAATATGATTGACTGTCTTTTAATTCCAGCGAGTTTTAATATATGTGAGTTCTCTTCTGAAGAATATTATTTTTTAAAATTTTCTTAACGTTGGAAGCATCAGATCCAGAATGTCTCTCCACCTTTGTCCTTTCTTGAGGTACCCCGCCCTAACTGTGCCACGTTAAACCATCTTATGCCGGTATCACTTAATGATTCAATGGTTCTGGTTCAAACTTAAAACTTTCTTTAAACCTTACTGAGGTTATGCACCCCAAATTTGTATTTGAATTGCTAGAAGTAATAGCTCCATGTCTGTGCTGTATTATTAATTGTCCTCTCTTTTCCTGCAGTGTTACTGAATACAAGACTTTCAGACAATTTTGAAAAAGCAGGCCTAGACCTATACTGCTGCAATAATTACAGTTTCAAATGTACCTTTTATTTACAAAATCTTGGAAAGAATAAGCTGTTTCCAGTTTTTAGGAAAGTTAGTGGTCATTACATTTAGTAAAAATGTTTGAAAAAACATCATAGTACTCAAACCACACTTGAAGATTTGCCTAGAAGTAGCTTAGGTGATGAGATGAGTGTTTATTGTTAGTCTGGTATTGACAAGTAGAGAAATACAGTAACTTCACCTAGTAATATCGGTTTACACTAGAGACAGGTACATCATGCTGTATTTTTTAGGTAAAAAGTTTATTTTTCATATTTTATGCCATTTATCTTTCAATAGCAGTATTGGTAACCAAATTATATGCATGATGGTAAGTCAAAGGAATCTGTGATCATTTTTTGTAACTGTTATGCTAAAATTCTAATGCAGATGTGCAGTAAGTATTCAAATAGTTTAGCCATTGGTCTGCCAGATTTCTTTTACAAGTAGTGCAATGAGCACCCGGTATTGAGTATCACTTGCAAAAAGTGAGAGTAAAGTGCAGGGATACACAGGGTCCAGCCTTTAAGCCTCATCAGAGATAAAGTGCATTAGATGTAATGCCATCCCTATAGGACCACCAACATGCATTAACCACTCAAAGAAATACACTTAGATATTTCAGGGCACCCACCATATGGTTCTGATATCGCTTCATCAGATTAACATGTACTTAGACTCCCCAAGGCTGCTTTTTATTCATCAAAAAAGAAAACAGGGCATATGTGGCTTATAATCTAGCTAAAGTAATTCCAGAAGGTATACAAAAACTCCAAGTATGATACACTTGTAGTGTGCAGCAAACATGATCAATAATTTGTACATCACCGCGATTTATGCTTTAATTGGTTATGTGTAAGGGAAATGAAAAAAAGTCTGTGACTGCCTGCCTGTTAAACTAGGATATCCTGACTTCATTTGTTCCAGTGCACTTTATTTTAGGAAATGAGATCATAAAAACATGTTCTTTGATAACAGTTTACATATCAGAAGCCTTATTCTGTGAACCAAATATTTAGACAAGACATTCATTAATTAACTGTTTGGGGACCTTTTGGTGTTATTTAATAGCAGAGGGGTATCGCTAGAATGTACCTTTTATCTGAGTGCTCATTGCTGGTATTGAAATGTTAAGCAGCTACTATATGTAACTGAACCTAAGTGACAACAGACTTGCTAAGGAGAGCCTTGCTACTCACATAGTGAGCCTCCACCAGTTGGTGTAAATAAACAATGACTTTGGATTTCATTTACCCAGATGACTCAAGACTTTTCTATTTACTAAGTAATTTCCGCAACATTATGCAAACATATAAATCTTTTTTTTACTATATTTTCATACTTTTCATTTAGATTTAACTAGCATTGACACACATATTAAACTTAACAGAAAAAAAGTCTTGTTTGAAATGTAAACATCCAGAGACAAAGTAGAAAACAAAGTTACAGCCCCAGGTCTAGAAATTGCTGGGTTTCCTAATTCCGTGAGGGAATGGGGAATATAGTTTATGAAGCACAATTTCTTACCAAGCAAATGTTGTATACAATATTTCATTGTTGTTGCTTTCTATTGTGTCTCCATAATATAATATCTGAGGCTATCTAGTTGGTACTCAAAAAGCCTTTAGACCTTTGCTCATATCCAAGCTACCTGAACAAAGATGGAGAGACAAAATAATTCATCTCACTCAAGAAGGTTGCCCTTGTTGTACCAGAGACTCGTGTTTGATAATGTTGACATGGTGTCTTGATAGAGGTTTGTTCCAGATTAAATGTGCATTAAAAGCCAGTGTTAAGTGGTATGGTTCTGTAATGTTTGGGTTTTTTGTACCCCTCCACCTCTTATGATGGGTGGTTTAGGGCCAGCATTTGTCTCAAAAGTGAAAAGAAGCAAAATCATTTTTCAGGGATTGTATGCCCCCTTCAAAATATAGAACTTGTGAGTATGTTATTCTTATTATTATTATTCAATAAATAAAAGAAGTTTTTGTTAAATATGTTGTAAGGTTTCTAAACTCTTTTGGGACTCCCCCAACGGGGTGACACGTTGAAGAGCGTCCCGAAGCGCGATCGCAGTGTCTGTGGAAGACAGCTTATATGTTGCCGGGGCAACCACAGGCTCCCATCACTGCAGTGGCTTGCAGCGAAAGCAAATCTGATCCAACCGCAGTCACGATATAAGTACTTCTTGTCGATGGGTGATGCAAGGAACATTATAAATGCAGGAAACGGTATTAATTGGCCACTAACCTGTCCACGACCCTGCCTGATTGCTGTGTCTGTGTAAAGGAGAGTGGTAGATCCCGCTACAATTTAATAACTGTGCTGTTCCTGTTTCAAGCTGAATAAAGCTGGTTTTGCTAAAGTACTGAGACTCAGCCTCATGTTTTGGGGTGCAAGACAGGTACTCGCATGTCACAATGTCATGGAAATAATGCCTTCATAACTGCCTAGCAACTTCTTGTTTTATTGCTGTCAGACACAAGACTCCTTCAAATAGTTTAATTATTTGTAGTCCGAATGATAGGTAAATTGCTGAAAGTTTGCTTGTTGACCCTGTCACAAATGGAACATAAGAATATCAATCAGTGTTACACTATTAAATCTGGAATAAAACTTCAAAGAAGTGTAAAGAAAACATACAATAATTAAACAGGGTGCATCAAGATGTTATGGATTAACATGTGTTCATGTTTTATTTCTATTTTCAAATTATATTGTTTCATGTTTTCATGTATTTGTTCTGATATGCATAATGATGTCCTGTCCCATAAAATGTTCTTTGATCCACCTGGCTGGAGCCCCAAGAGGCACAGCCACCCTGATGTTACAACTCCAGAGCTCCCTCTGGATATATAAGTATGCCAAGGCTCAAGTGCTGTAGGCCATTCATTTTTGTGGAGTTTGTGATTGTTTTGTTGGATTTACTGGTTTCTGTTTCCTTCTTGCTGTAAGGATTCTGATTTTTTTGGATTGTGTATCAGGACCTGCTGTGGATTGATTTTTTAGGCACATCCTTTTTCCCTTTTTTCCATTTATCATTTTGCCTTATTTGCTGTTTTTGTTAGCAAATCCTTTATTTAACTTCATTCTTTGTTTGTACTTGTTTTTTATACAAACCAAGGGTTTTCTGTCATTCCTACTTTGTGGGACTTTTTAATATTTTTGGGACATTTAAGTTTAATTTTGTGGCCTAATACCCTTTTTGAGCCTTTGAAGCCCAAGTCAAGGGCCTAATGGGGCTGGGCTTAAGCCAATTGGGGTGAGGCCTTGCAGGTAGGCAAAGGAGGCCTAGTCTGTCCAGCAAAGTCTTTTTTCCTCTTCTCTAAATAATAAAAAAAAATAAATAAAAAAAGAACCTAAGAGGAGATTGTTTTAAAATAAATAAAAAAATCCATGGAGCTTTAACCAATGTACTGAAGGAAGGTCTTTGCAGGAAGAATGTGGTGTGTTGTTTCTAAAAAGAGTCAGAGATCATTTTTATAATAAAATTCTCTTTAATATCAACCTTATCAATTTCATGGCAGACTGTATATTTTATATAAACAGATATCTTCCATTTCAAGCTTATGATCCAGCAAAAAAACTTAATAAAAATAAATCTTTATAACTGAAAGTTAAACTTAACTAAACAGACTTAACTACTCAAAAACAGTCTTGGTAAAATATAGCAGACAAGCGCATGTATTGATTGTGTGGGCTAGTTACCTATTTTATTGTATAAAATAACAAATAACACCCTTGTCACTGTGTTCTTTAAACCAACTAAGGCATAAGGTGATCAAGAAGAAAGAATTTACATTTTGTAATTTACTATCATATATTCACTTCCAATTAGGGTAAAACATTCAATTACTTTACCTTTACATAGATTGTAGTATTTCATTTGATTTGATATCAAAGACTTTTCTGTCTTTGTAAGTCTAATTCCTTATGAGCTCTTCAAAAGGCTATACATCATAACAAATAAAAATATTTATGCAGGAAACATTTAACTTTAAATATTCCTGAACTCACACTGTAGTTCACTTAGCTCCATGTCCCTTAAACTAGAATGAATTCTATTATTTCAATGCATTGTAAAAACTCAAAATGTTTATTTCTTAATATACAAAGTAAACCTCAATACAATCTCTAATTAAAATTAACTATGTGTAATCACATTAAATAACACACATCCCCAATACAGACCCGACGGTGTTGTCAAAATTCGGTGTACTATGCAGATGTTTGAAAACAGCGCATCTGTGCAGTGCAAATCAGGCAGGGGATGCAGACCAGGTAGCCACACTTAATTTCCTCAAATATTACTGTATGTGAAGTGAAATACTGCCCTTCAAAACACTTATGTCATTAACATAATATGTACTTTAACTTGTAAAGTGTTACACTACATTTTACTGGGAAATGTAATTATAAAACAGTAATGCATTACTTTCTGCCATGTGGCCCTCAACTCTGCTCATTGCCCTACAACTATGACTTCTTCCTCCCACAAGTTAGACTATGCCCCAAACATTTCTGCTCACTTAATGAAGCCTTTGGCCTGAGGTAGCTTTAAATCTTTAAAGCTTTAAATTACTGATTCTCAGCATCATTTCTTCCAAACCTTTAGACCTTTTAGACCTTTCTCCTTCTGTGCTTACAGAGTTCAGCATCACAACTCTAGCAACCTTGGTGAACCCTATTTGAACCCAGGCTATCACTCTCATTTTCTTCCATGGATACCCCAGTCTATTCCAGAGTGCACTGGGGGACCTTATACAACAGCAGAAGAAACTAGTGACCATTGCATTCCTACTGCCTTTGAGAGACTGTCAAGTTACTTTCACCCTCTCAGTTTTAATTTCTTTCTTTTGTACAGGCTGTGTGAAGTATTTTCTCCAACCCCTTGCACACAGATGGCATCCTCCTTCAAAATAGAAAATATGAATTTCTTATTACATGTGTGTGTTTATAATTACATAAATGTTTAATTCCATATATATTGTTTACATATCACCTAAATAAATATTTAAAACAATTGCACTTATAAAAACACTTTAAGTAATAAAAGCAGACATGAGATCGATATACTTTATAAATAAGAATCTTGATAAAAGAATTTTCCCTTTTACCTGTTCCACCGCTCCCCAGTGTTTTTCTCACCAATGCCAGATCTCTCGTCAACAAAATCGATGAACTGGGCTACAGGTGGCAACATATAACATTGTAAAGAACAGTTGCGTTTTGTTGATCACGTAATCCTGGTTTCACTCATTGATCCCGGACTCTGCTATCCAGCTAACAGGCTACACTGCACAGCGCCATGACAGGACCAGTGACTCCGCTAAGAGCAGAGGAGGGGGGCTGTGTGTGTACGTAAATAAAAACTGGTGTACAAATAGATTCCCCGAAACTGGAGTATGTGTCTGTTAGATGCAGACTCATATATCTCCATAGAGAGATTACTGTGGTCTTGATTACCGCTGTTTACATAGCACTGGACACTAATGCAAACTTGGCTATTGAACTTTTACACCGCAGTATTAGCAGTCAGCTGACCAAGCACCCTGATGCTGTGTATATCGTTGCTGGGGACTTTAACCATGTGGATTTAAAACCTGTGCTCCCTAAATTCCATCAGCACGTCAAGTGTGCCACCAGAGGAGCTAACACATTGGATAAAGTCTACACAAACATTAAACAGGGCTACAGAGCTACACCGCTACCACACCTGGGCTACTCTGACCAAGTGTCGCTGTTTTTAATCCCAGCATACATTCCACTTAGGAAAACTGCTCCTATCAGCACAAGGACAGTTAAAACTTGGCCAGATGGAGCTTCTCAGCAGCTGCAGGACAGTTTCAGTAGGACCCTGGGACATCTTTGAATACCCAGATCTTGAAGTGTTTAGTGACAGTGACAGTCTGTGCTATATTAAGAACTGCACAGACATTGTCACAGTGGATAAACGTATCCGGGCCTACCCCAATCAGAAGCCCTGGATGACCAGGGAAGTCCAGAGGCTGTTGAAAGAGAGGAACAATGCCTTCAGGTCTGGTGACAAGGTCCTCTACAGCACAGCCCGTGCCAACCTAAAGAGGGGCATCAGAGGCCAAGTCAGACTATAAAAGGAAGATCAAGGAACACCTGGATAGCAACAACAGCAGGCAAGTGTGGATGGGTGTCCAGCATATGACCAACTACAAGACCAGTCCTGGAGCTGTGGGAGATGATTTATCGCTGGCTGAGGAAGTGAACCACTACTTTGCCCGGTTTGAAGTGGATCCACCAGAGACAGCCAGACCACATCCAGCACCACCTTCACAGTGAGGAAGCACAAGGTGAGACGCACGCTGTGGGCTGTCAACCCACGGAAGGCAGCTGGACATGATGGCATGGGATGTGTGCTGAAAGACTGTGTAGACCAACTGGCTGGGGTCTTCACCAGGATATTCAACCAGTCTCTGTCTCAGTTCACTGTGCCATCCTCCCTGAAATCCTCTGTCATAGTTTCTGTGGCCAAGAAACAGACCATCACCAGTCTTAATGACTACAGGCCAGTTGCACTGACTCCTGTGTTTATGAAGTGCTTCGAGAAGCTCTTCAGGAACCACATCATGTCATTCATTCCTCCCATGCTTGATCCACACCAGTTTGCCTACAGAGCAAACAGGTCTACGGAGGATGCTGTAGCCACTGTTCTCCATGCTGTTCTGTCCCATTTGGAGCAGCAGGGGAGTTACGCATTGCTGCTCTTCATAGACTTCAGCTCTGCCTTTAATACCATCTTACCTCACAGACTGGTGACCAAACTGTCAGACATAGGACTTCCACACTCCACCTGCCTTTGGATCCGGGACTTCCTGAGTGATCGCACTCAGAGGGTTTGAGTGGGCCCCTACTTCTCCACACCCATCAGCCTCAGCACTGGCTCCCCACAGGCCTGTGTGCTGAGCCTCCTGCTCTATACCCTCTACACCCATGATTGCATTCCTGCCCACCACAGTAATACCATTGTTAATTTCGCTGATGATACCACGGTAGTAGGGCTCATCTCTGGGGGCGATGAGTCCGCCTACAGGGATGAAGTGGAGGGGCTGACAACATGGTGTAGGAATAACAACTTGCTCCTACTGTAAATATAGCCAAGACCAAGGAGCTCATTGTGGACTTCAGGAAGAAGGCAGACAACATTCAACCACTCATCATCAACGGGGACTGTGGAGAGAGGGTTTCAGTCACCATTAGGGAGGACTTGACCTGGGGAGCACACACTGCTGAGGTAGTGAAGAAGGCCCAAAAGAGAATCTATTTCCTATGGGTGCTTTGGAAGAGGAACATCCCTGAGAAACTGCTGGTGTCCTTTTACCGCTGCACAGTAGAGAGCATCCTGGCCTACTGTCTCTGTGAGTGGTTCTCCAGCTGCACAGTAGCACAGAGGAAAGAGCTCCACAGGGTCATTAAGGTCGCCCAGTGGATAGTTGGCTGTCCTCTCCCCTCACTAGAAGAACTACATAGTTCCTATTGTCTCAGGAACATCAAGAAATTTCTTCAGGACTCATCACACCCAGGACATGCATTGTTTGAATGCCTGCCTTCAGGCAGACGTTTCACATCAGTAAAGACTAAGACAAATAGACTGAGAAACAGTTGCTATCCTTCAGCCATCACCATGCTGAATGCTGCTAAGTGGTTAGTCTGACCGAGTGCACCTTCATGTTTACAATATAATACACTCTCATGTTTACAATACAGCTCTAAGTTAACATTGGATAAGGGACAAGTGCAATATAATGTATGTATGAGTGGAAAACATTGTTCTGCTGTTATGGACTATTTTAGTACTTATTTTATTCCTTTTTATTTTAGTTTTAACTTGAGTAATTGTGTTTTGTTTTTATTCTATTTTTTGCACTGGAAAATTGCACCTAAAAATTTTGTTGTACAATGTCTCATTGCTACGACAATAAAGATTTTGGCTTGATTTGAACAGTTATCATCTCTTTTTTTAAAGTGTCCACCAGAGGGCAATGTCTACCAATAAATTCTATAAAGATATAACTGCATCGCTTACGTCATTCCCATTCAAGCTTCAGGAAATGCTGGGATGAATCCAATTATTCTCTTATATTTATTTTCTAACTTTTAAAGTAAGACACATAACTTTTTTCAACATAAGTATCTGATTTATATTGTTTTATTACTACAAGAACAAGAGCCAAGCTAATAATATAAATAAAACATAAACTATTGTTATTCCTACATACAACTACATATTAATTGTTCTTTATCATGCTTGGATTCCATTGTGCTTTATTTCAAGAGGCGTGCACAATGGTGCAATTGTTAGTACTGCTGTCCCAAGGATCCAGTGCCCTGGACTCTCCCCAGGTCCTTGCCTTTTCAGAGTTGGTATATCCTCACTGTGTTATTGCATGGGCTTTCCATTCATTATTCTGGTGTATCTTCTACATCCCTAAAAACATGTAGGTTAGGTTCATTTTTAACACTAAGTTATCCCAAATGTGCACATGTAGACTGGCAAACTGTTCTGCATTATTTCCTGCCTTGCTCCAATAGATCAGCTATCTACAAAATTGGATTATCTGTTGAAAAATGTTATGTCGTGAAAGTTTTTTTTTTTTGCTCCTTTTTCTTGCAGTTCAAAGACAAGTCACTCCACACAGAATGAACTCATCAAATGTTCACAACAGTTTTTTGTTTTGTGTAGTTTTCTTCCATATTCATCTTTACAGGATATCGTCCAGCTCTTCTGTACTTCTACCTGGATAAATTTTATTTCAAGATGGATTAAATAATTTAATTAACCAGATATTCCTCAAGTATGGATACAATTGAAGTAAAGTTTTTTAAGTACATATATTGAATATTTGTATATACTGTAGATGATTAAATTCTTCTGCAAGGCTGATTATAGCTTTGCAACTAATGTTGTTAGGACAGCCTTCCCCACTGCTCTTCCAGCAACATTGAATATGATTAAACAAGTTTGAAAATGGATGAATGAAAATATCGATAAATACACAATTTATTACGGATAGTGTTAATATAGGTAAATGCTGATGTAAAATACTTTAAGCTAATTCTAGTGTAAGGCCATTTTTTAAAGAAAGAGAAGAAAACTAATACACTAAAACAGCTTTATGGATTGTGGTAATAATACTATTTATATATAAATGTCTATGCATGGAAGTGTGTGTGTCTGTTCAGCCCGGAAGTGAGAGGTGGAGTCAGGTTAAGGGCTCTGCCTCCGAGGAAACAGAAAACTCACTTAGCCGCTAATAACACAAGCGGGGAAGGCACATCAGCAAAAGGAAACCTCAGAAGAAAGACAAAGTCAATTAGTTGCTAACATCAGCAAAACAGTATCCCTTTTACTTTTTCTCCCACCACTAATGCACAAGCGTTGTGAGCACATCGGCAAAATGAATCCTCCTAGGAGAGAGATGCCCAGAGTAGTTCCTTTCAATTACCTGACATCTCTACATTTCAGCTTTTTTCCTGACAATTTCAATAGTTTCTAGGACCCTGGCCTTTTTACAGCATGGACTTACACAGCTAGTTAGGTAATATTTTGGAAATATATTGAAAGAGAAGGCCATCTATCCATTCATTTTCTAAACTTTTAAAGTTTATTTTTTTTAAGTATTTCTTATTTGGATTATTTGTGTAACAGAAATGCAAAAGATATATTTATATAATATAAATGGTTCCACATGCATATATACATCAAGATGACAGAGGTTTCAAGGTAAGGTAGTCATTTAAGGCAAGGAAGACAGAAGCTTTGAGGCAAGATAGTTATACTTACTAATCCTAGTGCTAGAGAGGGGCATGTAAGTAAAAATTTCACTGTGCTCTGTACAAGTCACAATAATGACCCTAAAAACCTGTAAAAACAATTTGAAAAAGCAGATGGAAAGAGAATTGATTCTTTATTCATTCCTGACTGTCATCTCAATTGTACAGAATATACTCATTTTAAACACTAATAATACATACGAACACAAAACAGGGACCGACCCTGGAGAGCGGCACAGTCTAACTTAGAGCTCACTCACGCATTCAGAACCAGTTTAGAATCACAAATTAGCCTAACATACACATCTTTGGAATAGGTTAGGAAACCAGAGTACCCAGAGGAAAACCCGCCGAAAGATCAAATGCGGACGTCACACAGACAATGAGCAGACGCAGGAGATTGCCCCTACTCCACCTTGTCACTCAAGTATATGCAAGCAATACATTATTCAATTGGGCAGAATATAAAAATATAGACTAAAGATTATGGGTAGTCACATTCCATTTCTCAATGTATTTTTCTCTGCTTATGATTGTTATTTTGTTATTATTCAATTGTTACCTTCTGGTTTAATTTACAATGAAAGGATTACCACTAGACATTTTAAAAAAGAGATGAATTACAGTACTATTTTCTTCAGTTTCTGGAATAATTAGATCATAATAGAAAGACTTCAAAGGCGTGAGACAAAGTCATAGTCTATGTGGAACTTCTACTGGTATGTCAGTATCAAGCCAAAATAAAAACAGATTGTTGGAATACAAAACAGGTTGTTGTAAAAAAATCAGAGTTAACAAAATCAAAGTAAAGAGATGAATTGAAACAGAGCAAAGTCTATTTTGAAGGTAACATTACATTAAAATATCAACCTTCTTAATCCAATTCAGTGTTGTGGGGGGCCACAGCCTATCCTGGCAGCACTGGGTGCGAGGCCTGCCTGTCTGGGTTTCCTTCTTGCTTTTTATTTGATGCTACAAGAATAGCCTAGAATAAAGGGTTTGGAAAGTAGATGGATGAGTGAAGAAGCTGAATGTCCAATGCAGATCTTGGTCACCAAAGAACACCACTAATGACACAGGATAAACTAGAGTATGAGGACAGTAAGAAGGAAAGCATTACAACTTGGCTGCATGTATTTGGACCACCATGAGAGGGTCTGAGGGTGCAATTTTGGCACTTTCAGGACTCTTTACATAACACTAATTCAAGTTTGCTAATAGTAAATTAAAGGACCCTAGACTTGTTATAACAAAATATTGTTGCCTATAAAGTGTTCAGCATAAAATAATTAGTATTTGATTGATTGTACTAACATAAAAATGTGGTTGAGTGCTTTTATTGATCATTTGCATTATTATGATTAATAAACTAATGCTATTAAACAGGGAGACAAGTCAAAACACTCACTCACTAATATTACTCCACTATTAAATGTATTATGCAAATGGAGAGAATTATTCTGTATAATGACATTGGACAGAGTGACATTCTATGATTAGTGAGTGGCATAGACATTTAATATAAGCTCTATCTGTCTATCTATCTATTTATCTATTGTGGCGGACCATGGAAGAACCGGAGGAGAGTGTATTTTGAAGACTATTTCTCCCCTGGACCGACAGGGGGCAGTCCCTTTGGCTCCCAGCAGGGCCACAGGTTATAAGCATGGAGGCTCAATCCTGCTGGGGCCTGTGGCTACTGCCAGGGGGAGCCTGGAAATTTGCAGGGCCCTTCTTGACTGCAGTTCCACCACAAGCGAAAGTTGTGTTCTTCCAGGTGCCCTATAAAGGGAGCCAGTCACCACCACTCAATGACCAGAGTTGGGTTAAGGCAGCTGTATGCGCCTTTAGGTTTTACACTATCTATCTTTCTATCTATCTAATTATATGCACTGTGGAACTGGCCCCGGACACAGACAGATGGACATCGTTGTTCACCCAACACACGTTTATTTACAAGAGAAATATTTACAATTGTTTTTAGTGCACGTCCCAGTGCCTCCAGCACCTATCCCCCAAAGTCCAGGTCTCACAGTTTCTAGTGCCTTTCCTGGCCGCCTCCACTCCTCTCTCTGAACTCCTCTTCCACCCGATTCTTGCTGCTGAATGAAGGGAAGAGGCCCCTTAAATACCAGCCTGGATGGGCTTCAGCTGCTTTCCCGGCAATCTCCCGCGGACACACCCCCATGTGGTGAAAGTGCCGGCTGCGCACCCGGAAGCCCTCCTGGTGTCCCCAGTCTTCTTCCCCCTAGCACTTCCGGGTGTGGCGGAAGTGCTGAGGTCCAGGGTTCTTCAGGCACAGGGGCGCCGCCTGGCCACAGGCCCCTACAGGGTTGGGCTTCCAAGCCCTCTACCCGTGGCCCCCAACACAACCAGGGCGGTCACCCCCTCGTGGTCTGGAGGAGGCACAAGCCCTCCTCCGGTCCTCCTGGGCGTCCCGGCTGGGCTCCACCCCCAGCCGCATGTCACAGCATGTATAAGTTTCAGTATGGCAACACTCAACATCTGGTTCAGGCCAGAAAACAACACTGAACAACAATGCAATCCATAACAGACCACACACATTTCCACAGCCACACTCGCTCACGTTGAGGACAATTTAGAGCAGCTAATTCACCTAACATACATTTCTTTAGAGATATGGGATGAAAAAGTATAGTAGCTGGTAAAAAAAAAAAAAACGAAATAGAAACGTTGTGCACACTCCGTACAGACAATGACCAAATGTAGGACTGATCCCAGGACCTTTTGTTCCATTAGAAGTTAATCACTTTCTTTTTGCTATAAGAGACAGAGAAAAAGAAGCACTAACATGCATTGTCATAGCTAGGTAAACTACAGTTTACTGTACTGTATGGAAATAAAGTATGATCTTTTATAATTATTGTTATTAGTTCCACAAAAACTATATAATAATGATCTACATGCTGTCCATTGTTTTTAAAATGTTATGACACAGAGGTAGCTGTAATGACTGCATAAAAGCCACACATGCTCACTTTTCTTATAATGCACATTTTCTTGTCAGCTTTTTAAGGTTATTAGCCATCCCCCACTTTCAAAAAGTATTATAAATTTATATAATAACTTGAGCCTACAGCATTTTCTTTTTATCACCTCAGGTCCATTGCAGGTATTACCCTGGGTCAATTTGTATTTTTTTCTTATTATGGTCTATTTCTCACTTTATACATATTGTTTTTTATGTTTTGATAAATATTATTTCGTTAATTGATATTTATTGTATTTTGGACTTATGTTTATTCTGTTATTGTGCTTTGTGCATTGGGGTTGGAACCTCAGGAGGTGAGACCACCTATCATTACAGCTGAAGGCGCCACACTCAGCCTTTTAATTCAGATTAAGGATTAGGGATCCTTGTTAGATCATCACTGAGAACACATTTGTTTGTGTTGGATTGTGAATTTTCATAGATTTTTTTCATGTACTGTATGTCTGTTTATGATTTTTGGACTTTGACTTCTGGTTAAAAGTTAATGATAGCTATTTTTTGGACTAGCTTTTGTTACTTGTATAGGTTGCCCTTATTGACATATATTTTGCTGTTGCTTTTGTTTTTCTCTATTTTGTTAATAAAACTTTCTGAGCTATAAAGAAACTTATTTTTCTTTACTACTTTGGATGAGGTTTGACAGTTTCCCTCCTGCCTCTTATGTAATTTTTTTAGTTTTGAGTACCCTCCCCCCACTCCGCAATGAATAGTGAGGGCCTCCATCAATCAACCAATCCAATCAGTCCATGAATAAAATAATTTTATATGTAACACCTTTCACAGAGCATATCATGTCATGACATTTTATAAAGCATACAAAATATAGTTTCAAGCAAAATATTGTATGATGTAATATATGGTATTATGTCTAATAATCATTGTCTATTGGGATTGGAAAGAATTACTTGATCAAAGTGAAATTTTACACTGCTCCCTTGTGTATGGTTTGACTGTGTTTCTCCTGAAAAAATGCAAAAAGTGCTTTATTGCATATGAGAATGGTTCAGTGACCAATAATAAAAGTGTTCATTATTAAAAAATAATACATTTACAGTACATTAAAAAATATAAACTATTCTGTATTCCCTAGAGCAGGGGTGTTGAACTCCAGGCCTGGAGGGCCGCAATGGCTACAGGTTTTCATTCTAACCCTTTTCCTAATCAGCGAACAGTTTTCATTGCTAATTAACTCCTTTTCCCTTCATTTTAATAGACCCGTTTTTAAGGATTCAGTCCTCTGAATTTATTCTTTTCTTCATTAAATGACAGCCAAACAGAAATGAGATGTGAAACGAGCCAACAGATGACCAGCTAAATTGGGATTTCAAACTCCAACCAATTTCACTCGAACTAATTTCTTAAAGAGAAGCTGATTCTTACTGTTAATTAAACCCATTATTTAATTCCATGGCCTATTGCTGCTATCATTCTGCAACAGCAGACATTTGCAAACAGTTGATTTTTCTGTTTTTTCTAAGAACACTGTCAAAATGTTTTGATGACCTCAGAGATCAACCTTACCGAGACTATCACCTTTCTTTATTTTCAGATATTGTGTGATGGGCACAGGTGAGCTGGTCATGTGGCGGATTGTTTTGTCTCTCATTATTGTTTGGCTACTAATCAAAGAAAAAAAGACAACTAAGGAGCCTGAGTCAAGTTAATTAAAACTAAGGCAAGATAAGTTAATTAGCAGCAAAAACAGGTCACTAGTGAAGAAGATGGTTAGAATGAAAACCTACAGCTACTGCGGCCCTCCAGGACTGGAATTCTACACCCATGCCCTAGAGTATTATTGCACTTGTAGTATACTGATTGTTTTGCCATATAATGATGGGTGAACATGGAGTTGATTTGGAATAAGGAACTATATAGCAAATGCATTTCAGAGCTTTGAAAAACTCATCATGCCAACACCAGTGAATTATTACAGTCATACTGCATCATAATTAGAACAGTTTTCATCCATACTGACTGCTGTTTTTGTTGCTGTCAGGATTGGGGTAGTGGATATTGCCTTTCGGCTTGTGCAGGGGTACACTGTCCAAAGATTAAAAAAAAATATATATATTAAAGTTAATAATCTTGTCCATGAATCTTAAAAGCTTAATTCTTATTCAAACCTATTGGGACATATGTATTGAGTTGTTCAATCCACTCTGTTTCCTTTCTAATGCTTAATACTTTATTCCAGTAAATTTCTGAATTCACTATTTTCAAAGATTCATTATTGGCCTTGTCCTTTAAACCAGAGGTTTTTATTGTTTCCTTGAAGAGCATTTTTTAAGGAATGCCTTAATGTGTTTTAATGTGCCCTGCTTTTGACAGCCCTAACAACCAAGCCCGACATCAATACCCGACTTAAATTAACTTTCTAGGAATAACAATTGGAAGAAATCTTGAGAAGGGCAATTCAGAGAGTGACCCCCTTCCAGCTAGGTTAGGCATGCAGTAGGTTTCAAAAAATTGGATAAATTCAATACACAAAGCAAAATATTAGTAATCCTCTTCATGTTGGATTTTGAACTTGTAAAAGTCTGTTCTCCATTTTTTGGGCCTAGACATGCCAAAGCCTGCCAGGAGAGTTTGGGATCTGGTTGCCTGGGGTGAGACTTATCTCGGGTGGCAGACTCAGAGAGTTTCTGGTCTGGCCTGCATGTTTTGAAATTTTGATACACTTTTTGCCATGTTGTGCCACTGAATTTGCAAAAAAAGTCCCTTGTGTCACATCAAATCATTCCTCTGCGCATACTCAAAATTGGTCCCCATACGATGCACACAATACTCATCAGTTTGACTGAGATGCAGATGAATTTTAAGAGATGTATAGGTATTTGTTTGTGTTATTTTCAATCTGATTAGTGGCAGTGAAATAATTCTACTATAAAAGTAAAGAATGCACTCTGGAACTATATAGTAAAAGTATAGGACAAAACAAAAAATTGGTTTTAAAAATAAATTAAAAGCATATATACATTCATATAGTGGCATAAAACAACTTTCTATTGACATTGATACAATAATAAAACTATCTAACTGATATGTTCAGAAATCCCTACTCCTGCCCAATAAGAGAATGCAAAAAATGGACTGAAGTCATTATAAGGTTACTGTTCACAAATACTGACATAAAGTTATAATGCGGTTATCATTAGGATAACTTTTATGTTTGTCAAATGTAAAAATAAGTATAATGTAAAATTACATATAATTTCCCACTGTACTGTGGAAGGTAGGGGGTTGAGATGGCATGCTAGCAGTACACTGTATGTTGTAACAAGCGATTGCTCATTAAACAGTCAATTATCACTCCAAATTAATAGATTAGTGTTTACTGTGATTCTGATAGATAGGCAAAGATGTTATGCAAATAGGGTTGAAGCAGAGAAAATCTCAAAAACTTGGATGCAGATGAGATCCCTGATGACATCTCCCACAAGCTGAATCTTGTCAAGGATACATTTTGAGAGAAATGTGTATAATATTGTGCTGCTCTTCATCATGCTGTTTAATTTGAAGTCAATTTCTTTTCATTATATAAAAATCTGATTAAGAGGCTGTGCATCCAATGCTCTCTCAAAAATATCTAGGGGTGCATTGTTTTGACATATATTCACTGGCTGCATTATAATTAGTAAAACATTTACAGAAGAGAGTGGTGAAATTTTAGGAAACATTGTATAGAAATATCCAGCTTCTATGAAATAACAATAATGTTTTGATGGAAGATGATATTCGAGTTACTTGAAGAATACAAATGTATTATACAAATGTAAACCTTAGATGGTCTCAATACCATTTATATTTCATATTTTAAAGTAATGGGTAGCACGGTGGCACAGTGGGTAGCATTGCTGCCTCACAGTTAGGAGACCCTGGTTTGCTGCGTGGAGTTTGCATGTTCTCCCCGTGTCTGCGTGGGTTTCCTCTGGGTACTCCGGTTTCCTCCCACAGTCCAAAGACATGCAGGTTAGGTGCATTGGCGATCCTAAATTGACCTTGGTGTGTGTGTGCTCGCCAGTGCGGTGGCACCCTGCCGGGGTTTGTTTCCTGCCTTGTGCCGTGGGGTTGGCTCCAGCAGACCCCCATGACCCTGTAGTTAGGATATAGCGGGTTGGATGATGAATGGATTTTAAAGTAATATATATTTTAGGAAAGGCAATACTATAGGATTATATGGTAAAAGTGAAATTGAGAGTAACATCTCAGCCCTCTACTACTATATGCACCAATATGATATTTTAAATGACTGTTGAACCAATGGGTTTCTTTTTTATTGTCATCAGCTAGTATTATTTGGTGCACAAAGTCTATAGAGAAAAGGCGATGAAAGATTTCCTTTTCATAGTTATAGCTGAGTGGTAATGAGTTCATTAAAATGTGATTACTTCTAGAATTTTAAAGCACAATCCAGAAGCAGAAAATTAGTTGGAAGTTTAAGGTTTAAGGTTTCTTTATTTAGTCATGTTTACACAAGAAAACATGAAATTTGCCTTCTCAGTTACATCTAATAACAGACAGAATGAAATAAAACAGACAAATAGAAACAAGAAAGGTTAAGGTAAGGCAGTTAGATAATACATATTTACACCAAAAAAAAGGTTACAGGATATATATCAAAACCTTAATCATTATCCCCGATATTTCTTATTGAAAAGTCGTATGGCACTAGGAAGAAAGGAGTTTCTGGAGCGATTTGTGTGGGTTTTCAAAGCGACTATGCTTCCTGATTTACTGAACTTTAGTTCTACATGTAATGGATGTCTGTCATCAGTTGAGATGATTTCCAGTTTCTTTAACATTGCCCTCTGACACACACTAGTCAAATCAACTACACCAGCCCCAATAACTTTAGTTGCATTCTTCGTAATCTGCTGGAGCTTTTTTGAGTTTTGGTTTATCAGACTATTAAACCAGGCAATGAAACTGAAAGTAATCAGACTGGATCATACTGTGATAAAAGGACAACATGAGGTCCTTGTCTACTTTAAATAGTTTGAGTTTATAGAGGAGAATAAGTGCTGGTTGCATTTAGAGAATAATTTTTTTGTATTCATATTCTAGTTAAGATTGTTATCTAGGTTAGTTCCTAAGTATTTATATTTAGTCACTATTTCTACCTCCTCTCCCAGAACTACAGAACATACAAATTTCTGTCTCTTGAAATCAAATATCATTTCTTTGCTCTTTTTTACATTCAGAGTGAGAGAGTTTTTATTGCACCAGTTTACCATCCAGTCCACTTGATTTAGATAGTGGCTTTCATCCTCTCCAGATATGCGTCCTATGAGCATGGTGTCATCCGCATACTTGATAATGGAGCAGTAGTCATTGTTCTGTCTCAGGTCACTTGTGTACAGAGTAAACAGTAATGGTGATAAGACACATCACTGCAGACTTCCTGTGTTTGAATGAATGACTATTGAAAAAGTGTCTTGTACTTTAATTGTCTGTGAACGATTTAAAAGAAAGTTTTGAATCCATAGTGTAATAAATGGCTTTACATTCACACTGTTCAATTTCCGAATCAGTATATGAGGCTGTATGATATTGAACGCTGAAGAAAAATAGTGCTCTGACATATGAACCAGGCTGATCAAGAAAGGTTTAGATTTGATGTAATATAACAAACAGAGCATCTTCCACACTTGTGTTTGCACAGTAAACAAATTTATTGTTGTCTTGAAAACATCTTGCCTTCCTCTGCTTTAGGTCTCTGTGGAGTTTATTTTCTCAGTGGCACAGTCGTAGCATTGCTGCCTCACAGTAAGGGGACCAGGGTTCACATTCCAGGTCCTCTCTGTGTGGAGTCAGCACGCTCTCCCTGTGTCTTAGTAAGTTTTCTCCCACAGTCCAAAGACATGCAGGTTAAGTGGATTGGAAATGCTAAATTGCCCTGTGTGTATGTCTGTGTGTGTTCATCTTGCGATGGACTGGTGCCCTGTCCAAAGATTCAACCAACCTTGCACCTTGAATTGCTGGGATGCGCCTCAGGATCCCCACGACCCTGCTTAGAGTAAGGTGTGTTTATAAAGTGGATGGAGTAAATTATACCATAATTTGAGGCTTCTTTATATTCCAAATAAAAGAGGTCACTATTAAGCTATTATTTAAAGTAAAAGTTAATATAAACATTTCTTTTAATAATATTGATTCTTCCAGTTAATGTTAAATGAAAACGTAACAAGTAACTGAGATCTTGTTTACTACCTTAAAGTCTGTGTTTGAATACATTTTTGAACCATTGTCTAATTGTCCATCCATCCATTATCCAACCCGCTATATCCTAACTACAGGGTCACAGGGGTCTGCTGGAGCCAATCCCAGCCAACACAGGGCGCAAGGCAGGAAACAAACCCAGGGCAGAGCACCAGCCCACCGCAGTTGTCTAATTGTAACTCTTAGATATGTTAACTGACATGAGACAACTACTGCATAAGGAAGTGTAAGCTTATGTGTAGAGGCATTTACATGAAGTAATATACTTTTATGCAAAACAATCTTAATCCCAGAATGTTGGTACAATTCTTCTAGTACACTTAATGAATATACAAGGTTAGTCAAAATTATGTTGACATTTGAATGGTGGAAAAAATCTATTCACAAAACATATTTCATATGTGGAAGATGATTTACAAGAATGTCTCAACCTGTTCACCATCATGAACCATATGTGGCACACAAATTGTCCACAAAAATTGTATATAAGTATATGCAGAGGCAGTACCATTAGTGTTAACATAATTTTGACATACCCCGTATACAGTATAGTATACAGACATGGTTAAATGGTTTAGTTGTTATTTGAACAACATTAGAATGGGCAGGATACATGATTTAAACAGCTTTGAAAATGGTATGAATGTTGGTGGCAGATATGATGGACACAGCCCTGGGATTTTCACACACATTTGTAGTAGATGTAGTGGTGTAATTAACAAAGGTATCCACTGCGTAACAGCTCTTTGAGAAAAAACACATTTTTAATAATAGAGGCCAGAGAAGAATTACATGATTTGTTCAAGCTAACAGAAAGACCACAAATCCTCATATAACAACTGCTTAGTGTATGGCAGACCTTTAACCAGATAGACTTTTGCAGCAAAAGAACAAAGCATGCTCCACTTGTGCCAGTTAAAAACACATGATGTGAATGCATCTGTCAAATGTTCACAAAACCCAGACAAAAGAAAAGGACAAAAGTCTCTCCTTTTAGGCCAAAATTTTAATTTCTACTGAAACATGTAGATAGTAGGTTGAAAATGTGGGCATAAATAGCATGAATCCAAGGATACATCCTGCCTCTGATTAACGGTTCACACTGATGTTGGTAGCGTAATTGTGTGGGGAATATTTTCTTCATACATTTTAGACCCCTAGTACCAAATGAGTGTCATTTGAAGGCCTCAGCACACCTAAGCTTTGTTGCTGACCTTATACGTACATCTCTTTATGGGCACAGTTTAAACTTTATCACATGGATACTTCTGTAATGTACAATTGCTCAAAGCAGGAATCACCTCAGACAGGTTCCAAAAACATGACAGTGACTTCAGCTCCCAAATCTCATTCTAATAGAGCACCTTTGTGATAACATGGAATGGGAGGTTTGCAGTATGAATTTGAGGCCAAAAGATGGACAGAACCACATAATGCTGTTAAGTCAGTTCAGACCAAAATATCTTCAAAATATTTCCAGCACCTTGTTGAATCTATGCTTTCAAAGTATTCAGACTGTTCTTCAGGTAAAAGAGAGTTCTACCCCAGCTCAGATAAGCGTAACCAATAAAGCAGCAAATTGTTGTATATCTATCTACCTGATTACTCAACCAGCTTTTTATAGTATAGGGTCCTGACAGACTGAAGTCAATTTCAGAAGAAAAGGACACACAGCAGTCAGCCATTGTCAAAAGGGATTAAGTTCAATGCCTTTGCAGTATATACCCAACTGAGAAGTGTTAGCACTGAACACAAAAAGTGTGAAAATAGTTAGATTAGTCTTGCCTATCTAATTTAGCATGAAATCTTAAAATCAGTAGTCGGTTAGCACCATATCTTTTACAAACTAAAACACTGTCACAGATTTATCAAATGCATATTTTTGTTCATTGTGCCCTTTTAAAATGAACCACTAGCTTTTTAACTGCTGTGACTGTGATTATAATACAAAATTCCAGCAAACTGGTGTTTCCCAGAAGCAAAGTAATTGATTTGAAAGATCAATGCTACTAGCTTTATATTAAACATCAAAGGGAAGATAGGCAATAACAGGTGCCATATCAAAGGAAATCATTCTGCCTGCTTTAGGAATGCAGCATTTGAAGCCTGAAACCTCTGAAGTGAAACCTAGTGTTATTACATAGCTGAGCACAAATTAATATACTAGTGCTTCATCAGTTGTCTTTCATTCTTACTTTGGTTAAATATTAACAAAACCAATGAGCTCCATTACTCAAAAATTAGGAGTGTTTTGCCAAACCTCAGTTTGCTATTTCTAGAGTTTGTACCTGTTAACCTTTATAAGCATAACACTTTGTAAAAATCTGCGTTTGCTATTAGACACTATGGGCCTGTGACTGAACTTCTTCATTTTCCACAACAATGTTAATGTGTGCTAATTAAATGCCACTGAAATGATTACTAGACTGCTGTGCACTAATGCTAATCAGAATGGCTCTAAACAAGCAATTGAGAAGTGCACTGATGATATGCTCTGTCAGTATCCCTGACTCCTGATAATCTTCACCATTTTAGGAAAGGGATGGGATAAACTCATTTACCACTATCAAAATATTAATATAGCATTTTATCAGCAGGTAAGCAGATCTTTGTGCTTTATCTCCTCTCCTTAATGGTATTCAGCTGGCCAAGTGCAGATGGAAATCTATGAAAACTGGAATTTGTTTTTCTCTCCACTATTGACAGCTGGCCTTAGAATAATATGGTCCTAACTTTCCATTTCTTCATTGCTTTTTAAGTGCTTTAAGAACACAAATAAAAACAAAAAATGTATATTCATTAAATATACATGTGTGTACTGTATGTGTTTGTTCCTATGATTGTAACTGTTCATCAACATTCAACGTTAAACCCCATACAATTTGAATACATAAATCAGATGTGGCAAAGCTTTTCTTTAATTTTTACACTTTTATCCAGGATCAGTTCATGTAATGGATTCATTTTGTGCTTGTAACTGATTGATCTTTCACTTTTTGGAATATATTGCTTACATTACATCACATTTGCCTTCTTTCACTAGAATTCCTCTGACTTTTGCAGACATTACAGACATTACAATCGGATATTACATATATGACTTTGTATATATATAAAGGGGTCACTGTTACCCCTTTTAATCCCAACAGACAGACGCAGAACACAGGCTAAAAATACCAAGAATTTATGTAATTTCTTCCTTTGTTCTTTAAAGTTCCAGAAGCACCACCGTCAAAAATAAACAGGCAAGTAATTACTAAATATCACAATACAATTCTCTCTTTCCTCCACCACACCTCCCAGCAAAGCTCCATCCACCACCTCCCGACTCCGGCTCGCTTGCTGGGTCTTCTGAAGTCCTTTATTAAGTTGTTGACCTGGAAGTGGTTCTGTTCTTCCTCCCATGTGATTTGCAAGCACTTCTGGGTCAGACGGAGAATTCAAGTTTTTCATCAGCCTGGAAGTAGTTCTGGATTTCTGTCCTCATGACTCGACAGTACTTCTGGGCTATAAGGGAAGCACGACTCCCCTGGTCCTTCTATAGCACCCCCTGGCGGCCCCCACAGCACCCAACAGGGCTGAGATAGCGAACACCAAGTCCCAGTATGCCCTGTGGGAATCTAGGGCACCGCTATACTCCAGGGGAGCTGCCATCTAGCGTCTTGTGGGAGGCAGTGTCCAAAAGTAGCTGCCTTCCCCCATCCTTTCATTCTCGGTGTGTCTCGGCCGGATTAAGCTGCCGGCCGTCCATCACAGTATATATATTGTAAGGACCGAGGGAGAGAGCATGGTTTGGACATTATTTCCCTCAGGACATCCAAGGGTAGCTAATCTGGGTTGCTGAATCACCACGGCTTCCCGCAGGGTGTGCTGGGAGTTGGAGTTCAGAGCAGCCCTGTTGGGTTCCATGGGCACTGAAAGGGGGTGCTGAAGATACAATGGAGCCCTTTGAGGTTGAGTTTCCACCACATCCAGAAGTGCTGCCGGAAGAAGGTTAGGGAACACCTGGAGTGCCCTATAAAAGGAGCCACCTCACTCCAGTCGATTAGCCAGAATTAGGTGAATTAGTGACAAAGCTTGCTGGAGGAGGTGCGGGGACAGAGAAAAAAAAGGAAGAAGAAAAGACTATGTTTATTTGAGCAATTGGAGCTTGTACTGTGCTGTGTAGTGGGAGGCAAAAGAAAAGCGCTAACTCACTTAAAGTAAAGATGTGCTATGTGGCAAGACTGGACTCTTCATCTGTTGTGTCCGGGGTTTGGGGAGCTGTATTCCCACTGGTGGTCCACAAGTGGGATCGGCATCCCCTGTTTGTCTTATGGGCAAGATAGGATTTTCTTTGCACTGTTTCTTGGAGTGGCATCAAGCTGGCCTCCTTTCCGGTTAAGGAACCACCCTCCTTCCTGGCTGGTTCGCCCATCCATGCTATATATATATAGACTTACTATTATACTATCACAGTGAAAACCCCATGTATTAAATATGGGCTTAATGGTACAATGGTAAGCCTGTCTGTTTTGATTCTATCATGTATTTACAAGCCTCTGTTCAGCAGATATGCTAGTCCTTACATCCCTCTTTTTTGTGCTTCCTGTTTCCTCTGTTCATCAGACATCCCCTCTTGCGGTTGCGACAGATGCTTTATCGCTTATATATATATACTAGCAAAATACCCGCGCTTCGCAGCGGTGAAGTACTGCATTAAAATTTTTATTAAGAAGAAAATTAAACCTTTTTAAACTGAGGGAAAATATGCCAATAATTATTTGTTAAGGATCTCTTTGTATACCACATTGTGAGTTAGGTCCTCCAGTTGTAATATAATAAGCTGTGCGCTGAGCTTACTCTTGAGCATGCAACGTACAGTTGGCCATGTAAACAGTAATCTTGTCTCAAATCTCACAGCTTGGATTGCTGCTGTCATAATCATGGTTTGTTTCAATTACGACAGTATTTGCAGGACTTGTTTTGAAGTGACATTCGGCATCTGTCAAGCATTGTAAGTATACAACCGGTTTCATTGATAACTTCACATCCAGCTTTTGAGAGTTTAAACATTCATAAACATCAAAGTGTCCACTTCTGAAATCGTCACCTGTGAATCTAAGATGTTTAAGAGGCATTGGCAGTTGTCGAAAGGTGTAAAATATTTGGCCATTTCGGTACACTTGAAAGCGACAACCGAACAATTCAGCGGCAGCCATCAACTCACATGCAGAACCATAGGTGAAGGGCTTAAGCATTTCACTCTTATAGTGCTCCTGTGTAGTATAATTATCTACTGTACCGTCATCAGTCCACACCTTGATCCTGTCCCAGTCATTCAATACATAAGACACAATGTTCCTCCAGATATCAAGAGTGAGCCTGATATGGCCGTGCAATATGTAACAAAGAGAATGGAAAAGGCAGGTGCCATCTCCGGGCATGGAAACCACTTGGTAAGTGACAGTTCTTTGATCGATGGTGATCACCTCGATAGACATGGTAATGGGGGTACGGTTGGAATGATAAAGGAAATGGGTACCTGAGCAATGTAACGTAAGTCTAAGATACTTACACAATAACTATAATCGTAATAAACGAACAATAAAACAGCGGAGAAGCCATGGATTAAATAAAAAGGCTGTAGTTATCAGCAGGGAAACGTGAATCCCGTGGCGAAGCAAGGAAGGGAATGTAGAGACCAGAGCGACGGATGGCCTTATATAGGCAGGCAGCCAACAATGTGGGAGGCGTTGGGATGGGGGACCCAACGCCGCCTCACACGGTGACCGAGCTGCAGGCTATGGATGTACTGTATATATGTACATAAGTAGGATTCAGTTAGCGTTGGGAACCCGTGTACCAAATTTCTTGAAGATGGCCCCATAAGTAACAAAGACTGTTGAAAAGTTCAATATGGCGGCCGACAGTGGCATCATACCACCGAAAAAAGTATGTACATTGGTTTCGGTTCGCGCAGGGAAGCCGCCTACCAAATTTCGTGAAGATGGGGCCATAAATAAGAAAGTTCAACATGGCGGACGTTGTCGACTGTTATGACTGTTACGCGTAGAATTTTGAAATGAAACCTGCTTAACTTTTGTAAGTAAGCTGTAAGGAATGAGCCTGCCAAATTTCAGCCTTCTACCTACACGGGAAGTTGGAGAATAAGTGATGTTGGAAAGTTCAATATGGCGGCCGACAGTGGCGTCATACCAACAAAATAAGTATGTACATCAGTTTCGGTTAGCGCAGGGAAGCCGCCTACCAAATTTCGTGAAGATGGGGCCATAAATAAGAAAGTTCAACATGGCGGACGTTGTCGACCTTATCGCCCGTTATGACCGTTACGTGTAGAATTTCGAAGTGAAACCTGCTTAACTTTTGTAAGTGAGCTGTAAGGAATAAGCCTGCCAAATTTCAGCCTTCTACCTACACGGGAAGTTGGAGAATTAGTGATGAGTGAGTCAGTCAGTAAGTGAGTGAGTGAGTGAGTGAGTCAGTGAGGGCTTTGCCTTTTATTAGTATAGATGATATATAGTACCTGCCAAATAATGCAAAGAGTACATGACACATGTTTTGCCCTAATTGGGGCTTATCAGTTGTATGCACTTTTGCTCCCCCTTCGGGGATCGAATCACAGACGTCAGCAGCCGAGACAAAGATTCAGACATTACATCACAGCAACTGGTTCGCTTACTTATACACACAGTGATTTTTATAGGTTTATAGGAATATATTCAAATCCAATTTCAGGGGTGCAGGTATTAAAAACCTAGACAAACAAAATTGACTGCAAAGCCTCATCCAACAGTGGATGACAAACCAGTCCTTCGCAATGAATAGAAGAAGCCCAGGACAATTCTTTGGGATGTGAAAGGAAAGCTGTGATCCGGCAAATCTCCATACAGATAAACATAGAAAGTACACATTTCACACAGACAGTAACTGAGCCATGATTTAAATCCAGTCTTTTGGAACTATACATCAGCAGTGCTGACCACTGAACCACCATGCCAACCATATTACTTTACAGTATTCATTAACATCTCTTTAACTGTTAATTTTAGGTTATGCTGTTTGACTGGAAGTTGAGATAACCCCAACAATGGTGGTATTGTCTGCAAACCTTATCATTCTTATAGAGCTGGTAAATGAAATCCAGCTTTTTTATATACGATGAATAAAGAACTAATGATAAGATACAACCCAATGGGGCATCCTGCCCCTTTGATAGAGTTCCATTTTACCATCTGCTTCTGCTCAAAATGTATTTTTGCAGCCATGATAGCAAACTGTGATGTAAAGTGTGTAGCAAAGCCTTTGGTAGTGGGTTGTCCATATACCGTAGAAAGGAGAGTGAATTTAGATAAAATCTTATGTTCATATCAGCTACAAAACTGTACTGTACTACTGTAGTTGATATACTGTATGTCTTCTTCATAAACCTTGAGAAGCATATTTTTTATTAAAATTAGAGTTGTTGTGAATAAAGCGGATCTAGACATTAATTCTAGATAAAACTAAATGTTGAACAATATCACAAAGCCTCAGTGATACTGAGTTGCTACACATTTATTTACTTTATACACAAACCGGTATAGGTCTAAGTAAATGTAAGGCAGGAAGATGGCTATCTATTGCTCAAATATGTCTATTATGATGGATTTTAAGGGGACAGGTTTGTAGTTCTTCAGGCAAAACATAGTAGATATCTTTGGAACAGACATTATACTTGACCTCTTAAGGTGGTTCTTCACTTTTGCTGGCTTAACTGAGAGACAAATAATATCAAGAAAAATAGTACTGAGAAACACATTTCCGCAGTTCTGCTTGATGAAAAGCTCCCGGAATGATAGGTGGCTAGAGACAGGCCCTTTGTTGTCTCAGTACAGTCTATTGTTTCATGTTGTTTTGTGAAATTTATTTAAATGTTTTACTAATACATTTCTTAATTACTGTTGCATTTAATTGTACCTATGTTCCTTGTTAAAAAAAACCTAATTTTCCAGGTTGTATTTTTTTATTACTTCAATCTTTGGACCTCTGAGGTATATTACAACATTTCTGATGTCCAAAATCAGCCTAAACTGTTTATTTTCAGATTGTTAAAATCTCTTCTGTAATTGAGCATCCTTGTCTTGAAACTGAGAAAATAAAGATGTATTCTTGCAGCCATGAGTGCAAACTATGATGTAAAGTGTGTAGCAAAGCCACTTGGTAGTGGGTTGTATTTATAGAAAGGAAACTGAATTTAGATAAGATCTTATTTTCATATCAACTAAAAAATTTGTGATTGAGTATACTTGACACTTTTTACAGTAATGAACTGTTTAAAGAGAAAAAAAAATCACGTACAAAGGAAAAAACATCAGCTTTGCTGCCAGTACTGAAGACAAGCTATTTTCAAAAACTTTCTGCATTAAATAAGAACATCTGAAGGTTCACGAGTTCCTTCACCTTTCTAAATTGCCATTTCTTTGAAATTCTTTATTTGAATTATATGATATTTATTATCACTCCTCAGCTCTCCCACATTAAAGTGAACATTGCCAGGAGCGAACTCTCCTCAAAACACGCATGTGTCAAAAAGGCATTGCATGAAGTTTGATTTAGGAGGTATACGCTTTTGTATTAAGAGAAAATCTAACAAGAAAGTTAAAGAAAATGAGTGTTATATTCTATGAAAATGAACACATAGAAATCCAATTCTCATTCCAGTGTTATCAATAGGTCATGGTAACCTAATTTACTAAAAACCTAAAAGATTAAACTTCAAAATGATACCTTCAGTTGATGTCAATATAAGATTCCTATTTAATAAAAACACATAACTTTCCTAATGCTCCCTAAACATAATAAAGTTTGCATCAGAAGCTCCAGGCAAGTCCAAAAGGTTATCATATTTTTGGAATGCAGCTTGAAAGTTTCAGTTTTATGTAACACTGAGAAATTTGCTTTAGTTCAGTTTTTACAGTATATCTCAAACAGGTGTGAGAACTTCAGAAGAAATAGTTTCTTTTTTTGAGGTGTCAATGATAAAGTGCAAAGCAATCTCAAAGGAATTCCAAGTTCATTTATTTCATTTTATGCAAACACATGTGCCACTGCCGAGAGTTGATTCTACAATAAGATAATAAAAAGAGGATAGTAGACATCACGTAGTATATGTGTACCAAATTTCAGGTCAATAGTTCAAACGATTTGTGAGCTACAGGTGATTTAAAATCCTGGACAGACAAATGAACAGCCACAGTAGCGTATTATATTAGAAGATTAGAGTATTGAAAGTGGAGGGCATTAAAGGTTAGTTATAATTTACCAAAAGCAGAATGTCTCACCAAGTTCAACCCATATGCTGACTGAAAACTCCAAAATACCTAGGCTAACATAATAAATCATATTTCCAACACTTTTTACAGTAGCCATCTACTTTTTCATTGCACCGAATCTATAAAATTGGCTAATGCTGGGTATATAAGAAGAAATAAAACGTCAGTAAATGACCGGTCAAAAGTGACTCAAAATAATGTTTTCCTGTGGTATAAACTGTCACCTACATGGTGCACAAAGTGATCAGGTTATCCTTTTTGTCAAGACAAATATTAGCTAAACCAATTCTCTATCATTGACTCATTACACACATTTAGGCTATGTCCACACTACTGCATCTTCATTTAAAAATGCAGTTTTTAAATAAAAGCAATCCTCATCCACACTAGCGTTTTCAAATTGTCTCTGAAAGTATCTCTATCTACACATATGACACATATCCTTACTGGGCATATGCACATCAGCAGAAAAATCCTTCAAGGGGTGGTAATGCCACCAGCCATAGGGTTTATTGCAAAACAGCAGCAACCAGTAAATTATTTGCCTTTTGCATATGTATGCAGCATACAGACTGTACAAAACACAAATTATAAGCATAAAGGTTGGATTGAAAGCAACTCGTTTATGTCTGCTATAACAGAATATGATTTTCTTCCATGAAGGGTAACCAACCAAGGAACAAGACAATGCAATAAGCAGGATTGAATCAGGGAAGGACTAGTTAATAAGCAACAACAAATCAGAGCATTATTAAAGTGTGCGTTTTCAAAACACCACCTTTCACCTGTCCACAATGCCACACCCAGCCAGCATTTCAGAAGTATAAGGCTCTGGAAGTCTCCGTCTTAGGTGTTAAAAATGCAGGGATAGCATTAATGAAAGGAGAAAATGGAGACTAATATCTGCATTTTTTTAATGAAAACAAACAGAACCTGCCTGATTTTCCTCATCTCCCACCTTCCTTTATGCTGGAAAAAATATTGCTCAGTTTGGAGGACTAAGACAGCATTTCTGCAATATGCAAAATTATTTTACAGTCCCTCCCTTTCAAAGATCCAAGAGGACAATGGGAAAAGGATCTCTCACTCAACATGTCAGAAAAGGAGTGGAGGGTAGCAATGCAGAGAATTCACTCAAGCTCCATATGCACAAAGCATAAAATTATTCAACTCAAAAGTATATATCGAGCCCATCTGTCTCGCTTAAAACTGTCCAAAATGTTTCCAGGGCAAGATTCAACCTGTGAACGCTGCAATCAAGTTCCAGCCTCACTGGGTGACATATTATGGGCCTACACCAAATTAACATCATTCTGGACAAACAATTTTAAGTGCCTTTCAGACAGCCTTGGTGTCACAATCTCTCCTAACCCATTAACAGCTGTGTTTGGTGTTCTTCCAGATGGGCTTAAAGTGGAGAAGGACAAACTGTGATTGCCTTTACTATACTATTGGCACGCAAACTTATTGTGCTAAACTGGAAGAATCCTAACTCTCCTCTTTTAAGCCAATGGGTAATTGATGTTTTATATTATTTGAAATTGGAAAAAATCAGATTCTCAGTTAGAGGATCTGTGCTGAACTTTTTCAAATCCTGACAGGATCTAATCAATAATATTTTACAATAAGCTCTTAAAGCACTGAGGAAGTAGATTCTTTTTCCATTTCCTTTTCTTCTCCATTTATCTTTATCCGCTTATTAAACTCATCAATTTATTTATTTTTACTAGCTTTAAGTTTTTCTCCGTTGGCCATGCTCTCTTTCTCAGGGGTGGGGGTTGATTTGTTTTCAATCTTATTTTTTGTAAAAATTGATCTATTTGTATGGAATGATTACAATCAAATCAACAAAATTTAAATAAAAAAATTAAAAAAAACATGTGGACAGGGCCTTTGTTTCCATTGGAATTTCTTTGTAATGCAAATAAATTAAATCAATTAAATAAATTTACTCTTATTATTCAAATGCAATTTGAATATCTGTTCCAATCACATCTTTGATGGGGAGCAATTGGCCCAACTGGGTGAACCCAGAAAATGACCATTAAACCTTTAGAGAGAGAGTTAAAATGTAAGTTTCACAGATTTCAGAATCCAATGTGAAGTTTTCATGGTGTGAATTAAATATTGCAATATTTTCTGTTTGAAGGGCAGCATAATGACAAAGTGCTTAGTGCTGTGGCTTCCCAGATTCTGTGTCCAGCGTTCAAAACCTGCACCTAGTCATTGCCTATGTGGAGTTGGCACATTCTTCACGTTACAGTATAGTAAGTTTGCCCTGCTTTTACTGTACCTGAGTTGCCACAAGGCTTGAAGTTCATGCTTGAAGACATGCCTGTATACAGTAGAGAACTGAAATGGGATCAAAGGTATGAATATTTTTGAGACATTTTATCTGAAAAGCTGTGTCATGATGGAAAAATTCACTTCATGATATTTAATTGTAGTGCTTACAATTTGCACTGGTGGTGATTATATGAAAACTGCATTGTGGACATGGGAGAGTTTACATATCCTTCCCTAGGAAATGCTGGTAGAAACGTTTGTGCCAAAAATCAGAGGTACAAATGAAATACACTCATTCATTGTTTTTTACCATAAACATACCTCTGAAACACAGAAGACATTTCTCTGAAATCAGAATTTTTTTCATTTTGAGGTGAATGTTATTTGTTAAATTTTAAGGCTTTTGTTCCATTTTTCATTAAGTGCCGCAGTGGCTTCCACTGGAAGCTGCTTGGGGAGAGATGTTTTTCATTTTTAAATGATAAGTTCTGCTTCAATAAACAATACAGGTGTCCAGAACAAATAAATGTGCACCACAACTGTAAAAAAATAAGACTTTAAAAATGTCAAATGTGCATTTTAAGGATAACAAAAATACACATTTCCATTTGAATTTGCATTGAGGAATTGATCAGTCATATAAAGTTGTTCAGATTCAGACAACTTATTGTGAAGAGTGTCAGTCAGTCATTTTCCTTCCCGCTATATCCTAACACAGGGCGCAAGGCAGGAACAAATCCCTGGGCAGGGTGCCAGCCCACACACACACCCACTAGGGACAATTTAGGATCGCCAAAGAACCTAACCTGCATGTCTTTGGACTGTGGGGGGAAACCGGAGCACCCAGAGGAAACCCACGCAGAACATGCAAAATCCACGCAGAGAGGACCCAGGAAGTGAACACAGGTCTCCTTACTGCGAGGCAACAGTGTTACCACTGTGCCATCCCTATGAAGAGTGTGATATATGAATAATTACAAAAGGCAAAACAATAATATAATTTGTTTTTCTTTCATAGTTTAGAACATTCTTTCTTTATTACATATTGGTAAGCAATGTCAACATTTGTAATTAAGTGTGAACTGTACTTGTGTTTCATACAAAAGTAGACTGTTCTGATTGTCTAGCAGGAGCTAGTTAAGTAGTCAACTGTCTGCAATGCATGTTGTCCTCAGCAACAAATTACAATCAGAACATTACAACTTAGAATTGTTAAATATCAGTTATCAGTTTAACTACATCTGATTTTCTGTATAACCAATGTCTCATGCCTTCTACAAACCAAAAGGAAACAACATTTGTACAGTGTGCCCAGCACGGGGTACATGTTCCCGGGGACCCTGTGCTTTTTATAAATACATCTCATAGTTTGAACCTATATATACTGGTCAAAAACATTAAAGGAACACTTTTTAATCAGAGTATAGCATCAAGTCAATGAACCTTCTAGGATATTGATCTGGTCAGTTAAGTAGCAGAGGGGGTTGTTAATCAGTTTCAGCTACTTTGGTGTTAATGAAATTAACAACAGGTGCGCTAGTGGGGCAACAAGAGACAAGCCCCAAAACATGAATGGTTTAACAGGTGGAGGCCACTGACATTTTTCCCTCCTCGTCTTTTCTGTTTTTTCTCTAGTTTTGCATTTGGCTATAGTCAGTGTCACTACTGGCAGCATGAGGCGATACCTGGACCCTACAGAGGTTGCCCAGGTAGTCCAACTCCTCCAGGATGGCACATCAATACGTGCCATTGCCAGAAGGTTTGCTGTGTCTCCCAGAACAAGGGAATGGATGAGAGGACATGGAGGAGATTCCAGGAGACAGGCAGCTGCTCTAAGAGAGCTGGAAAGAGCCATAGAAGGGCCTTAACCCATCAGCAGGACCAGTATCTGCTCCTTTGGGCAAGGTGGAACAGGATGAGCACTGCCAGAGCCCTACAAAATTACCTCCAGCGGGCCACTGCTGTGAAAGTCTCTGACCAAACAATCAGAAACAGACTTCATGAGGGTGGCCTGAGGGCCTGACGTTGTCTAGAGGGCCCTGTGCTCACTCCCTGGCACCGTAGAGCTTGATTGGCATTTGCCATAGAATACCAGAACTGGCACCCTGTGCTTTTTACAGATGAGAGCAGGTTCACCCTAAGCAAATGTGACAGATGTGAAAGGGTCTGGAGAAGCCATGGAAAACGTTATGCTGCCAGTAACATCGTTCAGCATGACCGGTTTGGTGGTGGGTCAGTGATGGTCTGGGGAGTCATATCTATGGAGGGACACACAGACCTCTACAGGCTAAACAATGGTACCTTGACTGCTGTTAGATATCGGGATAAAATCCTTGGACCCACTGTCAGACCCTGTGCTGGTGCAGTGGGTCCTGGATTCCTCCTGGTGCATGACAATGCCCGGCCTTATATGGCGAGAGTATGCAGGCAGTTCCTGGAGGATGAAGGAATTGATACCATTGACTGGCCCCCATGCTCGCCTGACCTAAATCCAATAGAAGACCTCTGGGACATTATGTATTGGTTCATCCGATGCCGCCAGGTTGCACCTCAGACTGTCCAGGAGCTCAGAGATGCCCTGGTCAAGATCTGGGAGGAAATCTCCCAGGACACCATCCGTCATCTCATTAGGAGCATGCCCTAACGTTGTCAGGCATGCATACAAGCTTATGGGGGCCATACAAACTGCTGAGTATGATTCTGAGTTGCTGCAATGAAATTTCGGCAAAATGGACTAGCCTGCCACATAATTTTTTCACTTTGATTTTCGGGGTGTCTTTGAATTCAGCCCTCTGTTGTTTGATAATTTTCATTTCCATCAAACGATGTGGCATCCTTTTGTTCCTAACACATTACCCAGTCCATATCAGTATACATATGCAGCATGATATTTTTCCCATTGAGATCTAATGTACTTCACAGTGTTCCTGTAATTTTTCTGAGCAGTTTATATATACTCCAAAAGTAACCCTGGTGGAAACATTAAGACAAGAGAAATATGATACAAAAGAAAGGAAATATTTAACTTACTTTAAACTGCAGCTTTTGCTCCTAATATACATTGTAGTACAATCTTTATACATACTGTGAGGTTTTTAAACTCTTTTGGAACTCCCCCGAACGGGACGACACATAAAATTGTGTCCTGAGGTGGGATCACCACATCTGTGGGAAACTGTTTATCCATTGCCGGGACAACCGCAGGCTCACAGCGCTATAAGTGCCTGTCATCATTGGGTGATGCAACGAACATTATAAATGCAGGGAACTGTATTATTTGGCCACTAACCTGGCCACAACCCTGCCTGATTGCTGTGTTTGTGTATAGGAGAGTGGTAGATCCCGCTACAATAAATAACCATGCTGTTCCTGTTTCAAGCCGAATAAAGCTGGTTTTGCTAGAGTACTGCGACTCAGCCTTGTGTTTTGGGGCACAAGACAGGGACTCATATGTCACAATACAAAAACAGCCGAAGAGAAGCCATTGTAAGGGTGCAATTCTCTTTCAGTTCTTCCTTGGGGACCATTGATGACTGAAGTTCCATTTGGTGGAGGCATTCTTTTTGGCATAGAGTAGACGTCAAATTTGTGCTAAGGGGTATCTGACTAGACACGTGTAATATATTCAGTGAACTATTTGTGACAAATACGAGGTATGCATAACTACCAACTGAGCTATTTGAATATACTATATATGGACTATGCTCTTCTAAGATCCCAATGTAGTACATTCATTTGAATTATCTGTGAACCATGCATCTTTTCTAATCTCTTAAGGTCTCTTCCTGAAAGAACTGTCCTTGCTTAAGCTGCATAAATGTATGCTAAACATAATTATTCTCAGAAATCACAATATCAAATATCTCTTTTTCAATTCTGGATACATAGAGTGAGTAGGTTCCCAAAGTGTATGCACACTATTTGTATTTTAGTAAGTTATTCAACTGTTCTTGGTGAATTTACTACTTACACTGACACAGTCTTCAACTCCATAGCGTCCAGACTTTGAAATGACCTCCCTAAATTAATGTGCTCAGCTGGCTCAATTCATTCTTTTAAAAAATAATTTAAAACTGATTTGTTCAGGAAAGCATTTTAACTTACACTGACATTATCACCTGCTTTTAGTTTACCTGCTTTATCTATAAGCTCAGGATAATTGGTGTTTATATCACAAATGATGTTATTTGTTCTGAAGTTTCTTTGAGTATTTTGTATTTTTGTAATATTTTCTGGTTTATTGTGTTTTATTCCATTTCAATGCTTTGTATTTCTCTGTATTAAGTGTTTTATGCAGATATTTTTTTTCCAATATTAAATATGTTCATATGGTACCTTAAATATCAGACAACAGAGTGAGAAGACTTATTCTACTTTCTCCAAAGGTTCCTAAAAACATTTGTAAAATTTGCTGCCTCACTTCCTGTTCCATGTGTGGAGCACACACCAATTAGAACACAACATTATTGCTCTGGTTTAATTTTTCCACAATGTGTTTTGATTGCTTTTATTATTTTGCAGTGCTCACCTTTTGTGTAAAATGGAGTCACAATTGCAATTATTTATTGCAGTCTGAGGTGATGACAGTATTTAATATGCCATGGAAACATTGATCTGTAATGATCACTTGGTGCCACTGATATATTGCCAACTGCTACTCCTGCTGATGGGGAAGACATCAGAGATACTTAAAATCCAAGACTGAAAGGATTTAGTCATTTTATTAGACATAAACTTATATTGTATTATAGAATCCCCAAGAGATGTTGGGCAGCCAGTTGGCACAGGTCTCCAGAACGGACTGTGTCTGTATGTGCTAGTGATTTGTCTATTACATCTGACTGGAGTTTTTGTTTAAGTCTCCACTGTTGTCAACTGGCCATATCTCAGTTATAATATTAATGGGATTATATTGTCATACTGTATTTGTGTTGATGAATTTCATAGCTGCAGTTTTAGTGGGAACCAATACGCCCCTTTCCCCAGCCACACTTGCCAAATCATACTGTTGGATCCCAAGGCATTCCAGGGCCATCTGGGAAATATAATCCTTCCAGAAAGCCCTTGGTCTTCATTGCTGTCTCCTTACAGCTGATCGTGTCCTTAAACTTCCTCAGGGAGGTGTTCAGGATGCATCCGTATCAGAAGCCTGAACCACCTCAATTAGCTTCTCTCGATGCAGAGGGTCTGCAACTCTACTCTGCACTTCATACCCTATGTCTAAGGGTATAATAATAATTCTTTGCATTTATATAGCACTTTTCTCACTATTTAAAGTGCTCAGCAATTGCAGGTTAAGGGCCTTGCTTAAGGGCCCAACAGAGCAGAGTCCCTTTTTAGCATTTACGGGATTCAAACTGGCAACCTTCCGATTGCCAGTGCAGATCCCTAGCCTCAGAGTATATCCATAGACTAAAATGCTTATCTGGAGTCTCTTCACTGTTATAACATATAGTGATACAACAGTAAAAACAACAGGAAGATATTGTAGCAGACAGAACACAGCATTCATTGAAATGCACAAACTTATCATTAAGCTTCTGTTACTGTGGGCTACTGAGCTCCTCAACAATTTTAGCTTTTTATTTTTTCTCAGCTTCAAGTCTTTTGACCAGCTTCTTCTGCTCTCTATCTAAAACCCAGCACTTTAAAGTGCACTGACTGGAGGAACTAGGGGTGGGTGTTTTAGGAGGAAACCTTGTGGGTCTAGCCTTTGCAGCACCAGATTTCAACAGTATTCACTACAAACATTTTAATGAGTTGTCCTCAGATGTGTGTTCTTCTTTGAGAAACATGTCTGGCTCCACAAGACCAGTCCAACGATATATGTAGATGAACTAAAAAGAACAATCAGATTTTTCAAATATCATTCCAAGCAGCCTTTCCCCTGCCAATAATCTCTTTCTTATTCCTACAGGTCCAAGCTACCATATGCCCTTTAAGAAGAATGCATCCATTTTTACCTCATTCTCAGATCTTCTTCAGAATCAAAGTTGGACCTAAAAGTATTGCAACAACAGGGTAATTACTGCAAGGATACTGAACATTTGATGTAGAAATGCTCCCATTGTACTTTTACAGTCCAAGGTGTAGCTATGCATAATGGAGATACTGAATCCTGCAGCTCCTCTCTCAAGATGGTATACCAGTCAATTGAACTATTCCATGAAATCTGAAATACTCCCAATTCGGCTGATATTTCGCCCAAACCACTGGTACGGTTTAAACTTCACATAACAGTATCTATGCAAGTAATCAATGATCCACTGCCAAAAGGTATTAACATATTGCAGCTGATCACAAGAAATGCTTTTGTAGCCCTGGCATCTACAAATCACAATGGCCTTATTATTCAACCGCCAACCTGGTTACCTGTCTGCTTTAGAATGTTCTTCAAGATATACTGCTGCTTTGCAGTAAGGAGATTGCGGGTTCGCTTCCTGGGTCCTCCTTGCATGGAAAGTTCTTTGAGTGGTGAGAAAAGTGCAATATAAATGTAAACAATTATTATTATTAATTATTATTATCATTACAAGCTCAGAAATTAAAAACTTCAGAATATATTCATAGAAGATAAAACAGGAGCAAATTGAGCAGAGAAGGAATCTACCTGAGGTCCCTGGAACTGGGAGGCATAGAAGCAGTAATAATAAATGTACACATGTACACAAAAAAAAAAAATATATATATATATATATATATATATATATATATATATATATATATATATATATATATATATATACACGAGGGACATTCAAAATATTTGTGTACATTTGTATTTTCGTTGGAAACGGTGAAGGTGGGAGAGTAGTAATTGTGCATTAAAAAGCTAGTAAGACGCTGGGTAAATTGCATCACAAACTGGTGACTATGTAGAAAAGTGATGTCAATTGTTTTTGAAATTCTTAATAAACAGAGTTCAAAAAAGTGCCTTAACTTTTTGAACGTCCCTTGTATATATACAGTACGGTTTGAATTACAAATGTGAAACATGAAATGGCATATTGCTTTTGGTATATCTACCGATCCTAAATTAGGTTAGACAAAAATAGAAGAAAAAATAACAAAAAAACAAGTAAATGAAAAAGGATCAGATAAATAAATCCTGAAGTTTTAAGTAATCCGACATAGGAAAAGAAAAAACTGCCTATATATCACTTCCCTGTTATAAACATATGCAACACATGAAATCTTCTGAAATTACTTGGAAAAGGTAGAAGACTTACTGGGACTATTGTCAAATATTTATTTATCTATATGACTCACAACACTGCTTGGCACTTAGGATGAAGAAATTATGATACATCTTTAAAGTCATGTGCTGGGTAAAAAATTTGTAAAAATACATGAATCTCACAATACCTTTTAAAATAAAAAGTAATTGAGTAATAAATCAGTGAACTTTTTTGCACTATTTATTTTTTTATTTATCTGACAAAATGTTGTTCTTAGTTCTAGAGCTGCACATTAGTGTAGCAAGAATAGCACAAAATTAAGGTTATCCCACAGGGGAAATTGCTGACTATTTCTCGCTTGCTTACAATAACTGAAAATGATGAGCAGCCATCAAGCCTGAAAGAGTGAGCAAGGTAATGGTGACACTTTACTTACCACTCATTTCCATCCTTGGCATTACAGGACAACCATGGCTCTAATGAGATACTAATTAAACTTATCACTCCAGACCTTACAGGTATCCTACTCTACTAGCAGAGCTGCCATCTGTTTTATGAAAAATACTTCATTTGAATCTGGCAGAATGTACCATCCATGCAGCGTTCTCACCTAATAAATGAAAAGAACATTTTTTTTCATACTTTGTACTGACATTTTTTACCAGAGATTAAAAAGGAACTAAATCTTACCTACCAACCAGACCCATCATTTTGGGTGGACCTCAGTAGGCCATACCCATCCTCTCAAACTGCTAGGCTCATCCATTAATAAGAAAAGTACAGGTACTTGAAAATTCACAAAGAATTAAGCACTCTTCTAGCAACCATGTTTACATTTTATGATAAGATTGGTTATGCAGCATAGTAAAAAAAGTCCATAGACGTTTCATTGTACATTGTACACATAACAATAAATCTGAACTGAAATGATTACACTGCATTGTATTTTTATTGAAAGCCTTTTTTAAAGCAAAAATCCACTATTGTCATGTCATGTCTTGCTAGTGTACAATATAAAAAATATTCATAAGAAAGCAGAGTGTATGGAGAAGCTAACTGATGTGCTACAAACCAATTATCGATTTTTTTCGTGTATGATATGTCACTCTTGCTAATGATAAAGAAATTAAAGAACTGAGCAGAATGTTTTAGAGTAAAGAAATTAATCAACCTTGATGTCAATCAATCTGTAAATACATGCAGACTTGATGTAGAACCTGGTGCTGTGAGGCTGAAGTGACAGCCCATTCTGCTTTACCAAAGCATTTGCACTGAACTTACTAAAGTTCAGCTTTATTAAACTTGAGTAAATCAGCATTGCTAAATTGGCCCTATAATGTGTGTGCATGTGTGTGTGCATGTGCGTGCGTGACAGACTAGTGCCCTTTCCAGGATTGTTCCTGCCTTGCATCTGATGCTTGCTAGGCTAAGATCCAGCTGGGCAGCAACACTGCCGTGGTTAAGCAGGTTAGGATGTTGGATGGATGAATGGATGTGGGGCTTGAAGTGGGGAAGTACACACCGATACGCCATACCAGCTTTCTCCCAGTCAAGCACTGCATGTACAGTATACCTACAGTATAATGCCTGATCAGTACTTATTGCTTGCTACACCAGCTCAACCTTCTTTCTCACTGAGGAACACACTTGCTTTATCAATCCAGCTCGAACAGGCAGTATCTTTTTTACAGTGAAAGAAAATATATGATAATAAGTGTGACTTGCTTTGTTATTACTGTCCAGCTGTCTACAGAGCAGAGAGAGCAAGGGTACCAGGGGGAAAGATGAAGGGTGAAGTCAGCGAAGACGTAGAGCTCACAGCAGGTCTCCTTTTAAAATGACTAAATCTCACAACAATATTTTGCCTCTTGTTTTTTCCTTCTTAGAAGGACATTGATGCAAATAATGTGCAGTCTCAATATGCAAGTCAATACTCAATAATCCAAAAATGGATATACAGTATCTGGCAAGTTCTGAGGCCTTTTCTATCACAGATGGATGTGGGGTTCCACTTGGACAAAGTGTTTTAAAAATGTATAGAAAACGCTTCATTTTTAAACACTGTAACAAATTAATACAGGTTAAATCTCGTTATAGTGAATACCAAAGTAAGAAATTTCCAGAATAACTAATACTTTTAGTTAAACATGTTTTGTTCATGTTAAACACATTTTTTAACAAAATGTAAATGTAATCAGAACAAATGGGGTTTTTTTGCAAAGAATGGACACCGAAAATAATAATGTGTTGCAAAAAATGCTTAACCTCCTTAGCGTTGCATTTTATTTAAAAAAAAAACATGTAAAAAGCATTGCATTTATTTTTGGCATAAAAAATTACATTTTTAGTAAATCTCACAAGTATAATAGTGATACAAATAGTAACAGTAATTATGAATAAAAATAATATGAAATGAACAATAATAATAAAAAAATTAATAACAGTAATAATAATGCTACTAATGATGCCAAAACAAGCTGACATGTAAAGCTTGCATGAGATACAGTTTTGCCAGCTTTTTGTTTGTATAAGAAGAATGCATTCCAAATGCACCTCTCCACCAGATGAAGAAAAATCTTTTTGTAGTATTTCTTTTGTTGCCTCTGCATAATGGGATAAAAAGTCAATTTTTAATCCGCACGATCTACGCAGCCCATCGTGCTATTGTAGTTGACCACAGCACAAGGCTTTGTAAACTGCTTGTGGCCTTTTGCTTGTAAAGTGACTGTAGCTGTATCATGTACAATGCTAAGAAGATAAAACATCTTTCTTGTCTTTCCATTTCAGCGCAAGCACTTTACCCTTTTGCCAACCTACTTGCGCACCTAGTTGTAATTTAGTTCTGCCAAAGTCTTCAGGCATGCCACGAATATTGGGACACCCTGTTCCATATGGGTCAGTTTTTCTTTACAGCAAGATGTCAAATAACTCTGGTGAAATATATATAAAAATTGATTGTATTTTGGATCAGACAGTGTCCTGTTCCCTGTGTACAGAACCAAATTTGAAATGTATACTGCTTTAGATTCATAAAGCTTTAAAGACTTTATGCCAAATCTTGGTGTTTTTGACGCAATGTACTCTATCCATGACTGTCTGCCCTTATAAGCCTTGAGACTTTCATCGATGCTGCCATCACAGTCTGGAATGTTAACTCTCCGATATTTTGCTACAATGGCCTAGTATATCTCCCAAATTTACTGGATGGGTATTCTCATCAAAGTCTTCATTGTTGGTAAAGTGGCGATATTTCATAATTAGTGAAAACCTGCACTCAGACATAATTTCTTCAAAGAACGGCAGCACTGAGAGCACTTACACAGCCTGAGTGATTCTCGGTTCTAACGCTTGCACAAGACACATTTGTACAGTTGCCCAAGTGATATTCAGGACTAATGCTAAAAGCACAGTTTCTGCAGTCCGAGTAATGCTCGGGTCTAACACTAAGGAGGTTAATGCTGTGCCAACACTTTCCGCGCCAAGTCTCGGGAACCCTGCAACAGGCTGTCTCAAAGAAAGAGACAGTCTGTAGCAAAATGTCCGGTCTTAGGCAATGTCGTCGAGAACATAGGCAAGACATTATTCACACAGCCAAATTCTGAGTAAGTGCTCCACCTAGCGTATGTGTGGTTAGTTGTGTCATGTGCGGATACTGTACTGTTCAAGTGTCATAGTGGTTTTCAAAGTTTTCTTTGAGGTGAAAAAAAAAATTGAGAAACACCGTCCGTTTATGCTGAAAGAAAAATTAACAATCCTGGACAAAGCTCCAGGAATGAAGAAAAATGACATGGAAAAAGCATTTGGAATTGCACCTTCATCTAACATCTTGTTTTCATCCTGTGTTTTCATATGTGTATTTCTATAAATAAATTTACATCTAACGTCTCTTTTTCATTCTGTATTCATATCTGTATTTCTATACAAAAATGTTACATATAATGTTTCATTTTCAAATAAAATATTTTTTGCAGTTTAAGAAGCTCCGTTTTTTTATACAGGTATTGTCAAGCTTGGGTAACAGTGTTGCACTAAAGGAAAATACAAGTACTTTATTTCTGTATAGAGAAGGCAAGCACAGTCTCAAGACTTCATTCAGAATAGGAGCTGTTACTTCAGCATTCAAGCACATGAGATAGGAGCCACAACATGGCCAAGCATCTTGCTTCAGCTCTCATCTTCAGATTAGAACACCAGCAGCTCAGAATTACTGCTGTGGCAGATGCAGCCTGGAGAAGAGAGATCAGGAGAGTGCAAGGAAGAGCAGGTCAAAGCCTGGTGTTAAATGTTCTAAACATTGTGTGACAAGTACGTTACACAGTAAGCTCGATCCTGCAGAGGGGAATCAATTACTTTGCCATTGGTTTACTGTTTACCAGATGCAGTAGAGCAGCTACAGATGCCATTATAAATGGTGAATTGCTGGTGACCCCGGTCACAATACGTATTATACATATTTTCCCCATGTTCATTATAACAAAATTTCCGTTATAAGAAAATACTTTTCTGGCCCCATGAGTTTCGTTACAATAGGATTCCACCTGTATTTACCATGATTGTTAGGAAATAATTTTGACATATACTTTTGGTTTGGATGATGGTTCTGCTTCCAACCTTGGTATCCATTTTCATTCCTCATCTTTCATTTAGTGAAGTTTCAGGTGTAGATGCTAAAAGTGCTCCACCTTTATTTATTCTGTTTTCACTTTTTAACATATAGAGATTTTTGGTATTGGCTAGTGTTAGAAAAAAGGAGAGGCCTGAGCCCACTGTATGGAATTACAATGTCAGTCAGTCATTCTCCAACCCGCTATATCCTAACACAGGGTCACGGGGGTCTGCTGGAGCCAATCCCAGCCAACACAGGGAGCAAGCAGGAACAAACCCCGGGCAGGGCACACACACACACACACCCACATACCAAGCACACACTAGGGACAACTTAGGATTGCCAATGCACCTAACCTGCATATCTTTGGACTATGGGAGGAAACCAGAGCACCCGGAGGAAACCCGCGCAGACATGGGGAGGAATCACAATGTTTTATGAAAAATAAAACAACATAAGCATCCAATGGTAAAAATCCATAATAATTATAAACAAAAATGGTTAACTGTGTTTTAATCAAACATAATCCAATTTGTAGTAGCAGTAATATCACATGTACAAAGTACAGTAAAATTCTTACTGACCAAAATGCTTTAAGCTCACCTCAATTCTAGACTCTAGACCAATGGGGCAATTGTGGCTTTAAACGCTTCTTTAGGTCAGTTCTGGCTATGCCATTAATTACTTTTGAGATTAGTAATGAGTCCAGAAAGTCTAAGATTACCACACTGCAATGGAAACTTTATTTTGCTGAGTGTGTGTTTACTCTTATATACCATAAATGAGCCACAGAATCCCCTGAATTGTTTGCCTTTCAAGTGCCCTGCTGAAAGAATGAGGCCTTTTTAAAGGGTTCTGGGCACTAATCCATTTTTGCCTTAGCAACATGGTGACAAACCTGAATGTAAAAACAGCTAATGTCCTGGTTTCTCAAGACTCTGTGAATGAATGCACAAGTATGCAAGGGAACATCTGTAAAAAAAATACAAGGCAGAAGCAGAGAGCAACATGCAGGTTAATTTTGTTATACATGGAGGATTGTATGGTGGAGCAGTAGTACATGAATTCTGCACAGTCACCTTGTGAGTTCTTCCTCCAAGTCCCCCAGTTTTACTCCTACATACCAAAGACATTCTTGTCGACTGCAAATCTGCTCAGAATAAATGAGTGCAATGTTGTGCCTAAAATTGCACCATGATGCATTGTTTACTTTTGCAGGGATGGTTTCTGAGTTGTAAACTCTACTACCCTGTGACCCTGAAATAGAAAAAATGGGTCTGCAATTGGATAGATGATATACACAAAGATACATTTACTTAATAAGGACTTCCACAGGGAAATGGTTAATGAACAACTGACAAAAATTATGTTCATGCTGTATCAAAAAAGCTAACAACATCTGGTTATGCTAGCATATAGAAACCAATGGTAATCTATCCATCCATCCATCCATTATCCAACCTGCTATAACCTAACTACAGGGTCACAGGGGTCTGCTGGAGCCAATCCAAGCCAACACCGGGCGCAAGGCAGGAAACAAACTCTAGGCAGGGTGCACACACACACACACGCACACACACACAGCAAGCACACACTAGGGGCAATTTAGAATCGGCAATGCACCTAACCTATAGTGGAGAACAACAACAGGAGTGACTGCAAGGTTCGTTACAAGAAATGGAGACCAAGGGCTGCAAGGTATAGCCCTATCCATTGTATCCACTTCATCTCTAAGGTGCAATGTGTCCACCCTGCCAATAAAGAGAGCAAGACAAAAACCATCAATGGATGGGACTCTAGTCCGTTGCAAGACACGCAGACCAATGTTCACTCATACAGGACACCGGTTAGCCTAACATGCATGTCTATGAGATGTGGGAGGAACAAGTAAGTACCAGAAAAAATACCCTTAGACACAAGGAGAACTTGCAGACTCCACACAGACAATAACTGGGCACAGGTTTTGAATCAAAATCAGTGGAGCTGTGATAATGAAAACAAACTTTTTTGTTACATAAAACAAAATAACTTGTATATTAATGAAAATACGCGTTATTGCTTGATCGTTTATTGATTTCCGAAAGAATATCATATTTAATTAATTACAAATGATTCGATGGTAACATAGTATATGACATCTCAAGTTAGAACTCAAAATGTTATGTACTATGTTAACAACAAATTGCTAACTTACAAACAAATAAGTAAACAGTAAATGTCTAAAAATAATCTTACTACTTGAAAGTTTAACCTTTCGTTTGTTGATCTTTAGAGTGACATGTAAAACATGTAATAATGTTAATGGTGCTTTTAGGCAGGCGCACTAACTGCTGGGCCACACCACCACTATTGGTGCAATTTACATTCACTGGTAACATAACATACTCAGATCAGCAGCAAAACAGACACCAGACCTGATCAACTGCAGGGTGCACTCATGTACATATCCACACTTAAACTGGGCTAATTTAGAGTATCCAATTAACCTAATGCAGCCATCTTTGGAGATGTTAGTGGTATGACTGAACTTCCCAGAGGAAAAATCAAGCAGACACAAGGAGAGCGCACTAATTCCACATGGACTACCAGCAAGGCTTTTGAATCTGGGATGCTGGATCCATGAGGCACAAGTACTATTTACTGTGCTATCAAGCTACCCTGCATTAGGTAATAACCTACTTAATGTTCAAAATAAAATGTTGATTTTAGAGTGATGTGCAAGAAATTAAAAAATTGCATTTCTATCATAAATTTTAAAATTGGCCTAGTAACTTTCATATATTAAACTAAAGGCACTTTGAAGAAAGTCTTTTGGCAATGTAGATGGTAATGTAACACACAGAGCCTGATTAAAGTTCACCGGTAATGGGGTAACAAGCTGGTGCTTCATCCATGATTTGTAGAATATACCCAGATTTCAGGCCGCCATCTGTTTGTTTAGTGTACCAAGATGTTCACTACGATGCCTCCTTCATGGCAAGGCAGTAAACAAACGCAGAGCATGAACTAGTGGCTTTTGTCACGTAAGCACTGGTCAGTACCGCCCCTCTTCTTGAAAGGCTGCTTGCTCACATCTTTGGATGTATTTAAAAGAGATGTTTTATTTTTAGACAGCAAAAGGATCAGAACATATTATAGGGCCAACAGCGAGTGTGTGCAGAGTGAGAGCAAAGGAACCGATCCACACAGAAATTGAGCGAGTGAGAGAGAGAGAGAGAAATAACGGCCCTTGCATTAATTCAGCAGATGGAATTTAACAAGAGTAGATTTATGTGTTTGTCAACCCCTCTGGCATGTGCATTCCTCTTGATTTAGGGTCTTACTTCTGAATGCAAACTTTCTACACAAGAAGGGTGTGTGTATGTTTCTGTTTCCTTGCTTTCTAAAGGAGATATAACGACACCCACTGACCAGAACTCGAACAACACTTGGATATCAGCAGTCCATCTGTGATTACTGTGTCTTGTTTACATTGAAGGCTTTCAGTACAGAAAAACCACTCCGGTGTTCAAATATCTTTGTCTGTCGTACAGATGAACCATTAACAATAGCAGTTAGGTGATGAAAACTGCAATTCCACTTTTTCTGACTTGACATCCTTATCTTGATTTTTGATCAGCAGTTTGTGTTAAGTAAGGAAAAAGAAAATCCAGCCAATTTGTTTTTGTCTTTCTTTTTTAGATATAAAATACAAATGATCATGCATTGAAGCTTCACTATGCTGCAGATTGCCAAACCCTTTAGAAATGGTAGAAAAATGATTCTGTGCATAACACATAAACTGCAAAAAGATGTACTGTACATACATAGTGCACCTATCTATATGTTGTGTATTTACATATCAATCAGATTGATGTTCTATTAATAAATGCATTTGTAACATTACATCTGCCCAAAGTTTTCAGGGCTCTTTCCAAACCTCCTAATATTGTATATCAATGTTAATTGTAAAATGTTAAAAGAAAGTACATATTTGTGCACCAGCTTTTCTTTTTCTATTTACATGCACACACACACACACACACACACACGCACACGCGCACACAGAGGTAATGGAAATTTATCAAACAGAGCTATTCTGCTCCAGTCCACCCTTACAAGTCATTTTTCTCTTCCTCTACAATTTTGTTAACGCTGCACTGAAATGATACATGATTAACTGGATGTGACTGAAATCAAAATGGAGAGAAACTGTACATTCATTAACCGTGCGTCATAGAAGTTGTTTCGTTTCAGCACGCAGTCCACACAAATTCATTTTCAAACAGACTGTGTTTAACTTTGGAGCGACCAAGATGATAACCTCTGTTATGCTCCATGTACACTGTTTACCATTAAACATAATAAAACTAACTTATTTCATCGCAGAATGCCAGCATATTGTCTTGTGTAACTGAGGAGTCTTCAAGCTTGTTTTTGGCAGCAATGCACTTCTGGACTCAAGACAAAAAAACTGGCAAAGCTGAAACGTAGGCTTTAAAATATGGAACACGATTTGCTCCAAAGAAGCTGAGATACACAGATTCTTTAATTGTGGGCGGCTTCATGAAAAAAAAAATCTGCTTTCGAAGTAGCCAAATGCAGCCTCAGGGGAACACACTTCGCTTTGGAGATTATGAAATATAACTGCTAACTAATCATAAACAAAACAAAACAAAAACAAAATCACACACACACTGTATTAAGAGTTAAAATATTTGATAAAGCTGTTTATTTCTGTAGTGAATTCAATTTCTTTAAATTCTGCACTGCAGCATACAGAAAATAGTGTCAAAATATAAATAACAAAATTCAACAGTGTTTTCTTTAATTAAAAACTTCAGTTAAAACTGGCAAATTTTCTATTCTTATTTTTAAAACATGATCCACGCTCTCATTTATTCGCTTTCTCTCTCACGCTCTCTCTCTCTTTCTTTCTTCTCAAAACAATGAACATTTTACAACACAACTTGGAAAAAATTCATGATTATTATTATCATTATTATTTACAACATCCTGCCTTTTGGCTAACAATGCTTAGAGCTTAATTGGAAATTGACTCCCAAATGTAGAATGCAAAAAAAATACAATTATGTTATACAAAGATCCAAAAAATACTATTAAAAACCCTTATTATAAATGTCAGCACTATATTTATAAACTGCAAATGTTGACCTTTTACAATAAGTACAAATCTGTATTTATCTGAAAACAATTCTGTTGAGGTAGCACCCTCTTAAGTCTGTTATATTAATGTTAAAATACTGAATAAACATTACACACTTTTAATATTTATATATATTTATATATATGTACACAATACAGCAAATTTATTACATTTTATTCTTATTTCAATTAAAATTGTATTCCTTTGGTAAACAAAAAAAATGTATGAAATGTGCAGTCCGGCTAGTATCACCTTTCACTGTATTATTATTTTTTTTCTCAGTACATTCACTACATTTTTGCATTTTTTTTGGATTGAAGTTGCACATACATAATGCCAAAAAATAATAATAATGCATCGTTTAAAAAGCTTTTTTATATAACATTCAATAATTACATTCGTGCTATATTAATTTTTTTATGTAAAAAATGTAAATAATTTTTTTAATGTGTGTGAGTTCCTGGAAACATCATTTTATTGTGGTCATGGCAAACATAACCCTCCCCACCCCCAAACTGTTCCCACTTGCTTTAAGTTTGCAGCAACCTAAGTAAATACAGTGACTGATAACAGAAAACAAATCTGCACTGCTAAAATAAAAATAAAAAAATACTTGATAAAGCAGTAAATTAAAAATACAGTGTTGATCCTCCCTTCTCCTTTGCTTGTAAACATTTCCAGTACCTTTTTGTCTCTGTTATTCACTGTGGAACATTAAAAAGGCAACAAAGGAAATAACATATATCTGTAAAGATATGCTGAAATGGAAGTAGCCCCGTATGCTGGAAACAACCCCCAAAAAAGATCCCCCACCCCAAGTGCTCCACGGAAACTAATTTGGCAAGGTAACTACACCCAGGGTTATGTTACCCAAACTGGCCAGTGCTTGGAAGAGTACCATTTATGTAAGGTAGCTTTTTTTTCTGATTCTTGTAGTTTAATGCAAATTGCTTTCAGAGATTGAAATTGTGTAAAAAAAAAAGATCTACACCTCAAAGTCGTATAGATAATTGATTAAGTCTACTGTAACATTGTGAAATAAAAAACACGCACATACACAAAAATATCGGAACGTTTTACAATTCTACAATTCTTTGCTTAAACTTTGGTTCTTCGATCAGGAATATGAGACAAGTTAATGAAATATTACAAAAATGCCTAGGCTAAGAAGATTAGTACAAATGTGTATAGCTCCTTAACGAAAAGATCATAAAAGGAAAAATGAAGGTGCTTTATGATGTTTTCCTCAGAATGTTGTTACTTTTAACAGTCGAATAAAACATCTGCACAAACTAACGGGCAGCAAGCCTTGCACAGGAAACGCCCAGGGGGAAACAAAACAAAACACTGAAGAAAACTTACAAAAAACGGACTGGGGTTCTTTCGCCCTCTCTCTCTCTCTCTCTCTGTGTTTTAAGTGATCAAAGTAAGCGCAGCAAACAAACAGAAGGACAAACAAACAGGAAGGGGGGAGCGCCGCAAATTCAAACAGTCGTCTGCAGAAATGTTCAGTGCAATTTCCCCGTGCGATCGGGTCTCTCTCTTTCTCTCTCTCTCTCTCCTTAGAAGATCTTCAATCTCTTGCCGCCCACCGCCCTGCCGCCCTTCAGCTGCCGCTGGGGTGGTTGGTCTTTGGACAGCGGGCAGTACTTGATGGTGTGCGCGTTGTCGCCGTTAGCGCTGCATAGGGGGCACGTGTAAGCCCTGAGGATGGGGCAGACGACCCTCCCGTCGGGCGTCTTGAGTACATGAGAGCCGTACACTTCCTCCGGTGCGCCGTTATTCCGACAAAACACGCAGATCTTCGGCTCCTGTTTATTCCTGGGCGCAGGCTTGCGCATTTTCCTCTCCACTCCGAAGAGGTCAAAGCCAGCGAACGCCCCCCCGAACCCAGACTCCCTATCCTGGGGTAGGAGGATGCTGCCGCCGCCCCCACCGCTTTGGTTCTGAAAGGGGCTGAAGATTGAGAAACGTTCCTCCAGATCGAGGATGGAGGTCGGCGGTGGGCTGGCCGAGGAGGAGCAGCAGCAGCAACAGTCTAAGTGGCCGGCTTCGCCGCTGCCCCCAAGCAGGCAAGAGCAGGAGCAAGGAGGCGAGTCGTCTAAGCCCAGGCTGGCCTTCAGAGACTCGGTGATGGAGTTCGGGCTTTGAGGCGCGCTGTTCTTGTTGTTATTGTTCTTAGTGACCAAAGTAGAAAGTCCCAGGTAGTCATTCCAGAAATTAAACGTGTAGTCATACGAGCTGCCTGTGTTAATATAATTATGATTTAAAAAATCCATTGTTCCGCTTAGTTCGTGTGGGCGCTTTGTTAGATAGACGCCACAGTTGTGTTTCTATCCAGATTGAGAGCTTTATTTTTTTTCTCGCTTTTTTGTTTTGATTCTCTTTTTCACATACAACTCTGCCGTTCTGTGGCTTTCTCTCTGCTTCTGAAGCACTAAGCATACAATCGGCTGTTTTTAAGGCTCCTGTGGGATGTATCGCTTCAATGAAGGCGGAGCTCTGTCCTTCAATCCAAGTTTACGAGCGGCTTGATGAAAATTCTTTTCAAAAGATGCGAGGAAAACGCGGGGCGGATTCGCTTGAACGTGAACTCGAGGCGGCGCTAAGGAACTGCGCTACAGAGGCGCTCCGCATTGGCGGCCAAACTCCTCCTCTGCCCCTCACACGCCCCCCAACTGCTCTGCTGAACGAGAGAAAACAAACAGAGCTCCTCTACATGCGTAATGTAAAAGGCAGCTATTGTCTGCTGTTTGGACTATGGCAAGGCACGGAAAGCATGAAATAAAATCATCGTTATCTAATGCTTCATAGATATCAGTGGATGCGGAAAAAACAATAGTAACAACAACATTAACAATAATAACAATAATGTAAAATGGTATTTTTAAAAACACATGACGTGTATTAAAATTTGGACACTGTTTCGAACGTTATTCCCTTTTCGGCTTTGGATTCTTATGAATTGTGCTCCAGCGCATCATCTTAAAATCTGTTTATACAATGAGGGAAAGTGTACAGGAAATCAGTAAAAGTGTTGTGTAACTCCATTTCTGTGTTAAATGATACAATTACGTACAATAGTCTCCTGTTATTATTTGGCTGATGTCCTGAATCCAACATTTGAGATACAATTGGTTATACTGCTTTTGTTTCTCCAATTGGAGGCAAGTGACGTGACTTGCTTATGGTTCCAATGATGTAAGTTGCGAGTTTTGAACCCAAAACCTCAGGCTTTGAACCCCCTAGCCTTAATCACTACGCCGCGCTCTATCTGTGTATGCGGTGGGTTCTCACATTCTTTGTATTTGAACAATTTATACGTGTACTTTTGTTGAATGGTTCAGTTTACTTAGAACAATGCCATACTGCTGCTTTTACCAGTTATTTTCTGTAGTACTTTATATGTGTGTATTGTTACTTTGTTAATACCCCAAGCCTACCAATCATTAGCATACCCTCCTGTGTCGAATCCGGCTCCCACTTTCTCCCCAGATGTTAATAACTTCGCTCCGAAAATGGAGATTTTTTTTTTCAGCAAAGAAAATAACAGTTTTCAAAATGTGAGTCAAAGAATATGGTTTTCACTCTCGAAAAATCGTTTTATAGGGCATAATTTTACTCATACTTTATCTGAATCCTCATTTCTACTGCAAACTCCCTGGGAGATACAGTCGATTGCAACGCTAACGGGAGGTATTCGAACTAATCCCTGAATGGGTTTGTGAAGTCGATGGGAAAACACGGAAAACATCTGTAGCGATCAGGCTGGTAATGGAATCCAAGTCCCCGGAGCTGTGTGGCAGCCTAACGCTCACCTCTACGCCACTGTGCCTATCCAAGAGGGGGGGAAAAGGGCTATAGCAATTCAGGTGATAACGAACCTGAAAGAAAACTTCCGATCGCTGTAACAGTATCATGAATTAAATATTGTTGTGATTCTTTTTTTAGTAATTTATTCACTTTTGTTTACAGCTTAATCAAATAAACAGCATAATAATGTATATTATTATTATTATCACCATCATCACATATTCTCATCAATATTTAAATTTTTCTTCTTTCAGGACTTCCAAACACTTTAACTCTCCACTCATCTGAATTATTATTATTATTGAATTATTATACTCGATTAATCCGTTTCAGGTTCGAGCATAATAACGCAGTAGCGTGTTGAACCAAAGCAAGAATCAGCCAATCTAGTACAATAATGCAAGTTTATATTATATAAATTCGTTCACTTTAAAGTGTTGACATATATGGAAGAGAAAAAAATGGAACGTACAATAATCGAACAACTAGTGTTACGTAATGCAGAAATTGTATTATTATTATTTCTACCACTGCAACTACAGGTATATTGAGTATATTATACACTGTGTCGTTATACATTTCTAAGAGGAACTGGATAAGTATATATAAATATTAGTATTATGAGAGTCTATATTTGTACCTTGCAGTTCTAGGCGAGTTTCCGCACCATGTGGCGGCGCTTTGCGATCACCAGGAGTCCTGACTTACTCACTACCAGAACAGGAATCATTTCCCAGGCAGCTTCAAGCATTTCACAGTTAATCTCACACAAGTCATATATCTGCAGCTACAATAAAATCCTAAAAGGACTTTGTTTTTAGAAAGATAACAAGTGTATTTAATAAATCAGGCCACTAAAAGCATTAAAGCACATACAAAGAAAAAAAAAACGGGCTAAGGGTGATGTAAACACCAGTGCAGAGTTAGTCCTTCGGCGCTGTACATTTAAAGCTATACGAGAACGTTTTCCATATGGGGTTGCTTTACCAATGTTTAGAAAGCGCTTTGCACTTTTATGTTGCGTGTGACAAATGAGAAGACAACCTACATTACATAGCAGACATTTTTTCTCCGGGTTTCATCATCTTTTTACGTGCGTCAGGTTTCTTTTGTTAGCACCTAATCTAGTTTTTAATAGATCGACAATTTATCGTTTATGTTTCTAAAAGGTGTCGTGTTTTTCCATGTGCCTTGTGAATATACGTATGTATTGTTTGAATAGATGGAGTCTTTCAAAAATGCACGATCGCATAAGGGCTCGGAAAATCCTTGTGTTTTATTTTTGTCAGTATATGGGCACTAGTTGCGACAGGAACATTTTTTCCTCGACCCCTACTGCACCACTACATTGTCCTGTCGTTTATTTTCTCCTTCCTTTCCTCATGTTCCGCCTCCGTCTGGCTCAGTATAGACACAGAGTGTCTTCTTACGTAACGAGGCTGGTGGCTGGGAGTGAAGCGGTCCAGATCCCAAATGCCTGCGCCTCCTTTTCCACGGCTCCTCGGGCTCCAATTTCCACATGCTAAATCTTGGAGAGTGATCCAGACTGGGAGACGCCAGTTTTGCAGGGGGTCAGAAAGCCGATTCACATCCCTGATTTTTACTTAATATACCTTAGACATTCTCCGAGGTTTACGCGACTTCTATACGAGTAAACACAAATAAAGAAAGCAGCTGTTTTTGTTACGCACTCCAAGTCTGGTGCATCATTCGTATCCTACTCATGACAGAGGACAGATACGCACATATATTACTGTAGTTGGGCACCCCCATGCAGTTCCACATCCTCACATGCATACAGTGCTCATCCTACACTTCTGCCAGGATATTCCTTACATCATTAACCCCGAGGAGGGATCAAGTTAAAGGCAAGATTCTCTGCTGGAGTAGTGTGATTGCTGTTTGGCAGCTTAAGGAATTCAACAATCTTGATGAAATAAAAGACCCACTGCAGCAACAATTGTACCTCTGTGCATGGCGGGGAACAATCAGGGTCAGCAGGTGCATCTCATATGATAATCAGCTGTATCTGCATTTCTTGTATGTTTAGAAAATTATACCTTTGTCACTTTGTTAATGTCGATTTAGGGGGGTGACTCTGTCATTCAGTAAGTAGCGACTTCAAATACAAGGAGCACCTGGTTCAAAATAAGTTTGTTTCTTAAAAAGACAGGCATTTTTGAATTTAATGGTTTAAACTGACATAATTTCCTAGTATCTATCTATCTATCTATCTATCTATCTATCTATCTATCTATCTATCTATCTATCTATCTATCTA
>JANRMT010062807.1:57089798-57130055 GCA_026402145.1 Polypterus bichir lapradei | reverse complement strand
CTATCTATCTATCTATCTATCTATCTATCTATCTATCTATCTATCTAGCTAGCTACTGTATAGTTCCCATAATGTCTATCTATCTATCTTTGTGAACCACTCAATTCTTCTATTTGTAACATTGTACCTTTGAACCTTTCTTCAGTAACCAACCAAATCTTATTGGATGGATGAATGGATGAATTTTTAAGTATGGAAACTACTGCACTCAATAACAAGCAGATTTTGTTTACCTTAAAATACTTTAATTAAAAAGCCTATCTAAAGAGTTGAGCACAATGATGGAAGCATATAGAAAAATGGTAACTTATTGTCATTATACACTTTGCAACTATTCAGGAATGATTAAGTTGTTGATATAAATAACCTGAAGGACTGGTTTGATATTTTTGAAGTCAAAGTTGTTTTTCACAATTGTGATATGTATGCATTTGCCCTAGATTTGCCTTATTAAGTGAAACTGTATCGATACATTTAAAAAGTGTCTCTTCAGTGCCTTACAGTCAATAGAGTACTAGACCAAACATGAAAAACAAGCCTCAGAACTTACAAAGTAACTTTACTTCAAAGCAGTAGAGTTTCTGGTTTCTAAGAAACATGCCATCCATGTTTGCAAGGTATGTTTAAAACAAAGAACAAAGTTGTAAATAATTTTTAATCTAAGATTCTTGGCACTGTCTACCTAAGGAAAGTTTACGTGTTCTCTTCTATGTTCCAGCAACTACTGTGGGTGGATTTTTATATATACAACAGTCCATGTGAAGGATGTTTCAGAGCCAATTGGGAGAAATGTGTAATAGGATATCACAGATAATCCAGACAACGTGAAAACGCTACACAGTTACTTGGACTGTGCCTCTGCAGTTAACAAAGAGCTTACTCCACTCTCTGTTTGGATATTTTGTTTTCGATCGCTTCTCGATGGAAAAATGTCTTCAGGACACTATGACTGATGATGGCTAGAAAATGTTTCCCATCAATACCACAAATAGTATCATTACATGGCAAAGCAGATTGTCCAGATATGTCTGTGATTTCTAGTAGCATGACCAGTAAATCCTACTCTCTGTAGGTTTCATTTTTGGTTGATACTTTCAACATGCATGGCGTTTTTTTGCCAGTTGTTCTGAGTCCGAGCATAGCTAAGAGCTGCAAATTGTCTTGTCTCAGTCTCTCCAGTTCTGGGTCTCATTTTACTCATGTTCAGTCTGTTGCAGCTCCTCATCAATTATTATTATTATTATTATTATTATTATTATTATTATTATTAATTTAGCAGACAGATTTGTCAAAGATGACTTAAAAAGCATGTTATAATACATGCAAGGATGTTTAGAAGGTGCAAGCATCAAAAGCAAAGAAAATCAATGCATTCTGATTCACAAACTTAGCAGTGAAATCAGACATATCAGTGGTATAAAATGAGAACTTGTTTTTCAACAGAGAAAAATTAAAATTCAACTTTTTAAAGTAGTTAGGAAATGTGCACATGGTATAACATTCAGCTCAAGTTATTTACTTGGTTAATTGTTTTAAAAGATAGGGTATTCATTTTTTTAATGTACTATATCAAAGACAGAGATATCACATTTTTATTTTGTGTTATTGTAAAACTGAGTCATATTCAAAAATAAAAGGCATAATAAATTTTAATTACATGAATTAGAAAAGCACTTAAAATGTATTTTCAAAAGCATTTTATTATATGATATACTTAAAAACCAAGCCCAGATATGCTTGTAGTGGCTGAAAAAGTTTTCTCAGACACCATATTTCAATTCAGGTGAACTTTGCATTGATTAGTGTTGTATTGGTTATGGATGGTACTGTAGATAGCCAATTGTATTTCATGTTTCTTAAACGTAGCCTTTTTTTTAAAGAAGAAGCCAATGGAGCACTAAAATCTACAGTATGTTGCGGTTCCCTATGTGTCACCAAGCTGCTGAAGTGAGTGATTTCCATGCCACACACACAACTCTATTAGTATTTTGGTAACTTGTATTTGGGTCATCGGCCAACAGACATGTACAGGTGTAACATAAGCAAGTTCATATAGTCTGTCAAGCTAATTTCAGAAGTAAAATTGTTCAGTAATTGAAGTAGCACAGAATGCTTCTTTGTTTTAAGACAGATGATTCTGAAAATTCAGCAAAGCATTTCGCTCAATTTTTGGAAATTCAGAAATTTGTACAGAATACGCCATTCGAGATACCTTGATGAAAATTGAAATTCCTTGAAAAATTTACTTGAAGAATACGTGTACCAGGAAGCAGAATTGTTTCATGTGGACAGACAGACATGCCAATGACAACAGATATTTTCACTTTTATGCAAACGCACCTAAAAACAGACAATAAGGTCATTTGGTATCACAGTAATTACACCTGATTTTCCACACAGGTAGGTAGGAAGATGAGTGTTGATTACATTTAATGTTGTCAGTGTACTAATAACACCAACTTTTAGCATTCCTGCTTATAATTGAAAACATATATAAACTGGGCAGTTAGCCTCAGGTTCCCTGTGGTTCAGGTCATTCATGGAAAGGCAAAAGAAGAGAAAAGATACATAACTTTTTTTTTTTTTTGGTTGACCCCAAACCCATCCACAGCAGACCACCTCTTGTGAGATTTTCAGATTCAGATTTTCACCTATTTCCACCCTAGGCAATTGTGACAATGAAAGTTTTTTAAGCAAAACAGACAAAACTAAAATCAATCTTTTTATAGAGAATCATACTGTAAATCTGGGATTATCTCAATGTGACTGCCTTTTACATATTAGGTAAATGATTAAATGAACCAGCTGCACTTATTTTTATTTAGTCTGAATATATGAAACATATACAAAATTTAATAAACAATTGTTATTTTATCTAAACTCAAAGTAGCATATCATTCTGCGAATGGCGTCACAGAGTGAGAAGCTGAGGGTGAATCTTCTAAAAAAAACAATTGTGAATAAAAATTAATAATGAAAGCGCCACTGCACATGCATCACACAGACAACATCTAAGTAAGGACATGTTCACATTCAGGTAAGATGTTTTAAGTATGTATGGTATATGCAATCAGTTGTTAGTGATGAGAAACCTTAACAAAGAGTAACAGCAGCCATCAAATGTACTTTCTTTTTTATCTTAGTGTAAGTCATCAGTGGACAGAAATTCATTGTGCTTTAATATAATCATATTTCCCTCCTGTGTCACTATCTGTGGGTGAAGTAATCTGTACTTATGTTATTTTTGCTTCTTTTTCCACAGTAACATCTGCTACTTTAGAAGACAAAAGCAAATGCAAAACAGAAAACACTTTTAAAGGTCCATATGCTATCAAAGTGTAAAGCGAGCTGTAAATCTTGTTGCAAAAAATATTGCTTTACTGTAAATTACAAACTCACAGAAAAATGGCTTAAATATAATAAGCAAAAAAGAAGAAACTGCATTAGAAAAAAAAGATTATTGTTTTCTGAATGAGGACAGCAACTTATTTCTGGCAGGACTGGCAAGCTACCAAGTTTAACACATGATTCAATTTAAAAAGCATGGGAAAAAAACTGGCCTTGACGCCCTTTTAAGCCAAGCTTCTCAACTGCATGACTCTTATTTCTCAAAGTAAAGTTCTGGCAGGCTGTGCAGATTCTGGTCTGCTTGAATGAATCAAAAGGGGACTGAGGCAGGGAAGTAGCGAGTTCAAGACTTACAATCCTCTTTGTGTTAGTGGGGCTGTCTAATCTTTTGCACTATTTCATTTTTTTAAAGGTGAAGCGTAAGATTAACGCAGTAAAAGAGAAGTAATATTTGGAGAGTTAGTGGAAAATAAGGCTTAGGTGCTATTGGCATCAGCTGGCTGTGTTCATTTGAGTGTATTTTGTTCTTTTTTAACCTTTCTTAAATCATATTTTAAAATCAAGGGATTGGCTCTAGCAGACCCCCGTGACCCTGTGTTAGGATATAGCGGGTTGGACTGACTGAATTGCTGCTCAAAAAATTTCAATCAAAACAAATACGAATAATAATGTTGTAGTAATGAAAATAGTGAAAAAGTCATGTCTGAAACAGTATGTTGCATTTTTACACAGTGTGTAAAGCTTATGATAAAAATAAAATTTAATAACCATTATATTTATGTGTATAATGTATATGTACACTGTATATGAGGGTCAGTTACCAACTAAGCCAACTTCAGCAGCAGTTTGCTAGAGATGGGTATGTGACATGCAGCCACAGGCAATTATACTGATGAGTGACCTCTTTCTAGCCATACAAATCCTCTAAAACAAATCAGATTTATGAAGAGCTTTTTTTCTCCCACCACAGAGGTATCCTTAGTCAGAGTCTGCCATTGTGATATCAAAACCATGGTGGCATTCCAGGGTACCGGACGTCATGGCAACATTCTTGCGGTTGATTCTGAAGACAATAGACTTTTAATGATACATTACTTTTGGATATGATGATATCTGAGAATTCAGAAAAGAGCCACCTTTTGTATTTCTGTATATAAAAGCTGCTTTATAACCTAATCTCAATGGGACCTTTCAGGTGAGAGTGTTTATGTTTTTTTTTTGTTTGAAAATAGGTTCATTTTTTCATACATACAAGGTAAATCATCTTCCCAGGCCCTTTTTTACTCCGTTAATTACTAATAGTACATTTAAATAATAATTCTTTGATAGGTAAATTAATGTGTAGAACAGATGTTTCAGCACTCACTTAAACTGAAGTAGAAAGTTCATGTCAGGTTTCATGTATAGATTTCGGATTGGACAGCAGGTACTTTTAACTTTCTTGGAACATCACAGCGCTAATAGGGTTGTTTCGGAATGTTTCAAGGGTAAATCTCCAATTATTGTACTTTTTCTGATGTACTTCACTTGCAAAGGTCAAAGGTGAGACAGTTAAGAGAGGAGTTCAAGCTGCTTCCCTGTGGGGTTTTTTGTTCCATCTGGCTTAACTCCTTATTGCCTTGTTGATCTCAAACATTCCATCATCTTTTCTGCTTCTTTTATCATGGAAAGTTACTTCTAGTGTGGCTAGCCTAAGTATGAGGGGACTAATGATGAACCATTTACTAATTGCTAGTTAATTATTGTACAGTAACTGCATCATTTGTTACTTTGGTAACACACCAAACTGATCTTATATCTTAACAATATGTTTCAGGAATAGCTACAGCATTTTTCTAAAGTGTTAAAAGTAGTTTCCTTCAGGATTCAGTACTAGGGCTATTTTAATATGTAAATGATGTGGATTAATCTGGCAAGCTGGTTAAGTTTGCAGATGGTACTAAGTTAGGTGGAATGGCAGCTAATGAAGAATACATTGTATTATTACAGAGGGACATGGACAGCTTACACACTTAAGCAGATAACTGGCAGATGAAATTTAATGTAAGTAAATGTAAAGTACAGTATTACATGTAGGAAGTAGAAATGTTTGATTTGAATACACAATGGGATGTCTGAAATTTTAAAGTATCCTCTAAGAGAAGGACCCAGGAGTCACAGTGGACCTGTCACTGTCTATACAATTATAAAAGACATTAGTACATTAAATACAGGCTACTGATTTAAAATTAGTTCAACAAGAACAAAGGATCACATTAAGATAGAGTAAATTTAAAGATTTTCTTCACACAAAGAACCTTAGACACATGAAATAAGTTACTAAGTAGTGTGGTAGACAGTAGGAATTTAAGGGCTTTCAAAACGCAAATTAATATTATTTTGAAGAAATGAAGTGAATATGATTAGTGAGCTTTGTTGTGCTGAATGGCCTGTGCTGGTTAATATGCTTCTCATGTTCCATGTGTGTTTATGTAGGTCCAAAGAGGCAGTAGGTTTTAGAAGTTTGTTGTACTATGTTGTATAAATGATTTGGATAGGAATATAAGTAACAAGCCGGTTAAGTTTGCAAATGATACCAAGATAGGTGGATTAGCAGATAATTTGGAATCAGTTATATTATTACAGAAGGACTTGGATACCATAGAGGCTTGGGCAGATTTGTGCCAGATGAAATTTAATGTCATTAAATGTAAAGTATTACATAAAGGAAGTAAAAATCTTTGGTTTGAATACACAGTGGGCGGTCAGAAAATCGAGAGTACACCTTATGAGATTTAGGAGTCATAGTAGACTCTAAGCTATCGACTTCCCTAGTGTTCAGAAGCCATTAAGAAGGCAAACAGAATGTTTGGTTATACGAGGTATGATACAAAAATACAGTGAATGTTTTAAAAAAGAAATGTTTATTGCAGTAAAAGATTTACAACTACAAGTCACCCTCAAAATACTTTCCTCCACTTCAAATGCATTTATCCCAACGCTCCTGCCACTGTGCGAAGCAGTTCTGGAAGTTTTCTTTTGAGAGTATCTTTAGTTGGGCTGTTGTGGCTTGAAATAGTTTGCCTTTCATGGTTATATTCAATTTAGGGAACAGCCAGAAGTCGTACGGTGACAGATCCTACGAATAAGGTGGATGTGGACACAGCGTAATGTTTTTATTCGACAGAAATTGTTGTACTAGAAGGGATGTGTGACAAGGAGCGTTTTCATGATGAAGAGTGAAACTGTTTCAACATTTTCCTCGGTTATTGATGTTGAAGGATGTCCTGATCTTTTCTCATCTTCAACCTAGTCAGATCCATTACAAAATTGGTCAAACCATTTGTAAACAGTCTTAATTGCCGGTGCAGTGTCACCATTGACCGATTTTAACATCTGATGGGTTTCCTGAGCTTTTTGCAATTTGAAATAAAATTTCATGTTAATGCATTGCTTGTTATCCATTATTAAAACTTGAAAAACACTCTTGAACTCAAGAGTGGCTCACAAACAACTGACAGTATTAAACAAGCTGAAACATGCCACAAACTAGGGTCTAGGATGGACATGTCAGAACCTGCATTGAATTGTTTTGCATTGCTCTTGGATGGTGTTCTGCATCAACATTCACCATACTTTTTGATCACACCTCCTATAGCATGTTGAGTGGAGTACAAGTTCAAGGAGGTTATGCTCAACATTTATAATGCATTGGTGAGGCCTCATCTGGAGTACTGTGTGCAGTTTTGGTCTCTAGGCTACAAAAAAGACATAGCAGTGGTAGAAAAGGTCCAGAAAAGAGTGACTAGGCTGATTCCAAGGCTACAGGGGTTGAATTATGAGGAAAGATTAAAAGAGCTGAGCCTATACAGTTTAAGCAAAAGAAGATTAAGAGGTGACATGACTGAAGTGTTTTAAATTATGAAGGGAATTAGTACAGTGGATTTATTTTAAAATGAGTTCATCAAGAACACAGGGATACAGTTGGAAACTTGTTAAGAGGACATTTTGCACAAACATTAGGAACTTTTTCTTTACACAACGAATAATAGACACTTGGAATAAGCTACCAAGTAGTGTGGTAGACAGTAGGACTTTATGGACTTTCAAAACTCAACTTGATGTGTTTTTGGAAGAAATAATGGATAGGATTGGCAAGCTTTGTTGGGCTGAATGGCCTGTTCTCGTCTAGATTGTTCTAATGTTTTAATGTTATTAGTTATACTCAATTTTGTGATGCCCATCCTTGATCATTTATATTTGTTAAAAACAGTCAATTTTTCGATTTAACTGGGCCTCTTAATTTTTTTTTTGTTTTGTTTTGGGAGTCCAGAAACATCACAAAGGGGAACATCCACAGGTGTTCACACTTTAAAACTAATATCTGTTAGTTATTTGTTTCAAATTGAATTGAGACGTTCATCATTTCCAGCCACTGAGAACCTTTGGCATCAATTTTTGAATTCAAATATCTAATATACAAAATAGATTTAAATATTTGAGTTGGCATAACTTGATTTTTTATGTTATGATTTTACAAGATTCAGTATTAAAACACCTTTTTGTAAGCTTGCCTGACTTTCACAGCTTGTTGAGTCAATTGAAAGTTTTAATTATATAGAACAAAATCCTCAGAGGTTGAGCTAGCTGAAAAAGTGTCATGTAGTCAGTTACTTAATGTAACTGATTGGGCACACATTGTTTTTTTACAGTACAGCATGAGAGTGTGATACTGATTTATTATTATACCTTTGTACTGATCTGTGTTAGAAAGGAAATATTCAGTGCTTGACCGTCATTAGAATTATCAACAACGCACTTTCATACATTTTAACAAATGATGCGTTAATGTCAAAAACAGAACTATCAGAACCATCAGGAAAGGAAATGCCATGCACTATGATTTGAATCTTGAATTAATGGGAAACTAAAAATATTCAACAAAGAACAAAGTTAACCAGAGGGGACATATAACAAACCATTGTGAGTATAATGGGTCATTGTAAGGCTTTCATATTTGTTCCTGTGACATCACTGCTTTCTTACTGATAGTTAAAAGTTCTTTTATGTCAGAAAACCAAGTCACCCATTTTTTTTTACTTTCCAAAAGTCTGGATAGCATGAGGTCATAGGTTCAATTCTCCAAATGGATAATCACACATAATATGTTTCAGCAGAGTCTGGTTACATTAGGAGAAAAACAAAAGTACATACCTACAGAAGGCAAAAAGTCATGTCTTTTTTAGTACAAGCACATGCTAATAAATACTGACATATTTTGAATTGTACTGTGCAGCATCGCACCAGGGTCCCTATGGGCTTTTGTGCCAGTTGGCCTTAGCTACAATGTGTACTGTGAATACACAGTATCTGGAAGATTGACTTTTGAGTTAAATTGAACGTCCCCGTAAAAAAAGGCTGAATACATTAAGTATATTTTCTTCCTGTGAAATTGTAACGGACAACAACTAACTCTGTTAGACACTTTTATTTGTTTTTCTATTTTGGTTTTATACATGTTGTCAGACTTAGAAAAATGCAGGAATAATCACAATGTTACAAATAAAGTTGACCCTTAATTGCATGCACTTTTAAAACCATTACATTACAGATACAAACTGTTCAGTCTACTGATTTAGGAACTCAAGTAAAATGCCACCTCTAACTCTGAGCCTAAACAAGTGAATTTAATTCGCCTGTGTTTTATAATCAGGATAAAAGGTGTACACTTACAAAGTGCCTTGGGGTGGTGCTCTCTGTAATCAGACAGTATATAAAATAATGGCTATTTAATTTTCATACACATTCCAACTTATGTTTACTCTTCCCTCCATTACTGATTTGACCTTTGAGGTTGAACATCATCATGAGATGTCTTTGTCTGATCTGAAGTTCAATGGTATATTTAAAGTTGTGACTGGTCAGGTTTACTCCTAGAAAACAACAAGAGAAATGGACTGATCAGGGTAGAAACTTAGCCACTGTGAATACAGACACACCATGTTTCTAGATGTGCACAAGGAATATCTATATAGCCAACCCAAACAAAGTCAGAACAGAAGTGTAGATAATTGCTGACCGCTGCTTACTTAAAATACTGATTTTAATAAATATTATACAGGATGGTGCACAAAAAAGTTGCCCCACACAAAGTAAGAAGTCCTAATATGATTTTAGCAGCAGTAAGTGTAACAAGTGCAAGTCCATATGCATGTTTTATTTTGTTAGTTCTGTTAGGTCAGTGATACACTATACAGTTTTGAGTAGGAGAGGATGTTAAACTTAGTGACTGCAGTTGCTGGATCTTGTCACCTTGAAGATTACAGATAACATGACTAGGAATCGCAGGCGATGACAGATTACATGACTGCCTCATGACTTTTCTGCACAGTTTCAAAATTCCAAAGTATTGACAGCTTGACATGTTTTCACAGCCAATTGATGTACTGTCTGACAGTGCCGATGGCTTAACAAATGTTATCCTGTTATGGTCAGTTCAGCCACTGTCTCAGACCATTTTTATTTCTTGTGTCCTATATTGTCATGGTAGACAAACCTTCTCTCCTGTTTTCACAGTCCAAAAACCCACTTGCAGCAGTATTTTATACATTGTACTTCAAGGTGAATGCTCATTGGTTGTCAGTTCTTGCACACACAGAAGACGAATATGACTGAGTCACTACAGATGTTAGCCTACATGAATGATGGTCACAAGTGCTCACTAAGTTACTGTAAGTGAAGGATACAACTGAAAATTGCTAAAAAAGACATTGACTTCAATTAGGGCTTTATCTGTATGAATGCTGGAGAAAAGACATTATATTTACTGGATCAGTGTATTTCAATATTGGAGCTCTATATTTCTGCAGCCTCCTTAAAGCTGACTCATGAAAGATCTGTGGAAGAGTATCTCATTGTGTGGAAAGTGTTGTACTACTGATTCTGTAATCAATGTGCCAAGACCAAGAAAGCTATATAAATGTAATTAATTATTATTATTATTAAAACCTTGTTGTAGATTATAAAGTAAGAAGTTCTCATAAATCGATACAGAGATTATCACAAGAGAGGGTCATGTCACCGTGTACTCCAACATTTTTGGACTACTTTTTTGGATGCAACTGGGTATTTTGTGAATGCATATGCATCCATCCATCTGCTCTCACTCTTACCATACCATACCTTACCATTTCAGAGCCATGAATCAACATATCACACACATAGTTAGGGTATAGAAAGAAAGTGGTGAAAGGAAACTTTGAGTTGCTACTGACAGAAGTGACCACAACCCTAATAAGTATGCCCTGCAAGTTTTCTTAAAAAAGTGGAAAAAACATATGTGACATTCTAATTTGGCTGGATCTTGTTCTCAATCAAGTTTTTTTTTATTTTGTTTAACATACAGGGCTTTAAATTTAAAAAAAAAGGAATATGCGAGTAATAGGTTTTGAGCTACAGACAGGAGAATCATGTTTAATGTTGTTTTGTCAGTGAAAAGTTGTGATTTCTCCAAAATGGGGAGTTGGACACCATCTAGTTGGGTCATGTGAAAAATACAGGAGCATCTGCTCAACTCTTGTGATTCTGTTTAAATGACAGGTCCTGCTGGGTGATCGATATTTTTATCTCTCCCCAGCAGAAGAGGTGGAGCTTGAAAGGATGTGACAGTAGACGTCTTCCAGCCAATGTTTTTCCACTCTAGTGAGGGAAATTGAGATACTGAATAAAAGATGCACTCTTTTGCTACATACCCAGTTTACCCGACAAAAGTCAGTGTAAGACACTCACAAAACCTGAGTTAAAAATATGGGCTTATTACATTACAATTCAAGGTGCCAAAAGATGTGCATTTCATGTACATAACAAAAAAAAAAAATACAGACCATCAAATAACATTTCTTAAATAATGTTTAAAATGTTGTGGTAAAAGAATATGTTAAATGGACAGTATTTGCTCAAAGTAATGTTATAAGAAAGAGTCAAGACTTCCACCTAAAGAGTATTGTAGAGAGATACTACAAATGACTGTTGATTCTGATTGTGTTTCCTGTAATGGACTAGAGTCCCAAGGATTAGTTTCAGCCTTGCTGCTGAAATAGGCTCTGACTCACCAAAAAACAACCAAATGAAATGAAGAATGAAATATTCTAGGGTGCCATCCATCAGAATAGTTTCAGATAACAATTTGCCTTTCAAGCCTGTGTAGTAATTAAAAGACTGAAAAATATTTGGAGAGAAAAAATCCTGGCGAGTCACTAGATTACTTACCTACAGCTGCTAATCAGGAAACAAGAGAAACCAAACATCATTTATGAATTTCATCAACTGACGTCAACTTGCTGGTAGAGAGTTTCCCTTAAGCAACATATCTTGTCAAATTTGCTGTGCAGCTCAAATGTTCCAGGATGAGCCTATCCTGAGGGAGAACAATACAAATGTACAAATGCATACAAATAGTTGACACTTTTAGTGAACTTAGTACATGGTCACAGCTAAAGCTCTGGGGTATATTTTTCAAGAAGTCTATAAATAATGAAGATTACTGAAAAGGTATAAAATGAGAGCACCCTTTTGAAGTCTGAGATGTTCAAGAGCCAGAGGGAATTAGTTGCTATTTCTGCAGATTTTGTGCTCGATATTAATTTATCTTATTTTTATAGTTTTCATTTTCCATATTTCAGATGATTCAAGTTTTGTACAATCTGTTATACTTTCTAGTGTTTTAAATTATTTTGTAAACATTGTAGTAATTAAGAGATCTCACTGCAATGTGGTGGTCTGGAAGTTGGCCTAAATTATTTTATTCCTAATCATAAAAAGAGCAATTCATTTACATTGTATTTTATTTGTTCGGATTTCATACTAGACATGCTATATTGCCTTAGTGTCAGTTGTATTTGTTTCTATTTGTGCTAGTCCAGCTTTGGACTGAAATCTAGTACAGGATTAGTTGCTGACCTGCACCCAATTCTGCTCTGCAGTCTGTACATTCACTGTGACTGGTCCCCTGTCCATATATGGTCCCTGTTTTGCACCTGATTCTGCTGGAATAGGCTCCAGCCACTGCAACTGTTAACTAGAGCAAAAATGGAAGAATGGATCAGTAACACTGTTATAATTCCAAATGGAATTAGTGGGCTTAATAAGAGATGGAGGTGTAAACTCTTTGCAAAGGAGACAACCAATCTCCAATATCTCTCTCTAGTGGAGCTACAGCTTACATGTCCTATGGAAGACATGGTTGTGTCCATGAAAAGGAAACGACTGGTTTCAGGTTTAGAAGTTGCATTAAATCCAAGTTAAAATGGTGCATCACTGCATCTTCAATAAATTAAGCTGTTGACATATAATGTGTAATGGACAAGTTCATTCAATCTTTTTGGACCCCAACTACTTCTTTTAATTCTACTCATTCTTCATATCAGATTCCTGCCATGAAGTGGACTCCTTTCTAAAGCTGATTTACCAACTTTTACATTCACTCAGTGCACTAGACATTGACAAGGTTGTTACTTTTTACTTTTGGGAGAATCAAAACTATTGATACACCCTTGTTTTGATTTCCAATAGCCACCTATTTACTTTATTTAAATGGGATGGAAAAGCCAAGTGCATTGAGAGAGTGTGGTTTACCATTCACAGCCTGACTATTTCATGGTGTTTCTCCTGGCCCATTACAAACCTTTTCTGTGTCTTCTTCTCTCATTTGAGGTAATGTGCACTATCATTCCCTAGACTTCGTGACCAAAATTAGATGTATTTTTTTTAAATTGAATTAGAAATGATTAATAATGTGATTAAGTTAAAATAAACTGGACTAGATCAGCAGGTTGGTACAGAGAGACCATGAAGACTAGATTGCTGGCTCTGTAGAGTTTTCGTGCATTTTTTTCTCTGTCTGTGGGCTTTTTTCTCTAGGTACTTTGATTATTCTTCACCATTCAAAGTACCTGTGAGATCGCTTGGCCCGTTTGTCTAAACTGATTACATTTGAGTGAATGTGCCTTGGAATAGACTTGCACTCATAGCAGGATTTACCAAGGTCAAGTGCCCTGCAACCCTGAACAAAAAAAGTGGATAGATTAAATGGATTGATTGATAAATGGATTAGACAGACAGTTGAAGGTGAATTTTCGATCTTGGAAAGGTGGAGTTCACAATAAAGAGAAAACATGTCATTCATACAATGCTATGCATTTGACTTGAAGTCAAGACTCTTGACCAATGAATAAGAAGGAGGGGCAGTTCTTCAATTCAATTGCACAGTATTGAGAGAATGTCAACTTTTCTGTTTACTGTGAACATTGCCTTTCCATCAAGTAACTATTAATAATATTTTAGCAAAAATGCAAACATTTTGCATGTTTTGACCATGCAAGTGGATATCAAATATGTGGATTATGTGACATAAGATACTGTAATGAGTGGTCCGTTGGATCTGGAAAATATATAATGTAATGTAACATATAAATAAATAATCATGCCAAAGAATGTGCAGGCTCAGAATCAGGTGCAGGTGAGTGTGGGCTCTCTCCACTCTGGGAATGGTTGGGGTCCCTGACTGATCATGCATACACATGCAAATGCAAGTGTCAGTCAGGTGTCTCATTCATGCCACGGAGGGAGCAGCATCACATACTTGCACCCAATTAAGGCAATAAAAGGAGCCTTCGCAACAGAGGGGGAGCAGACAGGAAAGAACAGAGAAGGAGAGACAGAGGTTAAACATGGACAAATGATAGAGATGAAGGCAGGATCGTGAGATGCCAGGGTGCAGAGGAGAGGAAGTAGGCAGCCGGGAGGAGGGTCCCTTGGAAAAGCATATGGCAGATGCTTGGGGGATGTTGAGGGCCACTTCACTGAGTATTGTGCAGGGAAATTGAAGTGGCCCAGTGTTCGCTCATAGGTGTTCTCACATACGTCTGGGGAGTGGGAGACGAGAAAGGAAGGGGGCTTGGAATGGACGCCCTGCTGGGAGCAATAAACAGCAGAGACCCAAGCCAGTGGAAAAGGTTTGGTCGTACCTGCTGGTTGGGAGTCTCCTCTTCTGCAAGATCTTGTGCAGGATAAGCAGAGGAGGCCTCAGTTTTAAAAGGATGCACCCAATACTGAGATTTTCAAACTGATCACTGCCTTTGGATTTTAGCCTCATTTTTGTTTATTTATTTGAGATTTCAACCTCCACAATTGTCACTGTTTTTATTGGATTATTTATTTATTATGGATGGAGCACTGCACTACTGAAAACTGTTTGTTTGGTGGATTGTAATAAAAGCATTAATCACTTATGCATCTATCCCTTACTGCATGTGTGTATCCTAATTTGCCTGGCTCATCTCGGTTTTGACTATCAATGGTTGCAGGTTCAAGAAGCTCCCAAAAGGAACAGGAATCATGGAGCCAACCTGAACCATAGTACAGTGTTGGTCACCACAGGGTCATGGTGTGTTTGAATATTCAATATGTATTTTCTCCAAAAAAACACCAGATTAAACATTTTCTTGGCCACCACTACATAACAACAGGGTGGAGCATTTCTTTTTTTCAGCTGGTCAATTGCTTAGCTGTCCAGGAGTTACAAAATTGGCAACATTTCTGTTTAATAAAGGCCTCAGAGTGCAGCAGTCTTTTTGAGGTTGTTTTGCATTTTCTTTTTTCATTTTTATTATATAATGTATTTTGTCAGTTATGTGAATGTAAAGAGTGTTTTGCACGTTTATGATGGACAAATAGGAATTAAGCATAACACTAGCTCTAACTTTTGTTCCATCTGTTTACTTAGACTGGAGGAAGAGAAGTGACCACTGAGGTCACTTCTGCTGTAACCAACGATATATAACTTGGAGTCCCACCAAGGTCAGTGTTCATTAATGGACTATTCTTGATTTTCATCCTTCTGACACTGCAATTAAATGGGGCATTCTACATCATCACAACAATATATATTATAAATATCTATTAATATAATATTATTATAAACTATTAATATTAGCCATATAAACAGTTTATAGTTTGGATCACTTCAAAAATTTCAACTGCTGGTGGATAAGGTTTATTTGTTTATTTTTCTTTAAACCTCCCAAAGCCCACTGTTGTGCTATGAAACAAAAAACTTTAATAAATCAGTCTCTCTTTACCACTGTATATCAGATAAACTGTGACATGCACCTAACGCAAAAGGTACTAACTAACCTCGTTGGTTCTTTATTAGGTGGGGGACTGAAAGAAATGTCAAAACCAGCTATGCAATTGTTACCTGTAAACTTTTACCTGACTCATTATTTGTGGCATGCTCAACATATTTTATTCACGGTATCTCTATTTTCTTTTAATTTTTGGATTTTTTTCACAAATTCATCTGCATAAGTTTCTTTCTCACATTTTCATGAGACAGAATCTCCACCATACCCGGCTGTCTAAAGGGCTCAGGTTAAGTTTCTTGAAACACATTAACTAAAGGAGACAGGATGGCAGAATGCTGGATCGTGGAAGGCAGGATGTCTGATGTCACAGGTCTTTTGGTTTTACAACTCCATGCACTCCACTAGAACATGGACAGTTACAAAATCAATTTTGACATCCTATCTGCACAGCAAACACTTTATGTATAATTTTATAATTTTTTCTATTATTAGATCACCAAATGATATGGACCTAACATAAAGGATACCAACTATACTCTTAGATTCTTTTCAAAATGAGGGATAAGAAGAAATGTCAAACCCGTCATGCAGTTGTTACCTGTAACCTCTTACCTGTATTACTGTCCATGCTTTTACTTAAAACTGTATTTATTTGCATCAAAATCAGTAGCACCAAATATAAAACTATGCATAGAATCATATAACCTGAGTGGATTGAATCTTCATGCAGTTTCATTAGCAACAGCATGATGCCAGTGACACATCAGGTGTACATTTTCTTAGTTACAGATTATATATCTTTAATTAAAAAGTGCAAAGTGCCTGTACAGCAGGTGAGAAGTTTCTTCATTTACAAGATGAGCGTACATATGAAACACCTGGCCTGCTTGCTTTCATCTCCGTTAGCAGAGTGCACAGACATTTTACATATTGAAAGTATGTACAAAAATAACATTTATTTACATAGCACCTTTGAATGCAAGGTATAATTCAAGGTACTTTACAAATGGTAATAAGTGGAAAAAAATCATATAATCTATACATTTTAATATAATATAATTAATATAATAAATAATTATACTATCGTCAGATGATCAGTGGAGAAATATAAAATCTCTGGGGCTCTTTGACTAAAAGCCTGCACCCAGGTCCCACTGGGCATTCTATCATGTGTCTAAGATACAAACAAACAAATAAACAAATAAATACATAATAGAGAGAATCAGCCTTTCAGAGATATCATCAGGGACAGGACCTCCATTTTTAATAATTTTACAGTATGTTTTACACTCAGAATAGCAATCAAAGCAGAATTGGAGGATCTAAGGTTACATTTGGGAGTGTAATTAGACAAACATTCCAAGATATATTAGAGAGCAAGATTGTTCAAAGCCTTATAAACAATTGGCAGTACTTTATAATTGATTGTGAAAGACACAGGTAATGTAAAGACGCCAATACTGGACCAATGTGGTCAGATTTCGTCGTTTTAGTTAGGATGCTTGCAGCTGAATTCTGAACCAGCTCTAATCAATTTAAATCTTGTTGTTCAGACATTTCAGGAGTGTATTGAAAAAATCAAATAGCTAAAGGCATAGATATGTATCTGCTTTTTTTCTCCAAGGGCATAAAGGACCAATCAAATGCTGTGTTTCTTATATGAAAGACTATGGCTCTTCTGACATAATACGAGAGTCCAAGATTTTTTTTACATCAGATTTTTGTATTTCTATTTTTTAATTACTTTCAGTTTCTACAGTTTTTTATTGTGGCCTATAAAAAGTAGTTCAGTTTTTCCTTATTTAATTTAACAAAACTAGCTACTGTATAATGCTGTTTATTTGTCAGATAGTCTAGTGCCTTTGGATCATCTGGGGGCGATAGGTAAATAAAACTATTTGTCATCATCATATATGTGATAATTTACATTGTGTTTTTAGATGAACTGTCCCAAAGGGAGCTTGTGAATCAAGAAAAGTAACAGACCTAGAACTGATCCTCAAGGGATGTCATATTCAGTGCTATATGTTTCCTATACGCAGTCATTAAGATTTACAAAGAAACTTCTCCTTGTTAGATAAGACTTAAAACTAATTTAGAGCTACATTAGATAGCCACTCACATATGCATAAATGTTACAGAATCATTATCATCAAGTTTAAGTTTATTTTACCATGGGAGTCAAAAGCTGCACACTCTAACTATGCAAAAACACTCTGAATCCTACTTTGCCCCATCTTTTCCTGAATACACTGCACTTCTGTTCAGTTTGACCAAACGCAAGTTAAGTCCTATCACCTGATTTCTTTCAGCAGAAAAGATGTTTCCTAAATACATGGCTGACAATATGTCAAGAGTTGGACCATCCTGTTATATCATTTCTAGAATATTTCCATTTCATGAACATCATGCAAGCAGCCACTAAGCAGTCACTAGCTCTCTGTTCCCGACAATTTTATATACCTGTCACACTATAAATATACTGTATATTTTGTAAATATATGAAACAAGAGAGACATAATGAACTTTTTGTGCCCAGATGGGTAAACTATTCAACTGCTGTAGGCAAGAAAACAAAAGGTTTAAACAAGAAAAAGTTAATGTCACAGGGCCAATTTTCACAATGTACAGTATGTAAATTTGTATATGTGTAGTATATATGGATTCTGCTTCCTCATGGCTGTGAAAAAGTGGATTGGGTGACATAATTAAATAAATGAATGAATATATTGTAATAGGAGAGGTTTCCCTTTTATAATATCACCATACCTGGAAAAATGCTTAGGAAGCAAAAAAGTATAAAAAAATTATGTTTTTATTTATAAACACACAAAGTGCTACATAAAGTAAAAATATAAAATACAAAAGTCTGTCTGATGGGGTGGCTTGTCCACCAGTCTTCACAGCAACTGTCCTCCTGACTCTACACTTGTTTGGTTCTCTAACCTAGAACTGTTTTGTGTTTTCTAATCTTGGTGTACTCAAAGTCAAGTGGCCCTCTTTTGGCTCCAGAATAAACACCTCTTTTGGCATCCCTCTGTGTTCACTTTCTCTTTCTCTGTTGCACATTTTAATTAAATGAGTCCAAAGTGTTCTAGCAGCTTGGAGAAATCTCTTCAGACTCAAATTTAGATCAAAACTGTACATCACACCTATCTTTGTAATCACAGACTAAAAATATACCCAGATTGAGATCTATAGTCTTGTTGTCAAACACCTTCTTCAAATAGCCACATTAATAGGAATGTCTCCTGCTCAGACCTGTCTTGGAATCACAATAATCCCCAATCCACTTACAGCAATGTTTAAGGTAATACTCACTGGGACATCAATGCTTAATGAAAAACCTATTTCAATAATTTACAGCACAATGCCAGCTATCTTATGTTGCCCAACAAGAAGTACCCTAAACCACCTAACCTAAAACTGTTTTATTTTACTTAAAACTTAGAAAAGTTAAATCTCATTTTACAATGGAGAGTCCCAGAATATCTTCAGAATCTGTTCAGACATTCATTTATGTAGTCCTCAGTCCTCAATTACCTAATAGCAAATTCTTTCTTTGTTTCTTTCTTTTCTGGTTGGATAGGAAGGGGCGGGGTGAACTGTTTTAAGTAAGATGTAATGTTTTATACCATACTGACATGTAATTTACCCCTTGTAACATTAAAATCAAAAAATATATTCCTAAAAAAACAGCTTTTGTAGCTCCACCATGGATGCCACTGTCTCTCTCATCTGTTGGTGTCCCTGTCAGTTTAATCATATTTGACACTATATTAAACCCTAACTTCCATCCTACTAAATTTGAGTGACGATTTCTTTTCGTTGTCTGTTATCGTGATGCTACCTCTTACTGCTAGAGGGTCATCCCTTCACCATTTACTATAAACTATATGAAAGTCTCTTGCTCTTTCTCAGTTTTTCTCTGACTCTTCCCTCACTTTCTCATGTACACAATATTTATATATATATATATATGTTTATAACAATAAAAAATTTGTAGAGGAACCCTGCAAGAGATTCTTGCTTAACAGGTATCAATCTATTCAGATTCTATCAATACTTCTGAAAATTAAAAAAATGCACAGTTACTTTGTTCAAAGTTCTTTTTAATCCAAATTTTAACTAAAACTGGCTCGGGGACTGCACATCTAACAAAGATGATAAACACCAATTTGTAGACTGCAGTCAATCCTAACTACTTTATATTTGCTTGAAAGAAAGTTTTGAGGCATGTTTCAACTCCAGCAACTCTAAAGGAGATGAAAGGGAATGAAGAAGCCCATAATGAAAATTATAACTCAAGAGAATTAGCTATTTTTTCATTGTAGTCTTACACAAATGTGGTATTAATTAATAAGTTACTGCCTTGCTCATTGTGACTAGCTGTTTTTAAATGCAATTAGCCATTTCTCTATAATGTTTTGTTTCAGCTGGGGAGAAGTGTAAAGCCTAATGTAGGCACTAAAATGGAATATTTATGCAAATAATAAATAGAAGACATTTAGCTTTGGGAATTGTTTAATTGGCAAACAGCTAATATGAATGCCATAAATATTAAGACATAGTAAACAGGTATAAGTTACAAACCAAGATCATGAAAATGTGTGCAGCTCCTGCTTGGTTATCATGTACGGTATATTGTAATATTGCGTTTAATTTGCATATATGAAGGCAGCACACTGGTGCTGTGGTTATCATTGCTGTCTCACACATCCAGAATTCTTGGTTTAGAATGTTCTCCCCATGTCTTTGTGGATTTTTCTCTGGGTACTCTGGTTTCCTTACAACACCCTCAAAGAGGTGTAGGTTAGGACAGCACCCTATTCAGAAGCACTTATACCCAGTGCGTCTAGTTGTATACGGTATACATGTATATATTATGAACTGTAGGGATCATTCTGTACTGCTATCACAAGACATAGCTAAACCAGTCCAAATAAACAATGTAAATGTCTTTTATTATATAAATATCTTCCTTTAACAGACATCTTTACAAAGCCTTCCTTTTCCTCTTATATTTACACCAGGTAACTTCTCACCACTCCTAAACCTTCAAGTTTAGATTGGCTGGGCAAAATTCTCTTTTTAAAGGCTACCATTGGAACACTTCCAGAATACCCATAATACCACCCAGAAGCACTTTTGACTTAGGTAAAGCCACTGGAGAAATAGGCTACTTTTACATTGCTCCTCCAAGCAGTACCTTATGGTCCTCAACAGTGATGCGGGACCCAACTGCAGTTCTCAGGCAGCCCTTTGGGAACATATTAGACCTTTTTGCTACAGGCCAAATCTGCTCTTCTCCATCGTGACGTGGTGGGTCACGTCCAACAGGGCAGAGGAGGCTTTGGTCTTGGAGCAGTAACACCTCTCTGGCAACAGGCATCTGTAACTGAACGTCGAAACATGGTAGTGGAGGAGGTGCGTCGACAGGAGGAAGCAGCCAGACGTGCCAGAGCTGTAGCGCTGACCAAGCAGGGTCGCTGGATGAAATGGGATTGTGTTGAAAAGAGGAAACTCACATGGAGTGAAATTTGGGGAATAAAGTCCAACAGGCTGAGTTTCATCATCCGAGCCACATATGATATGCTGCCTTCACCCATAAATCTGCAGCTGTGGTTTGGAAAGGACCCATCTTGCTCTCTGTGTACAGTCCCAGCAACACTCAAGCACATCCTGGTTGGTTGTAGGACTAGCCTTACTCAAGGCAGATACACATGGAGGCACAACCAGGTCCTCAGGTGTCTAGCTGAGAAAGTTGAGTGCAAGAGGGAATCCATCAACGCCCAACCTTTCAGGAACCAGGAGGATCGCCAGTATCCATCAGCATTTGTCCGGGAGGGGGACAAGCCGAGGACTAGCCCTTCAACCCCGGATGTGGGACCATTGAAGGTTGCCAGGGATTGGCAGATGCAAGTTGACTTGGATCAGAGGCTCATCTTCCCCACAGAGATCGTAACAACTACTCTGCGACCAGACCTCGTCCTTTGGTCTAACTCCCGAAAACTTGCTTACGTCATTGAGCTGACGGTACCGTGGAGGGATGCAATTGAGGAAGCATTTGAACGTAAGAAGCTGCGGTATGCCAACTTGGCAGCTGAGGCGGAGGACAGAGGCTGGAAGATCAAGGTGCGCCCGGTGGAGGTAGGGTTTAGGGGCTTTGTTGCCAGTACAAAAGCGAAACTACTTAGAGAGGTTTGAGTCAGGGGACAGGCCCAACGACAGGCTATCAAAGAACTGGCTAACACTGCGGAGAGGACCAGTCACTGGCTATGGCTGAAGAGGGCTGACATCACTTGGGCGGCTAAGGCGATCAGCTAACCGTGAGACACACCCCCAGGCTTGATCAACCTGTGGTGGGCCTGCCTCAACAGAGGGCGTCTTGTGATAAAAGGCCGAAACACCCTGTGAAGTTGAGGCACACAACTGATGATGTGTCCTGCTGGTAAAGCTTCCTAGCTGCCTTTCCTCATAGCAGCCATCCCTCAAGACTTTCCCCATTAGAAGCGATGCAAATATCAGGGATTGGAACATCTAGTCCTTTCATTGAATTCCCATCACAGAAACTTTTTTAGGAACCAGGTACTTTTTAGAAACTCAGGAACTTTTTGTAGCATTTCCACTGCAAAAGCTTGGGACTTTGGAGAGTTATTGGTGAAGATGGAGTGCCACACTTTGCACCACATCACTCTTCACAGGCTCCTCCCAATTGTGGCACACCATACACCACATTAAAGCAATACTCTCTCCCAAAAAATCTGTGATCGATTCAAATCAGTAAGGTTCAGGGGTCCCCTGTGAACTCCCAATTGCTCCACACTTCACACCAATTCACTCTTCATAGCTGCCTCCCTGGTGCGCCACAAATTCACTTCCCATTATTGCATCAGCTTTCTTTGAATGTCACTTTTTTTGCGCAAAGGTTACAGTTCAGGGCCTACATCATACAGGAACTCATTATCTCTTAAAAATAAAAAGTTCATGTTGTGGGAAAATGCCTGTTGTTAAAATCAGTGTTCATCACCTGCCAAGGAAAGGTGACATTGACCAACCCAGATGGGTCACTGATCACCCCATGGTCCCCATTACTATATATATAGATTTATACACATATATGTTTGTGTGTGTTTGTGGTAATAACTGGTTTTATACATAGTTGTAATATTGACTACAGAAAAACGTAAAAGTACTATGAACCTATATTTTTTATTTCATCGCCATTTTTTGTTTTATTTTGTTGTGTGAAAACTCATTATTTAATTATTCCATGCATCGTTCTAAGCTGTTTAGTTAATTGTTTTACTCTAACATTTGATTCCTATAATAATGCAAAGTCAACAAGTTATAATTCATTAAAGCTAACAAAGCCCTCTTTCATTTCTTTTGGCTGGTGTGGGTTGAATACAAAAGGCAATGCAAAACAGGGGTACTTATGAGGCGTGGGTACAACATGGATAAGCTTTATTCTGGGAAAATGTTGGTGGATGCTTTTAGGCTGTGACAGATTAGGGCTTTCTCGCTCCCTTGAACCCTCAGACACCACGTCAGACACCAGATAAAAAGTCCAATAATTATTTATTATAATAATAATGTGCACAAAGCACTCTCCTCTCCACAATACTCCAATAAATAAACAATACTCCAATAAACAAATCCTCCAATCTCCCAGACGCTTAGCCACTCTGCCTCCCAACTCAGCTCGTCCGTCTGGGATTTCCCAGAGTCCTTTATAGTCCTTGACCCGGAAGTGTTTGTCCCTCAGTCCATGTGATTTTCTATCACTTCCGGGTCAGGTAAAACTCATAACTCACTTCAGCCCGGAAGTATATCATTTCCTCCGTTCCTGTGACTTGGAAATACTTCAGGACTATACAGGAAATATAAATCCCTGGGCCTCCCTGCAGCGACTCCTGGCGGCCCCCTTGGTATCCAGCAGGGCTGTACATTATAATCCCACTGTCCATAATTCCCTGCTGGAATTCAGGGCACCTCTATGCTGCAAGGAAGGCTCCATCTGGTGGCCTGGGGGTATTGGCCGGGATGAATGGCTGGCCATATTTCACAAGGCATATCCGGTGATTTACTGATGCCAAGTCAAGCAATGCACAAATTAACTTATTTTCTAATTATCAAAATCAGTAAAATAATGTACCAAAATAGATAAGTTTGTCTTTGTCATGACTAGCTAGTTAAAAAATGCTTTTTTTTACACAACCTTTTATTCTTTGTGCCTAGTATAATTTAAGAGTTATCCCAGGGCTTATTAGTCCAGTAGCCTCATCATTATATTTTAAAAGTATGCAAGTCAGAGATAGTCAGCACTCATGTACATACCGTGAATTCAGAAAACATTCAGACCCCTCCACTTTTATGATATTTTTTTTGTTATGCTGCAGCCTTGTGCTACAATCACTTAAATTAATTTCTCCCTCTCCATGCAACACTCAATACCCTAGAATTACAAAGCAAAAACTGAATTTTAGAAATTTTTGCTAATTTATTAAAAATAAAAAACTGAAATATCACAATGACACAAGTATTCAGTCTCTTTACTTAGTTCTTAGTTGAAATAATTCCATCCTGGAATCCTCTTGGGTATGATGTGACAAGCTTCACATAGCTGGATTTGGGAATTTTCTGCTATTATTCTCTAGATAAAGACTGTCAGTTGACAGCTATTTATGGGTCTCTCCAGAGATGTTTAATTAGGTTCAAGTCTGGGCTCTGGGACATTTCAGAAGTTGTCCCTAACCCACTCACATGTTGTCTTTGCTTTGTGTTAGACCCATTGAACTTTTAGAAGGTGAACTTTCAGGCCACTGTTATGTCCAGAGGGCTCTGGAGCAGGTTTTCATTAAGGATAGCTCTGTAGTTTGCTCCATTCAGCTTTCAGTTGACACTGTCTAGTTTACCAGTCTCTGATGGTGAAAAGCAACCCCATAACATGTTGCTGCCCCAACCATCCTTTTTTTGCTTTACTCTTGGAATGGTATTGCATAGGTGATGAGTGGTACCTTGTTTCCTCCTGACCCGAAGCATAGAACTGAGGCCAAACAGTTCATTCTTGGTTTTATCACAACAGAAAATCTTGTTTCTCACAGTCTTAAAGTTCTTTGGGTGCCTTTTTACGGACTCCAAGCATCTTTTATATGTCTCTAAACTGAGAAGAGACTTTCATCTAAACATTAAGTCCAGGTTGGTGGAGTGTTGAATGATGATTAAACTTCTTGAAGCTTCTCCCATCTCCACCCATTGCTCTCTTTTCAACGAGAGACTGAAGATTTTACTTAAAAGGGCCAGGAGAATGAGACATGGTCAAAAATATGCACCAGAGTTGAAAACCAGAAAGACAAAGCAATATTTCACCAATCCTAAATGCTATCCAGAAAATTAAAGTAAATAATACCAAGCAGAGTTTCAAGAACCAGTAAGATTTAAAACAAAAATAAAATCCACAATATGTTTTTAGAATCCAAATCTTTGATATAGAGGGATCTCACATGGCCATCTAACTATCATCATGATGATGACATCAGCAATTGCAGCCTCCCGATTTATTGATGGGAGCGTCGTCAAAATAACAGGGATGTGATTGCACCAAAACAAACAGCATTGTGGAACGAAATGAAAAAATATACAGATTTCTAATGTTATCAATGACAATTTGAATTCTTTGGAGTATAAAACCATATAAACATTGTATACTTTGCTGGGAAATGCTATAGAAAGTTAGAGAAAATTTAAAGAAAGAATCCAATTCTAACACAAGGAAGATCACCCAAAGTAAATATTTGGTTCTTGGTCATCTCTCTTAACAATGTCTTCCTATCACAATTACTCAGTTTGGTCTGGAGGAAGAGTAGTGGTTGTTCCAAATTTCTTCCATTTAAGAATTATGGAGGCCACTGTTCTCTTGGGATTTTTCAATACTTAACATTTTTTTTATAACCTTCCCCAGCTCTGTGCCGCTAAACAAGCTTAGTCTCTAAGCTCTACAGGCAATTCCTTTAACCTCTTATTCCTCTGATGCATACTGTCAACTGTGACACCTCACATAGTGGATGGGTGTGTGCCTTTCCTAATCACATCCAATTGTCTGAATCAACCACTGGTGGACTCCAAACAAGGTGTAGGGACCTCTCAAAGATAATCAATAGAATGGGATGTACCTGAGCCAATTAGCAAGTGTCACAGCAAAGGTACTTGTGTTATTTCAGTTTTTGTTTTTAATAAATTGGCAAAAATGATCAAAAATTTGTTTCGTTTTGTAATTAAGGGGTATTGAGTGTTGCTTGGTGAGGGAAAATAGTTTTAAACGTTCTTTGCATAAACCTGAAACATAATGAATAATAATAAGAATAATAATAAAAATAATAATTCCTGAACGTGCAGTATATATGTATATGTCCTGTATGTTCTAGTTCTGAATCACAATCTGATTATTTAGATGGTTACCTGCCAGGTAACACTTGTGGTTGGTTGGCCAGTCGGCTAACATCCACAACATCCTCTCAGTCCTTTCTTATTAGGGCTAGGGCAAAACACGTATTGTATACTTTTTTGTAATATTTGGTAGATATTGTATTACATATATGTACATTGTGGAATTAGCCCGGACCCTGACAGAAGTCCAAAAACGCACACTTTTATTCCTTCTTCTGCTCTTTACAGCACCATGCACAATCACCAATCAGCTACAACAATAAAGTCAGTCCTTTTCCCACTTTATCTCTTTTATGCCGCCTCCACCCCACTCCCGTAAGCTCTGTCCTCTGCCTCTTCAACCCAGCTCCCCGAATGGAGTGAGGCAGCCTCTTTTATACCGCACCCGGAAGTGCTCAAGATGCTCCCTAATTATCTTCTGGCAACACTTCCGGGAGATCCTCTTCTGGCAGTACTTCTGGTTGTGGCGGAAGTGCTGCAGTCCAAGGCTCAGGAGCTGTCCATGGGCACCTTGTCGGTGGCCACAGGCCCCAGCAGGGTTGAGCTTCCAAGCTCCAAGTTCCGTGGCCCTGATGTCATCTGGTGGGACTGCCCTCTCTTGTTCTGGGAGAGGTACTGCTGTCATCAGCAAGGCACACGGCCATCTGCCACAACATACACACAATATATATAATGTTCAATATAGAACTGAGAACACAACCTAACTGAGCTCTTGTGTCAAAAATCTGCAAGAGTAAATGTTATTGTGATTCATAAGAAATGTGAACAATCAGAGAATAAAAACAAATGAATTCCACATTTTATAACGTCTGAGAAGATGAGGCTGAAAGGCATTAGAAGTATTGTTGAAACTAAATTTTGAGCTTGTTCTATATGTTCAAAGCTGTTGCTTAGTCTGATTAATAGTCTATATTCTTCAAACCCTGATGACAGGTTAACATACTGATTTGGACTGAAAAGTAGTGTGACCAAAGGGATAAGTTGTTTTAGCATGATCTGCTGAAAAGACATAATTGGTACTGAAATTAGAAAAGAGGGACATAGATTATTCATTACCTTTTGTCTGTTGTGCTACAGTACTGGAACAATTACTTATGTGTTTCAAGGTCAGGGATGACTATCTATTAACCACTGAAATACTCTCTAAAAAGAGATTGCTAACTGGTCTGCACAGGTACTATATTTAAGGCTTTACAACTGATTTTATCTGAATTATGAGCTTTATCTGTTTTTACACATGTAAAGAACAATCTGATATTATCGTCAGTTGCTGTATGTCAATATTTCCTGCTGCTAGAATATCACTGACTTTGTTTATAGCCTTTTCCTGTTCTAAAACAAAATCATTTGTATGAAACCTGGAATTGAAATTAAGATCATTTGCAAAAAAGGTTATTATCTGTAGTCATACAGTAGCTCTTGGGCTTATAACTTGTAATTTTTTGTAATTCCTGCCAGACGTTCTTTGCATAATTAATGAAACATTTTCTAGCTTATGTTTATAGATTGTCTTGCATGCTTACTCAAGCTCTTAATCAACTTATGCATAATTTTCTTTTCCTCACTGCTATCTCTAACTTTATTTATTTATTGTCTAATATACATGTTCTTCCAAATATAGAGTAATTCAGGGTTTATTCATTCATCCATCCATCTATATATTATGAGACTTGCTGAATCCAGTTTAGTGTTGCAGAGGCAGGAACCAACTCAGGGCTGGGCATCAGTTCTCAGTGCGTATTGTTAGAGCACTTTTTTTAAAAATAAATTGTTACAGAAATGTGTATATATTCGGAAAGGCCTGTAAGTCACTGATATCCTCTGCTGCTTTTGAGATAATAGAGGATTCAAAACAATACAGAAGTATCTCAATCACTTCAAGAGATCAATGTCTAGTTTTCATTTTTTTTCAGCTGGATTATATATTATAGTTCATATTTCTGAAAAGTTTGATAGGTAAGCATGATCAAAAGTTACCATAACACATTATAAGATGCATGATTTTCTAGGTAGCATGTAATGTATTACGCAAAAGCTAGTTGATGGTCCAGGATACAGCGATTAAAATCTCCCACAATTAACATGGTTGCATTCAAAGCTTCTACAGACAGCAGTTTCTAAAAAAATGAACAGAGGGTCTCAGTGTCTACAGATAAAGTAACATAAGAGACAAATGTTCAGTGTTATTTGTATGAACTTCATGCTTTGTTGTAAAATGAGAAGGGTTTCAGTATTTCTTTTGGATAAATATGTACTGTTCTCCATTCCTGCCTGAATCAGCATCTGTCACTGTTAGTCAGTTTTCTGAAAGACAGTTCAGACATGACTGACCACACTCAAAAGATGTTGTCTACAGGCTTAGAGCTCATCTGTCTTTTTCTTTATACTTCAAAATCTATTTATGGGAATGAGGATATGATGCAGTGGTTGGCACTGCTGCCTGACCGATCCAGTATCCTGGGTTCAAATGCTGCACTCGGCTGCAGGAGTTTGCATATTTATTGTTCCTGTGTCTGCAGGAGTTTTCCTCCAGGTGCCATGTTTTTTTTTTTGTTTTATACATATCTAAAGATACACAGGTTATTATCATGCCTCATGTCAAAAATGGCCCCATTTGAGTGTAACTATGGATGTGTGCATGAGTGGGACCTGAAATGGAGTGTTCAGTTCTGGTTTCTGTCTTATGCCCAGTGCTGCCAAAATTGGCCTAAGCCACCCTGTACTCAGACATGGATTAATGAAGTGTGAGAATATCATGTTATGCTGCTCATGGTAATTATTCCCAACCAGGTTTTCCATTTATCCAGGTCTCTGTTATTTGTCACATCTCCAGGCTCTGACTGTTATGATTGTGTAGTTTGGCATGCTGCAATTCAGTATTATTATTTTTTTTTTTTTTTTGCAGATATTTCTTTGTTGTTCATTATTTGTATTATTTTAGATAGATAGATAGATAGATAGATAGATAGATAGATAGATAGATAGATAGATAGATAGATAGATAGATAGATAGATAGAACTTTATTTGTCCCCAAGGGGAAATTTGGCTTTATAGAGAAGCTCCTTAAATAAATAAATTCATAAATAGATAGATAAATATATATTCATGCACACTATGGTCTGAACACAAATCAGAATGACTAAAAAGGAAGAATAATTTCAAAGGAAAGAAAAGAAAACTTCTGACTTGACTGTCACAGTCATAGTGAGGCATTATGCAGATGCATTGCTGTTGCTATAAAGTAGTACCAGTAGTGTTTTTTGACACACTTCTGCTGAAAGTTTTGTTGGCTGAAAGTCCTCAGTGTTAGTGTGTCAGAGAGAGGATGTGCAGCATTGTTCAGAATGGCACTCATTTTTTTTTTAGTTTTCTCCTTTGCTGCTGCCTCCAGGGGGTCCAGAGTGTGCCTCATAACTGAGTCTGAACTTTTAGCTAGCTTATTGATTCAGTGGGCCTCTCCTGAAATGAGGTTACCAGCCAAGCACACCACAGTGTAGAAAACTGCAATTGGCCATCACATAGCTATAGAAGATGCTAAGGATGTCACTTTCCACAGTAAATGAAAGCATTCTCCTAAGGAAGAAGAGTCTGCTCTGCCCATTCTTATATAGTTCCTCTGTGTTCTGAAACCAGTCCATCCTGTCATTGATGTGGATTCCTAAGTACTTGTAGCAATGCACCACTTCTACAACCACTCTTTGAACAGCAACCAGACATTTTGTCTCTTTGGTGTGGCTTAAGTATATAACCAGTTGTTTGGTTTTGCTGATGTTAAGGGGCAGACAACTCTTTATGCATTAACAAAGTTCTCCATCTGACTTCTATACTCTATCTCATCCACTTTATCAACACATCCCATAAGTGCAGAATCATCTGAAAATTTCTGCAAGTGACATGACTTGGTGTTATATTTATAGTCTGAGGTGTACAGAGTAAATATAAAAGAAGACAGGACTGTTCCTTGTGGTGCTCCAGTGCCGCTCACGTCTGTATCAAAAACACAGTCCTTGAGTTTCACAAACTGTGGTCTGCCCGACAGATAGTCCATTATCCAGGACACCATAGGCTCATTCACCTGCCTATCTCTGATCTTAACCCTTACCCATGTTGTAAGTTTGTGCATTTCTGGCAGGATCTTAATAACTCACATACAAAAAAACACAAAAACTCCTTTGAAACAATACAAGGATAAATGGTCACTAGGTTAACATAGAAATACATTTCAATTATTGATTAAAGATAATTTACTTAATTTCTTCTGTGTTACAATATACTGACAACTGTCAAAACACAGCGAGCTAACATTAAATATAAAAAAAAAAACAGGCTAGACAAAACTGTTAGCATATTGCCATAAGAAAATTAACAAACTTCCATTCCTAATTATACAGGAACATCTCCACAAAAATATTATAGCCGTTGTACACTTTTGATGCTTTAATTGTGTTTTTAACAATACTTTTTGTCACTGCTAAAATCGACTCTTAGAAGTGAATGGAGAGAGCTGGTATGAATACAATCCAACCAAAAGAAGCTTGGGTTTCTTGTTGATGCGTTCCTTCTAAAATTTTTTGAAAAGGGCTAATTGATCTGCAAGTGCCATTGGTTTATTCTTTTATCCTAACATTGTTCAGTTTACTATACTGCTTATAGTTCATGTATGCAACAATCTAGTTCATTTGGCAGTCCAGTACACCAGATACCTCCATGGATTTTTTGTTAATGTAAATGTTAGGTTAATGTTACAAAAAATTATTATAAAGTAGCTGCTGTTGTCTCTGATATTATTACACTTGTTAACAAAGAAGTACTTGAGCTAGAAAACAATTGTGCAAGAGTATGAGTTTAGAAACACAATACTAATGCAGACCTATTAGAAAAAATATGGTTTGTGTGTAAATGAGATTCACCATATTCTACTAAATTATATAAGTATATTGCTAGCAAAATTCAGATTAAAATGAAATAAGTAAAATAGTAATGTATTGCTATATTTGAATTTACATCTCCCACTCAACATAAGAACATGAAACATACTGATGTATTTTGAAAAACACATTTTAATTTTCCGACTTTCATTATCATTTGAATAAACCACATCATAAAGCATGCAAATCTGTTTAAATGAAATGACAATACTTGAATGAAAGAGCAAAGGCAAATGACAACAGTGAATCTGAATTTTCATTTTGAGACATAATTTACTTATATGGAATGCAAAATGTAAGCTCAAATATACAAGCACATTGTCATTGTTCATATTATATTTTTGTTTAAATTTTGGCTGCTATGTGTTTCCTTACAAAATGATTATGGTTATAGGCAAATTAGTCTGTTATATGATTTTTTTCTGATTGCTGGTTTCTTTTCTTTTTCAGTGAATGCTGACTTGAATGTGTCCTTGCAAGTCCTGTACATTAGTTATATCAAGAAGTTCTTAAATATTACTGGATTATAGACTGAAACATTAGCATTAAGTATATATAATCAATGTTCCATGTGCTTGCTTAAACTGCCCTTGCACATCTAAACAGATATCACCTGACTCAAACTAGTCAATCAAAGAGTGGTATTTTTAGCTACCATTTATGCCATTGTAAAGGTCTTGCCTCTAAAAAAGATTATTGGGCTCACATTAAGGAAAATCATGAGAAGAATGAAGTATTAACTTATATTTTACTAGGACGCTCCACCCACTGCTTGCTTCGCTCGCCAAACCCGGGGACGGGCACTGGGCCCCCATCTATCCCGCAGTTGAGTCGCTCCATTAGAGAAAGAGATTGTATTTAAAGATATGGTACAAGCCCCCCTGGCACCTTTGGGACCCCCAGTTGCTGCCTAGTAGGCCGCCCCACAACTTTCTTGATATTTTAGTTTATAATTTAAAAACGTAATTCTGTTCACTTAAGTTGCAAGGTACTGGCATTCCTAAAATTTATTTGTGGGTTCAAAAATGGCCAGAATAAAACAGCTTTCTCAAGAAACATGTCTGTCCATTGTTCTATTGCATAATGAAGGCTATTTCTTGTGACAGATTGTGAAGAAACTGAAGATTCCATACAAAGATGTTTATTATAAATATTTGTGAGTTTCTGGCCGCAAATGAGCAGCTCATCAGCTTTCACATCCCCAAAGAGAACAGATTATCAGCTTTCAGCTACCCAAAGAGGCAGAAGACATAAATGGAGTTAATTGTGAAGAAAAGTGTAACCTTTGATGATCTGATGAAAGTAAATTCTGGTTGCAGAACCAGTGCCTACTTATAGATGCCTTATTTTGCCAATCATATTCAGCCAGAGTTCAGTTTGTGGTTACAACCTTAAAATGAATATCCTTTTGAGTGCCTTTTTGTCTCTGCTGAGGTGTCAGCTCAATTCTAACTTACACCTTTGTTATCAGATGAACTAGAGAGTTGACCAGAGTGTTGGTTGAGCTGCAGTTCAGCCATTCACTTAGGAATGCAGGATTTCTGCATCCCTGTTAAATCTGCAAGCTTAGCAAAATGGGTGATGCCTACACCATTCTTAAGTTTTCACTAGTGTTTTTGAATAGGAATGATATTTTAGAAAAAATGGTTATTAATAAATGTGGAGAAAGTGGTGCAGAATAACAGGATCTGTATAGGTTTTTCAAAGACGGTTTCCATTTTACTCTAAGCAGAATACTTTCTTCTCAGGGATGGAGTTAAAATATTTAATTCTTTGTACGTTCATGACTTTAAGCTCTGCAGCCTTCATGGAACTTTACATAAAAAACATAAGCATTTTGCTCTATATTGGGTATTGTTTCATGTGCCTCAAGATTTAATTAATCTTTGTCCACCATTTACTGAGGCTTTTATTAAAAACAGACAATGTTAAGACCTATGGTTATGGCAAAGTTTTAGAGCCACTGCAAAAAGATATCAAATTCTTAGAAGAAGATGGAGTTTTTGTATCATTGTTAGGAAAGGGCCCCCCCCCCCCCTTAAAAGTGGAGCTCCAATTGTTGTAGCAGAAAGTTTAGAAGCTCATGTTTTATAAGGCTTTAATTAAACTTGCAGGGCATTATATTTGCCAGATTTGTACTGCAAGCAGTTCAGATATCCAGTCAGATTAGATAAGATCAGGTGCTTTTTGCCTCAGAACAAAAAAGCTCCACAGTGCTCATGTGAGATCAGCTAATGTGAGTGGCACCAGCCTGTTTTGGGGTTTTAAAAAGCTTGTCCTTTAGCTACAGCTCTTTTTCATTTTTGTGTCCTCATTGGCTACTACTGGGAAATACCACTGTCCTCACTAGGTACCATTTGTCATCTCCAGGGGCCTCATGTATAAATGGTGCATATACACAAAAATGTTGCGTACGCCCGTTTCCATGCCTACATCGCGATGTATAAAAACTAAACTTGGCGGAAAGTCACGCACATTCATTCTCACACTAGGTCAAACCATAGTGTACGCAGGTTTTGCAAACTGGCAGCACCCAGCGTCAAAGCAGTGCTACTGTTCCTGGGTGGTTTCCCTTTATTTTTTAGATTCACATCCTTGACGCGGCTTTATCAAATACACTGAAGTTAACCACATATCGTTTTTTAGTTTAAGGGATCTGATTGTAATCAACCTGTAACCATATAATGGTGCACGGAATGGCCAAACTATTTCAAATGCTATAGCTGCTTTAGCGGTGTTACTCTCAGTGCACTACTGAGTATTTTAACCCAACGTACCTGAGTGTGGAAGCACAGCTCTACAGCAGCTGATCGAAAAGCTCTATGGCAGATTGTGTCAAGAGCGAAGAGAATTATCAGGATACAGCATCTAGCACACGCTGCCTTAGCCATGGGCACAGTCTATTTGAACTTTTCCCATTCAGAAAATGCTTCAGAGCCTTTCCTGCATGAACTTCGTGATTCAGAAACAGTTTCATCCCAAGAGATATAAACGCACTCAATCAGTTCATCAAGTGCTCCCAGTAGAACTGTTTGTACTTTTAAGTACACTTACCTCACTGTAAACTTCCATTACAGTTGAAATATTGCACAACCTGAGCCACTTATGCTTTCATATTGTTTTTATCATATTATTATTATTATTATTATTATTATTATTGTTGTTGGTTTTGTTGTTATTTTACCATTTTATAGGAAAATAAGTTTATGGAGGATTTGCATATTGAATCTCATTGTACCACATGATAACAATAAAGGAATTCAATTCAATTCAATAGAAGATAGCGCGTATTTGCAGATGATGACAAATGGCTTCTAAGTGGATTTAGATTTCCAGGTGCTCTCTTCTTGGAGCTCTTGATATCATTTTTAAGGTGAAATGCAGTAAAGTATATATATTATATTATACAAATAAATATTTTACTTCATTTAAATAATATATACTGTTATTAAATGTGTGGATACGGTGGAGAGCAGTAGTAATGAACTGGCGACCCATTCAGGAATTGTTCCTGCCTCGCGCTGTATGCTTGCTGGGACTGGCGCGACAGTAGATCGATAGATGGATGGGATAATTAAATATGTACTGTGAAGATATTTCAATGTTCCTTAAAAGTTTTGAAGAATCGGCGTTCTAAGCTTACAGATGGCCTGACATTTATTAAGGAGCTGATTTTGTGGTGATTGGTTACTTGGAGAAAGAAAAGTAAGGACAGGAATTGGGTGTTAGTACGTTTGAAAGAGACAGTACTGCTGCAATAAATTATTTCATAGAGGGTCGCGCAGGAGGCAGGAACAATCTCTGGACAGCGCATCACCTTGTCGCTACCATTGCGCCACTGTAGCCCCATGTTTAATACCTGCTTTAATTCATTTCATCATGAAAATTATATTAAGTATACATCTTAGTATTTAAATTGTTCAGAGAGCTGTAATATCATGAATGTAATGTATTCTGTGTCCTGTCAGCTTAACAGAAAGCCCGTTTAAGAAGCAAGTAGTGATTCACAAACATAGAGCACATACAAGAACACAAAAAATACAAAGCATTTAACGTGCTACTTTAGCTACGATGGGATTTGAGAAACTAGTAAATTAAAGATTTTAAGATTAAGTTTATTACGTTCTACTTTAATGACAAAATAAACTACATGATTAAAGTGGAAATTTCAAGATTAAAGTTAACCTACATTGCTTAGCATGAAAAGATATGTAAAATACTAGTTCAATCCCCTTTTAAAAAAAACTGAATGTTAAGATTTTGGGCATGATTCAATTCAACATTCATAGACTTCAATACACTTCTTACTGCCAATGTCTGGGGGCCACAAAAAATGTTTTCGGGGTCTTCAAGTGGCCTGTGGGCGACATGTTAAATAGCTTGGATCTAGAACCCCATTATAATTCTTCTTCTCATCAGTGCATCTTTGTTACTTAAGAATGGATTATTTTTTTTACAGATAACAATTTCTTGCCCACCATCAAATCTTGCAAATACGACTCTATTGTTATCTCCAACCATGCCCCTCTGATCACATCACTATGCCCCACATACTCATCTCGCAGCTGGCATCTTTACCCCCTTTCATTAGCTGACGAGAACTGTACAGAATTTATATCCAAGCTATTTGGGTTTTTTTTTTTATATAGCAAAAAGCATCCTCACAGGTTTTTGCAGAAATACTCTGGGAAACTCTGAAGGCGTTTTTAAGAGAATATATTATCTCATATCTCTACCACAAAAATAAATCACAAACCAAGGCTGCCTCAGAGTTAATCAGTGAAATTACCAGAATAGATCAAGAAAATACCAGGTCTCCAAATGAGGCACTTTTTAGGAAAAGACAGGCTTTGCAATCAGAACTCAACCTTTTGACAACTAAAGAAACAGAACAACTCATTTTTAAAATCACAATATCATTGCTATAAACACAGAGAGAAGGCTAATAAGATCTTAGCTCAACAAATCCACAAGCAGAAAGTTCGCAATGCAATATCAGTAATCACCAACAGAGACAGAAATAGAATCATTGGCTATAAAAGTATAATGCACACATTTAGAGACTACTATACGTCCTTACATTCTACTCAGTTTAAAGAATACAAGACACAGCTTAATGAGTTTTTTATACATACCACAGCTAGACACTCTCAGTGCAGAGGAACTGGAGGAACCTCTGACACCATCAGAATTACTAGACACAATAAACTCACTTCAGAGTGGGAAAGCACCAGGGGCCTCATGTATAAACGGTGCGTACACACAGAAATGTTGCGTAAGAACTTTTCCACGTTCAAATCGCGATGTATAAAACCTACACTTGGTGTAAAACCAAGCAGTTTTTCACAGTACCTCATACCTTGTCGTACGCAAGTTCTCTGCTCAGTTTTGCAGACTGGCGGCACCCAGCGTCAAAGCAATGCTACTGTTCCTCTGTGTTTACTCCTTATTTTCCTGACGCGACTTTATAAATACACTGAAACTAACCACAAATTGTTTATTAGTGTAATGCATCTGATTGTAATTAACTTGTAACAATATAATGGTCCAGGGAATAGCCATAGTATTCCAAATACCATAACTGATTTAGCGTTGTTACTCTCACTGCACCTTCTTCTTCTTCTTCTTTCAGCTGCTCCCGTTAGGAGTTGCCACAGTGGATCATCTTTTTCCATATTACTCTCACTGCACCACTCTGAGTATTTATATCACTGTAGCTGAGTGTGAATCACAGCAGCAGCTGATCAGAAAGAGAATTATCGGTATACGGCATTAAGCACACGCTGTCTCAGCCACGGCAAAATGTTTCAAAGCCTTTCCTGTACGGACCTCGTGGTTTAGAAACAGTTTCATCCCAAGAACTATAAATGCACTCAATCAATTGCTCCTTGTAGAACTGTTTGTACTTATAAGTACAATTACCTCACTGTAAACTTGCACTACAGTTATAATATTGCACAACCTGAGCCACTTTATAAAAAGAGTATTTACATATGATGACAATATCATTTTTAAGATGAAATGCAGCAAAATATGTTTATTATATTATACAGGTAAAACTTTAACTACATTTAAATAACCTATATTCTTCACTGGGACTGGTGTGAAGGATAGAATAATTAAACATGTACTACAAAGATAGTTCAATGTTCCTTAAACGTTTTGAAGAATCGGCGCTCTAAGCTTACAGATGGCTTAACATCTATTACAGAGCTGATTGTGTGGGAATCAGTTACTTGGAGAAAGAAAAGCAAGGACTGCAGGGGCGGCCACGGCAAAATATATTTAATATAAAACAGAAAGAGAAAATAACGCCACGGCTAAAAACACAGCGGCAAATTTCGACAAAAGTTAAACGCTTGTGTCATGAGCACTAGGCGGCTATGCAGTGTCCGCAACGGACGTGGCCATCCACCGTGCATAAGATACCATATTGATATTGGCGAAGGAGCCACCGATTCTTTCTCTGCTCAGGGCCACCACAAGCCTAGAGCTGCCCATGAGTACTGCTGCAATAAATAATTTCATCGAAGGTCGTGCACAATCACTGCGCCGTGAAACCCATGTTTAATAAAGTGCTTTAACTCCTATCATCATTAAAATGATATCAAGTATACATCTCAGTATTTTAGTTATTTAGAGAGCTGTATTATCATGAATGTAATGGATTCTGTGTCCATTTGGAGGAAGAGAGCCAGTTTAAGAAGCAAGTAGTGATTCACACACATAGAGGATCACATACAAAACAAAGCATTTAATGTGCTACTTTAATTACGATGTGATTTGAGAAACTGGTTAATTAAACGATTTTAAGATGACATTTATAATGTTCTACTTTAATGACAAAATAAACTACATGATTAAAGTGGAAATTTCGAGATTGAAGTTGACTTTTCGTGCCTTTTTCCCCACTGTGTGCCTTTTTTTTCTCTGTACCCTAATAAGCTTTCATATGACACTCAGACGGTGGACTATGACTCACCTGTTCCTGGCGACTTTGATATCTGAGCTTTCAAGTTTCTCCAACACGCTATGTCACTCGATCAACTTCCTTTTGTTGATTATACCATGGTTTAATTAAACAAATAGTATGTTTTTTCCTTTGCCTCCACTTGGTATTCGCTGAAATTCTTATATTTTCCCCTGTGCTTTTCCCATTGTCTTTTCACAGAAGGCTGAGCTTAAGGGCGATTTATATTGATTTGCATATTCAAAGAGGCGTAATTCTGGAGGAGTTGGGGCGGGACATAAGGTGCGTGCACGAGCATTACTTTTCATGCTGACTGGGATTTATGTAGCGGAAGTACATGGAAGTTGGAGTACGCACAGATTCCTGCATCTGGATTTTTCTGTGCGTAAGCACATTTCAGCTTTTGTGCTTGCGTCATGTTATAGTGTGAATTCTACTCACGGCGTTATGCATAAGGCCCCAGGTCCTGATGATTACCCTGATGAATTTTATAAAAAGAAAATTTCAGTCAATTTAGCTCCCCTATTATTAACAACATTCATAGAAGCCAAAGACAATAAAATTCTAACTCAAACTTTTCGCCAAGCATTAATAACCATTTTTCCTAAGAAAAATAAGGACTTATTACAAAGTGCATCATACGCCCTACTGTCTTCTGAGAAATCTTATTCATCAATTTTCCAGACTTTTATGAACTAGCTCTTAACAAATGTGATAACATTTTTTCTGTTTTAATAATATTTAATCCTGAAAGAACACGGTACCTATTTTTTGTGCAGTTCATCTTTGTACTTTATTTTCCATGTCCTTAATAAAGCATATGTAAAATACAATAATATACTGCATGTAAAGCATACTCTTTTTTATGTGATTACTTATGCTTATTCACAATTAGTGATAAGTGAATAAGTTTGTCGTGAGTTTGGTGAAAATATAGAAATGCTTGGGAATTTCACTAAACTCTGCAAATGCATTAAAGTCAATAGGAAGGAGGAACTGAACTAGTTTTATGTGGCTTATAATAGTGCCGTTGTGTTTTAGTTTTCCCTGAGGGCTTGAGAAGCATCTGCCAACTATGTTAAACATATTATTGTGGACAAAAATATGATCCATGCTATGAGGCAGCAATGCTAACCATTGTTCCACTGAGCCTCAGACAACAAATGATGCCATCTGAACAATAACCACAAACAAATTACAACTAATGGCCATAAACTAGCAATGAGTAAAAAAAAAATATTATTTTAATTTTTATTATTATTTCGTTATTATTATTTCATAGGCTCACATGTGTTTTCTTTCTTGAAGAAGGGAAGGGTTCCTTTAAGGCTTGTTTTAAATAGTAGCTCCAGCACATGGCTAATTATCTATGCTGTCGGTGCACAGGGATCAGGGTTATATATCCATTGGATGTACTCTTAATATTCTCATTATAGTCAGTTAATGTACTCCTCGAATGCATGTAGGTAGGATGGTTGGAGTACTGTTTGAGTCATATATTACACATGCCTGAAGCAGCTCAGTAACTATCTTACAGTATGCATGCATAAATATTCTGAACATGAGTACTATAGCTCTGTAATGTCATGGTGGCTCACAAAGCATCATGAGGTGCTTGGAAAAAATGTTTGTCTAAGCCAGCCACAAGGTGATTTATAGGAAAATATTTGCCGATCAAGGTTACCACTGAATACAGCATGTTTGCTGTGAAATTTTGTGAATTTCACCAATATGCACTAGTCATAATTAAAAAAAAGATGTCAAGCTTATTATTTAATTACTGTGAAAAGCATACTTATAATATTCCCTTTAATTAATTTGAGGAGTGGACATTATAAAGCAAAGAGATTTATTTGATAAAATATAGGCCACACAACATATATTTTTCTCATGGTTTTACATATTTTCTTGATGACCTGGCTCAAAAAGGGCTTCTTTAATTTCTCAAAATCCCAAATCCCAAAACTAAATCAAATCCCTAAACTAAAGTTAACCTTTGCTTTTTAGACCGTGAAGTGTGTCAGTCCATTTCTCACCAGAATTGATTCTTAAGCCATGACTTTGCTAGTGGGATATTGCAACTTGTTTTTTTTTATACAGGTTATTAAGCAGGGCTGGAAGGTTTTACATCACAAGTATCGTTTCCTGTTATAAGTCCCTGACACATCTTTTTGAGAACAACCAGGAACATGTCCGATGAATCTTAAAAATAATCTTAAAACTTTTTTCTCCCTTTCTCATATGTACCAACAAGTCCCTTGAGCCTCCACTGTTTCTCCATAGCTAATTGCAAAGATAGCCTGAACATGTCAACACTATAGCTTTGCAACTAAGAATTTCAGATCTGCTAGGTATCAAGTCTCTGGGGAGCTCCTTTTGCAAGACTGGTGACTTTTGTCATTATTCTGCCAAGTGAAGGAAAAAAAAAAATATATATAT
>JANRMT010062807.1:57074082-57089398 GCA_026402145.1 Polypterus bichir lapradei | reverse complement strand
TACAGTACAGGCCAAAAGTTTGGACACACCTCCTCATTCAATGTGTTTTCTTTATTTTCATGACTGAAGGCATCAAAACTATGAATGAACACATGTGGAGTTATGTACTTAACAAAAAAAGGTGAAATAACTGAAAACATGTTTTATATTCTAGTTTCTTCAAAATAGCCACCCTTTGCTCTGATTACTGCTTTGCACACTCTTGGCATTCTCTCGATGAGCTTCAACAGGTAGTCACCTGAAATGGTTTTCACTTCACAGGTGTGCCTTATCAGGGTTATTTAGTGGAATTTCTTGCTTTATCAATGGGGTTGGGACCAGCAGTTGTGTTGTGCAGAAGTCAGGTTAGTTGGACGATCATTTATTTTTCAACAGGACAATGACCCCAAACACACCTCCAGGCTGTGTAAGGGCTATTTGACCAAGAAGGAGAGTGATGGAGTGCTGCAAGTGGTCATGAAAATAAAGAAAACACATTGAATGAGGAGATGTGTCCAAACTTTTGGCCTGTACTGTATATGTGCAGAACACTCAGTTACAGCTCCGTCCATATTTTTTTCTCTTCTTCTCAAAATTATACAGTTGCAGAAGCTTCACTTTTGGCTGCTTACCTCTACTGCATTAAGTTTATTCTACATATTTCATACTGAAAATAATGAATTAACTAAAGCATAGGTAAAGTCTGATTTGAAAGTTTAAAAAAGCAGTTTAGTGATCATTTCTGCTTTATACAAATACAGTAGTTAGAACATGTTTTTCTGTATCCTACACTGTAAGAAAATATCTCCCAGGCTACATACTGGAAATACTAGTGATGGGAAATTCACTAACAATTTGTTCTTTATGAACAACCCTTTTCAGTGCACAATATGAATCGATTTGCATGCGTGAACAAAGCCAGCCAGCAGAGCTCAACAGGAGATCTGTAGTATATGCATGATGTGGTCGGCATCTTTTATGTTGTAGGTAGATGTTTAAAGCATAAGCTTTGCACGTCTGATTCATGATTCTCGTTCACTTTAGTAATGATTCTTGTGAGTTTGAACTGAATTATTATTTACAAATGGCTTTTTTGGGGGGCTGCCAACAAGTCTGGGCCCCAGTAAGCCCTTGCTATAATTTGGCCATGGGAACGATTAATTTATTTACCCCACCATGGTATAAATAAAGTGAATCAAAATGCCCTTAACTATTAGATATGTGATGAGTCTAAAAAAGAAAGACCTTGGTCACCTATTATTAATAGATACATCTACAAGGATGCATTGGGATGCATCAGTGATATTCCTGGGGTCATTAAGTAATTCAGTTTTGGCAACATCAGACACTCTCACCCAGGTGACTCAGCAGGGGCTAATCAGGCCCTGACTTACGTCTCAGTAGCATTCATCCATGGATCGGCCCTCTTCACACACAGTTTCTAGAGGCTTTCTCAACAGCCTCTGTCATTAATCTGATGGCTAAACTCTTTGAAGGTCCTTTGAAGTCCAACAGTGTGTACACATTTCTGAGGTAATGGCCAGTAAAGCCTCTACAGCCCATCTCAACTGGAAGGCAATGAGAGCTTGCCACCCAAGATTCATGTACTGTATTCCTTCAGAAGTCCATGGTACTTAGCTTTCTTCCTTTCAGATACCATCTCCATTCCTGTTTTTCCAGGGCACTGTCAGTTTAATCATGCTCAGCTGTTTTGGGGCCTCTGAAAAATGTCTAGATCTGGTAGCAAAGATGTTACTGTGCTGTCAGCCAGAAACTTGAGCTGCTTGCCGAGGTTGACTATTAGCTGCCAATCACAAATGGTGTTAAGTAGGCCTACTGGCTATCTAAGCTGTGGTTTGGCCTGCTCCCCTTCTCAAGGGGGCAGCATTGTCTGCTCATAGTGATGACTAAGATGACACTCTCAGCACCTTGTCATGTCCCCAAAGATAGCACCTTCTCCACCAGGGTCTTTAGGCAGCTGCTACAGATGTGCTCCAGTGTCCCAGTTCCAGAGCAGAGGAGACAAGAAGATCCCTTAGACTTAACGCAAAGGTGGAGATTTACTGGACTGGGTTAAACATCATAGGCAGCCCGGATCAAACATTTTATGTTCTGAGGATCAGCTTTCCAGATAACAGTCCAAGCAAGCCTGAGGATTTTTTTTTTTTTTTTGATATGTGCGATAACATTTTGTGAGTTGCTTTCATGAAGGCTGAAATGTTGATGTCATCACAATGCCATTATTAAAGATGTTGGCTCAAATTAATAAGAACTTTATTAAAAAGAAGGAAAGACTCACAAAACTTTTGCAGTTAGAAATCAAATTATTTTATGGGCTTTTCAGTTTTCAGTTTGGAAATGAATTATTGACTACACAGCACATTGCATTGCGTATGATGTATTTTTTTTTGCTATATTTTGAAATTTTGAATTATTATTATTGTTATAGCTATTACATCTGTTTCTAACTAACAACAGTTTCTCTGTTTTGTAAGCCTCCTGGGTGCCACTCCATTCTTTGATAATGCAAACCCTTCAGGTTTGTATCATGCCCTCAGAACAGATGGGAGAAACATATGGGAGAAAATGTAGCAGACCAAAAACTGTTAAATCTAAAAAGACATTATTTTGCAGAAGGTACTTGATGTTATACCAAGAAATTAGACTATATAAGCTGCACTAACCAGCACATAAAAAAGAGAAGATTGTCAAGATCAATCAGCAGGACACATGTTATGAGATTTTAAGCTAGCTCACAATGTATAGAAGCAGAATTAAATGCTTTTAGGTTCTGTCTTTGGGCAATAATAACCAAAACAAGAAGAAGTAGTTTAAAAAATACAGCAATAATTGAAATTAAGTTAGGTTGTTGGAAATCGTTAACAGCATTAGAAGAATTAAAAGGACTGTTAAAGGGCATTGAAACAATGAAGCAGCAACTGTTTCTAACCAGGATACTTTGTAGGAAAGGTAGCAGCAGCTGGTGAATTTTATAATTTAGAAATTCAGAGGATAATAATTATCAATAATCAAACTAAACATGGCCTTTGAGTGCACAGTGACTTAGTCACATGCAGCTTTATATCAGCTTGTTACAAAAGGCAACAAACATTCAGGTAAGAAAGGTCAATGTGGTAAATGTAAGAAATTCAATCTAACAAGCAGTAAAATGTATTTTGGAAACCAAAATATTTTTGATCTTTGTCCACCAAAATTAGTGATATTTTACATTAAGTGTCCCATTTAATTTAAAGGCAAAAAGGTTACATGAACTTTTAGATAACATTTGAGTACAGGTTGAGGCCCATTTCCGTAAATAATATTATTGGATGAAAAAACTCTTATTAAAATCAATGAAGGTGTGGGGAATTTCAATGTGTTATTTTCAGATGGGAGAGTCTTTGGAAGTGGGGGTATTTTAAGTAAGTGTAAAATTCAAAGTTGATGTATCAATTATCTAAACACATAAAACATCTGAATCCTCTTGGTATTTTCATCATTAACATCGAAAGGCTGCCATTTCTTGCCATCAGGGCCAGGCCCTAGCTATTTTTTTGCTAATGTCCAAAGAAGACAAGGGAATCTCTTGAACTTCTGACTGCATCTAATACCACTACATTTAGGGTGTGGGCAGCACATGGCACAAAGACTGCTCAGGGATTTTTTTTTGCAGCAGCAGCAGTCTGGCCAGCACACATTTGTGCTTCCCCATTATTTTGGCATCGTTGTCATATGATTGTTAAAAAGGAATTTTTAGTTCCTCAAGTCTGTCCAGGACAAGAGAAGACAAAATGTGCTCTTTAATCCTGGATACTTTCTCCACTGTGACAATTCTTTTAATTCGTCAAGTTTGCTCCTCATGTTTGCTCCACAAAATAATGAAGTAATATTTGGACTGCTTGGTGTCATTCACTATATGCTTAATCACCTTCTCATGTATGTAATTAATGAGCTCATTTTGAACTGTTTTTCTAAAATTGCTTGTGAGGGTGCTGGTGCCACTCTGAAAGCGTTCCATATGCAGTTTCAAAACAGGACCAAATTTAACAATAAGATCAAATTCTTTCAAAAAAAAACTTGCATTCTTTGGGTGGTGTAAACAGGCTGTGGATCCCTTCACAGCAAGATTTCTCTTTGAAGTATTACCAATAATTGAGTGAGAACATTGCACCATTGCTTTCTCTTAACCTCCAAGAGTGTCATGTAATATTTATCAATCGATCAACCACTTTTGATCAATCGATCAACCACTTTTAAGGCACAATTCTAAGTCCTTCCAGGCTGTCATATACTTTGAGTGTTTTCTATTATTTTCATGTGTGCATCTTTCATTTACAAAGTCACTTATGGGTCAGTTTGTATTTCTTGGATGAAAACAACTTGCAACAGAAGCAGGGAAAGTCTTTTTTTTTTTTTTGAGTGGGCATGCCAGCTTCTTTTAATTTTGTCATAATTATGTTGTTATAAAATAACTAGCCTTGTAAGCCCGAGCTGTAAAAAGCCCTGGGTCCTAGAAACTATTGAAATCATCACAAAATAAACTGAAATGTTGAGATGTCAGGTAATTGAAAGGAACTACTCTGGGCATCTCTCTCCTGGAGGATTCGATTTGCTGACGTGCTCACATTGCTTATGCATTAGTGGCGGGAGGAAAAGTAAAAGGGATACCAGTTTGCTGATGTTAGCGGCTAAGCAACGTTGTCTTTCTTCTGAGGTTTCGTTTTGCTGACGTCCTGGCCTCGCTTGTGTTATTAGTGGCTAAGCGAGTTTTCTGTTTCCTTGGAGGTGGAGCCCTTACCCCGACTACACTTCTCACTTCCGGGCCAGACAGACACACATACTTCCACGCGTAGACGTTTATGTATAAGATGGTGAGGGCAGCAACTGTCATCCTCTTTTTTGGAAAAGTGAAACTTTCCTTTATCTGAGATGGTTCTGTCATAACCAATGCACATCTAATGGAATCAGACAGGACAGGAGGCCAATAAGCAAGATCAAGTGGTAGTACAATAAGGTGCTGTCTTGCTTCATCTGATATGCATGTCTCAGTAGCTGGCTGACACCAGTGAGTTCTTGCATGTGGTGTTAGAGAGTGGCTGACTAGTACTCTTAAATTCTGGCATGGGAGGCAAAGTGACTAGTAGCTCCCAATGATGGTGTCTCATAGGTTAAAGACGGGGGAGTCTGTAGGGACTGTGAAGACACAGGGGATGGTGCTGGAACAAATTGCAATAGTGCACCTGAAAGGGCAATATTCAGCTCTGATATAAAATTATTGCAGCCTGTTTACTTAAATATATTGCTAATGTGATAAATTAAGTTAATTTTAAATTAAATACTATAATAATGAACAAATAAAACACAGATAAAGTGTTGGAGCATCATCTGTAATTGGCAGTCCATAAATTAAATATAAAATCAAAAGAAATGTGTTGTAAAGACGTGAGATGTTCTTCATCTGCCCAAGATGGCATTTACTTGGGGGCTGATTTTTCACTTGGGAGGACAGGAAGAGGCAGGTTCAGCAGGTTGGGAATCGGCAGTGACATCATTTGGGATGTGACCGTCAATCATTGCCTCTGCAGCGGGAGGAAGAGAAAAGGCATTAGGCAACAGCACCAACCCCTGGTTAGGAGAGTAATTATATTTATATGAGCCTTTAAGTTGTGTGTGTGTGACAATAGCTTTCCTACGGCATAATACTTTATTTAAAACTGTTACAGTAAATAAGACATTAAGTGAACAAAGCTATATATATATATATATTGTCACACACGTGCGCATGGGAGGCAGCTAAAGGGCTTGAGTGAAGGCAGTTCGGAGGCATGCCGGGGTGTGGCAGAGTGCACTGACTCTTTTTCTCCCTTGCCTGTAGACCATTCCCGGGGGATTCCACCTGGCTCTCCTGACATCACTTCCGGGACCGAGCCAATGGAAGTCGGCCACACCAGCTCCAGTCCCCCTGATGTCACGTCCGGCTATGATCCAATGGTGGAAGACCACGTGCTTGATCCATATGACCTCACTTCCTGTCTCCCCCTTTAAAACCTGCCCCTTTTACCTTTTTCCTCAGTCTTGTTTTGGACTCAGTTGTATGCACTTCAGTGCTGTATATTTTGCTCGAACAACTTTTGCAGCCAGGTTACCACATTACACGGGTGGCTGCCCCAAACCTTTATCTGTCCATGTCTCATTCTTGTGACAATATATATATATATATATATATATATATATATATATATATATAGCTATTTATTTTGTTTAATTAGATTAATTGCCTTACTCTTGAAGCAAACATTGAGAATTGGACTTATCGAACAGTGCATGTGAAAAGCCTGCTGGCAGAAAAAATGCAATAGACTTCACAATATATACAGAACAGAAGGTGAATGATTTTTTTTTTGTTTGTTTTTTTTAATGGGAAACAAGTGCAAGCAGTCCTAGACCTGGTTTGTTTCTCACACGTGACAAGATGTTCCTTGTGGAAAATAATAAATAATTTGCAGATTAGTTCTCTTTTGTGTGAGATGAGAGCATTCCTGGGTGTACAGAAAGCCCTACTTATTCCTAATGTAATAATTAGCAACTGCAGATAGCTATTATTAATCCAGCCCCACCATCCTAAGTATGTGTGCTTTATCCTTTATCGCAGGGTCTTCTCTCTGATTTTTAAAGCCTACTATGCTTGCCATAGTAATACTTTTTAGCATACATAGATAACGTGGGTTCCAACTGCATGAACACATTATTTAGATGAATGTCTATGAATGCTTCTTAAGAAGACATATATTAATGTAATGTGGTTAAAGGACTAATTTATAAATATGCACCTGCTGAAGAGAACAAAAAAAAGTGAGTTAATTGAAAACTAAAAAATGAAACCACAGAAACAAACCATTCTTGACTGTTGAGCCTTCATAAGGAGTGTGCAGACACCTGCTTTAAAATGTAATGTCGGATGGAAATGTAATTCAAGCATGTATGCCTTAGCACGCAGATGACTTAAAAGTGCTGAGTGTTCAGAAGTCCCAAACATCAACTTGCAAATTGTCTACTGTGTGCTGAGATAACTTCTGATCACAGTCACAAATAAGAAAAAAGAAAACTTCTAAGGCTTTCAAGTTGTCATTTGCACTTGTGAAAACAATAATGGCTGTGCTAAAAGACACACAATCGCTGTCCAGTAAATTCCACGCCATGGCTTTTACATTGCAGTGCATATGCAAGGGTGTCTTTATTCTCACAATACTGGAATGACAGTGAATATGTCTCCTAACCTGAAATGCACTTCTAAACTGTAATTTGTAATTGTATTAGAATTATTTATTCACTTTATGTATTATTTTCTGCATTTCATTTTAAAATATTTCACCTTTGCAATTTTAGTTTTTTTCTTAATTTCTTTTAAAGCACTTTGATTTTAAAGCACTTTGTAATTATTTTATGAAAGCATTCTCTAGAAAGAAATGTTGGTGCTGTTGATTTCAGACAAAACGTCTTGTCGACCATTTTGGCCGACTTAAAGGTTTCATTTGTAAACATTGCTAAAAAATTGATTTCACTTTTATTTTATTTGAAAAAAAAATCACATTTAGATGGTCTGTAATATTTAACTTATTCAATGAAAACTTTTAGTTTTTTGTCATATGTAACTAGTTGACTGGCTCTATTACCACTTTTTGAGCACAGATGCCATTTTAATTCTATTACTAATAATTTGTAGTTGTTTCAGGAATTTATTAATGATTTATATTCTTGATAAATGGTCAAAACTGATCTGTGAGTTGCATGTGGATGTCTTTATGTGACGTCAAGGCTGTCATTTCAGCAAACTGGAGAAACACTAACAAAACACAACAGTGAGCTTTAACTTCTATAATAAAAAATGATTAAGAGTGCTCTTTTATTCATTCATTTTGTATACTCTCCTTGTTAGTTAGGATTGCAGGGAGTTTTAATTTATCCCAGCAGTAAATAACTTTAACCTGTGAATAACAATCAGTTTTAACTTTGTGTAAAATATGGGAGATTGTTGTGTGTTCATTTTAGGACAAAAAAAAATAAAAATGATGGAGTCAGAAATGGTCTTCATATTGACTTAATGTTTGGGTTTGTCTGTTTTAGATCTTTTATTCAATATCTGAATTACTGACCCCAGTGTGTTCATTCAAGTAAAATGATGTTTCATAATCTTTAAAATCTCTTCCACTGAATCACAAAGAAATCTTTCATATATCATGGCCGTCATGAATAACAATGCTTTGCGAAATTTCTAGGGTTTAATCAAAGTTACTTTTGGATGTATTGAATTTTATTGAGGTTTTCAATTACGCAGAATTTATTTTTACTTTTGTTTTGGGCTTATTATATTATTTTATCATTGTGTTTTACAATACCATCTTGTTTTTTTGCAGGTGTCTTCAGTTTGTGTATTTTGTCCTGACACATGCAAAAGTTTGCTGATGACACTGCTATCGTGGGCTACATCAGGAGTGGGCAGGAGGAGGAGTACTGGAAGCTAATCAAAGACTTTGTTAAATGGTGCGACTCAAACCACTTACACCTTAACACCAGCAAAACCAAAGAACTGGTAGTGGATTTTAGGAGGCCCAGACCCCTCATGGACCCTGTGATCATCAGAGGTGACTGTGTGCAGAGGGTGCAGACCTATAAATATCTGGGAGTGCAGCTGGATGATAAATTGGACTGGACTGCCAATACTGATGCTCTGTGTAAGAAAGGTCAGAGCCGACTATACTTTCTTAGAAGATTGGCATCCTTCAACATCTGCAATAAGATGCTGCAGATGTTCTACCAGATGGTTGTGGCGAGTGCCCTCTTCTACGCGGTGATGTGCTGGGGAGGCAGCATAAAGATAAAAGACGCCTCACGCCTGAACAAACTTGTTCAGAAGGCAGGCTCTATTATAGGAGTAAAGTTGGACAGTTTAACATCTGTGGCAGAGCGACGGGCATTAAGCAAACTCCTGTCAATCATGAAGAATCCACTGCATCCACTGAACAGTGTTATCTCCAGACAGACAAGTAGCTTCAGCGACAAACTTTTGTCACTGTCCTGCTCCACTGACAGACTGAGGAGATCGTTCCTCCCCCTCACTATGCGACTCTTCAATTCCACCCGGGGGAGTAAATGCTAACATTACTCAAAGTTATTGTCTGCTTTATTACTCAAAGTTATAAAGCTATTGTCTGTTTTTACATGCATTTTTATTACTATTTAATTTAATTTTTCTATCTATCTATCTATCTATCTATCTATCTATCTATCTATCTATCTATCTAAAACTGCCAACACTATGCCAATAGACTTTTGTCTTCATTTGTTCCCATTAATGGCTCATCTGATCGGCATCTTGATAGCACATACAGTATTTGTCCTGCCCAAAAAAATACAAGCCTAAAACAGCTTGAGTGTATGTAAAAATAAATATTTCTTGACACACAATATTTTGTTTGCATATATTTTCTTTTTTTTTATATGATAGACTTTATTAATCCCTGAGGGAATTGCCTTTTTGCATGACCTTTATGGCTCAGAGTGCAGATTCAGCTATTGTACAGTTATGTAAACATACATTTTAAATAAAAAAAAAGTATTTTCAGAGTCACGCTGCTGCTTGGCATAAAATCACTTCAGCATTCACTCATCAAAGAAAAAAGCAAAGCTTTTCCTTCTGCTGGACACAAAAGAGCAAAGCAAAGCTAATACAGTAATAACATTTTTTGTTACAACTGATTCCTTTCTTTTAAATTAAGGATAATTTTAGCAAGCAAGGGCTTTTTGAATTTTTGTGTGGCTTGTCCCTGGAAATGTTCTTAACTGCAAGTAATTCATTTTGATAAATTCTAATGAACACTATGATTCTCTCAGAATAGGCAAACAGTAAAAAAATTGTTCTCTATTTAAATGTGGATTTCAATATTTTGATTGATTTTCAGTCTCACAGTGTGCCACACATGCAGTATACAGTGTACTGTATACAATGACTTGAGTAACGCAAGTTTGATGGTCACTGTTAACTCTTGGAATGCTCATTTGCTAACAGTTTTGTTTAGGTAGTGCAAAAATGAATACTTCTGTGACCAGGCCTTAACAAACACTTTGTTGGCTCATCATAACACTTACAAAGCATCAGTAAAGTGTTTATTCATCTTTGTGCAGTGTGACCTTCTAACAAAACTTCTCTTGATATTGCATGCTTAGTATAAAACCTGGGAAATCTTTGTATTGACAAGTAATTTTATCATCATGTCAGTATATCCAACTGCACACAGATGAATAACCAGTCTACTGATGTTTTATAAGTGTTACAAAGACCAAACAAAACCTGTGTTAAAGTCTAGTTACATAGAAAATGAGTAGTAGATGCATTTTTGCAGTGCCTAAAGTGTTTAAAAGTTTTTACTTAAAGTCTTTACTCACAATGGAAGAGACTAGTAGTAAGTCAACTCTCTAGTGTATTTGAATTTCTAGTACCTGGGTTTAAATTGGAAATAACATAGTCGTTGGGCTACTTGTTTCTTTTATATTCAAAATTACTACTGCTTTGATTGTGAGTTAACTAGAAGAGCAGAAATGCCATCCTGGATACTCCCTGTCCTTGGCTGCTAATGCATATTAAAATATATTAGAGAACTAGAAATGGCATTTAAATTTCTTTTCAAACATTGACCATTTTTTAATTTAAATATGTTGTTACTCCTGAAGGACATAAAAAGCTTTCTTAAACATAATACTTCCATTCATTTTCTATTCCAACATTATACTGCAGGTCACAGTAAAACAAAAACTTAAATCTTAAAAAAATAAGGAATTAAATAAGTGAGTGCATTACAGCTACATTGATATGTGATACTTATGGTGCTAATGCTTCTGGGAGAAACATTTACAAAACGCAACAGTGAGCTATAACATTTATAATAAAAAACGCTTAACAGTGATCTTTTATTCATTCATTTATTTTGTGTACCCTCCTTGTTAGTTAGGATTGCAACAAGTTTAATTTTGTCCCAGCAGCAATTAACTTAATAACCATTATTTCATTTATAATTACGACAATTCAATTAACAGAAGTGTGTATGCTCATATTACCTTTTTTTAGCTGTCAGAATTAATGTTCATTAGTAATTTATTGCTCATTGTCTTTCATAATAAAAAACAGCACATAATACCATTACTATTATTTTTCTGCTTAAGCACTGACACACTTTCTATCTGAAGATTTCTTGGACAAATATGACAACATGAATTAATGCTAGCAATCTAAAGCGTAACAGGATCAGTAGCTCTCAACATGATGTGCCTGGCAGTTCTTGTAGAAAATGTGTTATTCTGTGGAAACAGATGGAAAGGAAGGCAAACCAGAACAACCCTGCAACATTTATTAAAGAACAATCAAATGTAAAACACAAGGGAGTTGGCCTCTTGGCTACAAGATCTAAACATAGCATGAAACACAAAATCAGTACATCAAGGCAGGGCTTCCCAGATTTGCTCCAGCTTTTTCACTTGGCCTCAGCTTCAAGATCTCTTGGGGGTCAATTGCACTTGCGTCCCTTCATTTCTTATTGGGATATCTCCCAAACACTGACCATTAATCATTTGATCTTTGAGATCTTTATTTCAGCTCGGCTCACTTTATAGGCAGCAAGATTGTAGGAATTTGGGATGAATAAAGAAATCTGGTACCACTAAAGGGCATTTACATGCTGAAGGGTAAAGGTGTTCAGCAATTCAGTATTTTTTCTCTTATCTTTGCTTAAGAAAAGGGTAGCATAACAGCTGTTTCTTCTTTTTATATCTTTTGCACATTTTTGTGTTAAGATTATGTGTTGTTTCTGTGGTAGTGGAACAAAGACTTGACTCCATTATTCTAACTAAAATACGTTCAGTACACAGATATGTTATGCCTGAGATGGAATGGTGTCACAATTTTTTGTGATCAGCTGGTTGCACAGTTATTTATGTAGGTTTTGATTATTTTTCTTAGTAGCCCACATTTACCTTACTATCCCTGAGTGGTTGCCTTACTGTATATTGAACAGAATAGGGAGGAGGGACAAGGTACGAGTTAACTGCAGTTAGTAAAACCAATAAAATAAAATAGAAAGTTCTAAATATATGGAGTCTTCTTCTTCCTCTCCATCTTTTCCCACTGCTATGTCTGGCTGATGTGCTTGATCAACCTTCTCCAGACAGCTCAGTCCTGTACCTAGTCACTAGTCCTTTCCTTTTCTTGCAGATCTTCTTTTACTTTACCCATACAACTCTGCTTTGACTTCCCTTGCTTTCTTTTACCCTGTACTTCCATTCCCATCACTCTTTTTCCCACATATTAATTGTCTTTTCTTATTATATGTCCATACTATTTAAACCTACTTTCCTTTACATTCTTAGATATCTCTCCCACTTTTGTTGTACCTTTTAATGTCTAATTTTTTAATTCTGTCCATTTCTGTAACTCCACACATCCATTTCAACATTCCCATTTCTACCACATCTTCTCCTGCGCTCTCTTTACTGCCCATGTCTCATTCCCATACATCATTGCTGGTCATACCACTGTCTTAAAAATGTTACCTTTAACCTTTGCCTTAATTCTTCAATCACACAATACTCCTGATACCGTTTTCCAATTATTCCATTCACACTGTACTCTATGGGTTATCTCTGCATCAAGTCTTCCATCTCGGGCTACCACTGATTCTAGATATTTAAATTTGTCCACTCTTTTCAATAGCTCTCAATGCATTGCTAATTTTGAATACATGAAGTAAGTTGCATAAATTTCCACTTATGGAGTAGTTATGGAATTAACTGCATACTAGTATGGGTAATAAATACCACTAATTACCCTTTAGCTCTTGTCACTTAAGGAGTGTCAATGTTGGGTTTATTGTGATTGGAAGCATACAAATACAGAGTACTTAGGTTCATCACTGAATTTCCTCCTCTAGGAAGTAACAGGAACACTTACGCTACCATAAACCAGCATTTGAATGGCAAAACTTCCTATATATACTTCATTCTGTTTAGAATATAGAGGAAAATTGTAACATATTAAGTACATTAAGTACAAATGACAAAAAGATCTTGAGCAATGGGAGGGGAAAACTGGAAAAAGAAGCATAGGAAAGTCAAATAAAAAATGTAAGGCAAAGTGGGCTGTAGTGAGTTTCCTTTTGCATGCTTTGTGTTCCATTAATCCTCCCTTTATACATGGGTGTTGCTTTGGGATTTATGAAAATGCAGCATGGCTATTAATGTATATCCTAAGACAGACACTGTCTTTCACACCTATTTTGAAATTGCAATTTTAAGATGAAATAGATGGAATGAACAGCAAGGCAGTGCAGTGGTTAGCGCTGGTTCCTCTCAGATTCCTAGGCTTGTCTTGTAGTGCTATTACTATCCATTATTACTATGTGGAGTTTACATGTTTTCCCTGTGTGTGAGACTTTTCTCTAGGTACTCCAGAGTTTTTTTTCCCCACATCCTAAAGGCATACTGGTGAGGTTAACTGGACAATCTTCATATTGTCTGGTGCAAATTAGTGTGCCCAGTGGTGGACTGGTGCTTGTTCCTGCCTTTCTTCCAATGTTCCTGGGCCCAACAGCCCAGAAATAAATTAATCAAGATTGATAATGTATGGATAGATGGTATACATAATAGGTTTTATTAATATTGGTACAATCATGCTAAACATTTGAATGTGGATATATAATATTTTAAAACTATACCTACACTAGAAGTGTTATTCATATTTCAGCTTATTTATTTATATCTAATGGCAACTCATTTTTAAACACTGTGCATTAACTTCTGGCACTTCTTCATTTGTCTTCTTGCTGTGTTTCTTTGAAGTTTTGAAAAAAAGAACTTGGCAAACTGCAGTGTTATATAAACCACATTTCTCAGCTACAAGGGTAATCTACTATCATTAAACTGTGAAACGTGCTGCTGGTGGGAGTTTGTTAATATCAACTCTAATGTAACTAAACATAGAGAGTGCTGTGTGTTTGATAGATTAACAAGAGAACTCTTTGAAGTTTACCAGTCAAATCTGTGTCACCAGGATGCTAAAGCACTTACTATGTGTTAGCTAGATTCTGATGCCTGGTTGCTGATCAGCATACTGCAGCTGAGCACCATTAACCCAATTTCTGCCAAGACCAGTATGACAAGATTTCCTCATTACATTCGCAAGTCAAGCTAATAAATGTAGAACAGAGGTTATGAAGAGTCTCCTCTGAAGTGGCAATTTAATGCTAAGCCACCAATATGCATGACAAAAGACTGTAGTCCATTCCATGCTGATTCTTTTGTTTAGTTTCACTTTGATTTTCATGTCTTGTACTGCATACTAGCGATCACCAGGGAGCTTTCTATAAGGCTGTCAAAATGTGACCAGAGTTAATGAATTCTTTAATGGTAAAAACAAGCCAACAGTAAGCCTTGGATACACTAACAAAACATGTAACCAGTCATTTTCATGTAAATAAAAAGCGTTTTTAGGTCTCACTCTAAGAATCCAGCTGCGATGTAAATCATTTTTTCTTTAGACATTACATTCATTCTCAAACCAGCTTAATCCCATTTTCCTTTCTGTTGCACATTATGTATTCATTATTTTTCAGATTTTAATGTTTAAAAAAGTAATTTTTTGCACAGAAATAAAAACAAAATAAAAAGTATATGGCAATCTATAAATAACAGCCACTAAATCACAAAGGACTAAACATCACAGCGCCTTTAAGCTAGTTAATCAGTTCACTTGGTGGACTGTTGGCAATGTTTAGTCTTATTGATTCTGTGTTACCGAGCATTGATTTCCTGCCCAGCCCTGTGCTCAGTCCTAACATCTAAACATTGAAAGGCACTGCTCTCTTTGACATTTCGGCATGTTGTGACACAATATTAGAGGCCCACGGGAGAAGTAAAATCTAGGAAAATACACTCTTAATGTGCTTTTTAGTGCACACAAGCATACAAACAAAGAAGGGCTGAACAGTTAACGTTAAGGAAGCAAAACACAATAAAGCCTGACATTCAGTTAATTTTCTTAGCAGGAGATTCCTACTTGTCCTGATTTCATATACAAGCTAAACATCAAATGTATCCTTCCCCCAGCTTTTGTCATCATGTTTACAGAGAGCTGCCAAATCTTCTGTCTGCTAAAAGTTCACATGACTGTTATGTGGCATCTTTATAAATATGTCCCCTCCTTTTCTTTCTTTTTAGTCATTCTGGTGTGTTCAAACTATAGTTTGTCTATCTATCTATCTATCTATCTATCTATCTATCTATCTATCTATCT
>JANRMT010062807.1:57058468-57074072 GCA_026402145.1 Polypterus bichir lapradei | reverse complement strand
TCTATCTATCTATCTATCTATCTATCTATCTATCTATCTATCTATCTATCTATCTATCTATCTAAGTCAAGAGTTAAAATTATAAAAGCCCCTTTGTACCTTGGGAAGCCAAATGTCCCCAGTCTCACTTTCCTACTGTTACATGCCATGGGAAACACCTTATAAACTAACAAAATACACTCTTGATGAAACTCTTCTTGCGTTAGTCCCCTGATGTGGATTGATTTGAGAAGATGTGAATAAAGCTACATTTCCTAGACACAGAAGTAACACATAATAATAAAACATAACAGTTTATGTGATACAAAGTTGTATTCATTACTGTCAAAAGCTGTAGTTAAGTGTAGCCAGCATTTCATGCATTGGAATAACAAAATGCTGTTAATAACATACACTAAAACAGGACAATATTGACAAAATTGACAATTTAACCAACACAGTTTGCCATGTTGTCCAGCAAATTCCTCCAATATATAACAATGAGTTGAGTTTGAAAATCCCCAAAGTTGCACTATCTACCACACTGCTTTACTCCATGTGTCTATGGTTCTTTGTTTGAGGCAAAACCTTTTACTGTTTCTCTGAATTTTAGTCCCATGTTCATCTTGAAGGTCTCATTATAAAGTAACAACCTGAATCTGTTGTGCTAATTTCTTTCATAATTTAAAAAACACTTAATCTCTGTTTGCTTAAACTGAAAAGGTTAAATTCTTTTAATATTTTTCTATACTTCATACCTTGCATTCCTGTAATCAGCCTAGTCACTCTTCTGTGAACTTTCTGTCGCTCTTTCTGTGCAAATTCAGAACATTCAGTATTTCATTCTCTGTACATTTAAATTTACCCTTTAGTGTTCCTGATACACTTTGAGCATTCTCTTACTACAAAATCTCTTTGGGTCATCTTTAGCATTTTTTCACATTGTTTCTCTGTAACTGCCTTTTAGCTTTCCTAATTTCATTTTTTTTTAAATTTTTTTTATTTTATTATTAATTTTATTGCACTCCATACAAAGCAATCAAGTTTTTACAAAGAGAAAAATAGAGTCAAGAACAGATTCATTTTTAACCATTGCTCTCATGGCCAAAGGTTTCGCAGTCTTAACAGCCTCCACTTTTCGGGGAAGGCTTTCAGTGTATCTGTGGGAATTTGTGCCCATTCAACCAAAACAGAATTTGTGAGGTCTACTACTGATGTTGACTCGCAATCAGCATTTCAGTTTATCTCAAAGATGTTAAATAGGGTTGAGGTCAGGGCTCTGTGAAGACCACTCGACTTCCTTGACACCAAACTTGTCAGTCCTTGTCTTTATGGACCTCATTTTGTGCACAGGGGCACAATCATGCTGGAACAGAAGTTGCATTGCCCAGACTGTTGCCACAAAGTTTGAGGTGCATGTATGCTGTAGCATTAACAGTTCCCTTCACAGCAACCAAGGGGGCTAGCCCAAACCCTTAAAAATAGACCCAGCCCTTTATCCCTCCTCCAAAAAAATTTACAGTAGGAATTATGCAGTCAGGAAGGTAAAGTTCCCCTGTGATCCACCAAACCTAGAGATTCATCTGTCTGACAGCCAAATAGTGAAGTGTAATTCATCACTCCGGAGAGCAATATCCCACTGCTCCAGAGTCCAATGGTGGTGTCCTTTACACCACTCCGTGCAATGCTCGTCATTACGTTTAGTGATCTGAGGCTTGTGTGCAGCTCTTTGGTCATGGAAGTCAATTTCATGAAGCTCCGGAAGCACAGTTCTGGTGCATATGTCGCTTCCAGAGGTAGTTTACAACTCTGTTGTGAAAGATATTTATCAGGGGAGATTGCGTGGCTGTTATGCTTCGTTTTGTATACCTGTTTACAAAGGCTGAAATACCTGAACTCAGTCATTTGGAGGAGTGTCCATATATTTTATTTCTTTCTGTTTCTAAACATTGGGAAGAACTTGTCCTGCCTACTTTATACAGTATGTAACACTTTTAAAACTGTTTAACTGTTCCTTGACTGTCTCCACACTTATAGGTTATCCCAGTTTTTCCCTTCTAGACTTTTACCATCTGCTCAAAAATTTACCATAATAAAGTTAAACTTACCAGTTTTGTTTTTTACATATGCGGTCTGCCAAAACACCTTGAAGTGTATTATGGTATGCTCATTAGATCTTAATAGTTCAGTCACCTCTCCACTCTGAATTCTGTCCCGATTACTGATTGCAAAACTTAGACGGGCTTTCCCATTCAGTGTTTTAACATACAGTGGAAAAAACTGTAATAATAATAACTATAAACTGTTATGAAAAAAGTCTCTTGTGCTGTACAATTTGTAATCATAACCCAGTTAATATTTAAGTAATTAATGTCCCCCATAAGTATAATATTCTCCTAAACTTGCTTCTTTTAATAATATTAAAAGATACATAATGAAACTATTGTCTTAATTAGATTAAGATTAGATCTTGATTCTGTTGGATTTTACAGCAGCATTTGATACTGTGGACCACACAATTCTCTTATCATGTTTGAGGCAATATGTGAGGGATCAGGGTATTGCTCTTGAATGGTTTAAGTCCAATTTAACAAATCATATTTTCTCTGTACGCCTTGCTGATTCTTCATCCTCTTCAGCCCCTCTTAACTCTGGTGTTCCACAAGGTTTCATTCTTGGTCCTGTACCTTTTACTCTTTACATGCTGCCTTTAGGTTCCATTATCAGGAAATACGGCTTTTCTTTTCATTTTTATGCTGACGACACACAGCTTTCCTTGCCACTTGAAACATTACAAGGAGGTTCAGCATACCTTTTACATGAGTGTTTAAATGAAATAAAATTCTGGATGGCAATACATTTTCTTCAGCTCAATGAAAAGAAAACAGAAATATTGTTTTTTGGAAATGCTTAAATTTTAACCCCTCTAAATAATGCTCTTGGTTCTCCACTATCGTATGAGAGGCCTTATGCCAAGAACTTGGGGGTTATTTTTGAGAGAACTTTTAAATTTGCTAAACAGATCAATGCTATAGTTAGATCCTGTTTCAATCAGTTGAGACTTTTATCATAGGTCAGGGCCTTTTATCTCAAAATGACCTCGAAAAAGCAGTTCAAGTGCTTGTAACCTCTAGATTAGATTATTATAATAGTCTGTACCTTGGGGTTGATCAGCATCCTTACATCGCCTACAGATGGTGGAGAATGCTGTGGCCTGTTTTTTAAGTTGCACTCGAAAATGTGACCATATTTCTCCAGTATTCGCCTCTCTTCACTGGCTTCCAGTTTGTTTTCAAATTGATTTTAAAATTGTTAATGGTTTTCAAATACCTGAATGGACTGGCACCTTCTTACCTCTTTTAAAAATTTATACCCCAAAGAGAGCTCTTATATTGTCTAGCCAGTTGCTCCAAGTGGTCCCTAGATCAAGGTATAAATGGAGAGGTGGCCAGGCTTTTTCGGTTGCTCCTCCTTCTCGGTAGAATAGTCTATCAGAGTATATCAGAATAGACCCCACTTTAGTCACATTTAAGTCATTACTGAAGACTTACTTCTTCATGCTGGCCTTTGAATCAGTGGTGTAAGTGAGTCATTTTTTCTCTTATTATCCTGATGCTGCTATTTTAAGTTATTCTATTTTCCTTTATTTTTGTTTGTTTTTAATTGTATGTGCCCGATTTTAATTTTATTTTTGATTGTACAGCACTTTGGTCAGCGTTGCCTGTTTTTTAAAAAGCTTTATAAATACATTTTTGTTGTTGTTTGTTGTGGTTGTATTAAGACTGTTTCAATACTATGACCATAGTAAAAGCCACAATGAACTGTTTTTAACAATGTTTAAAGTGGTACTGCAGTTGGGATACAAAAGGGACTTTTGAAATTAGTTTAAAATTAATTACATTCACTTTATAGCCTTTTTTCACTGTAGACCTGACATTGTTAATTTTGTAGGCACCAGGAACATTGCCTGTCAGTAACTTTACACAAATTTTTTGTAATAGTAATAATAATAACATTAAGAATGGGGGCTGCAAACACACCAATCAAGTTTTCCACTTTTTGGACAGAACTGTGTCTATGCGCTGGATGGTTGGTTTTATTTTAGAAATTGGTAGAATGGCTGCTGTGTGTTAAATTGAAATTACATAACACATGAATTAAATTAATCTGCCAATACTGGATTTTCAAGCATATTTCTTATAATGATGTCTTATGCTACCTAGTTTTCATTTAAAAAATCGATGCTAATAATGTTAAGAGGAACTTACATAGCAATTCAGATTTCCTATTTGTCAAATTATACACATTATAAATAGAATGTAAAAGGTATTTTTATGTTCATTCGCCAATTTAAAATATTCAGAACAGATCAGATAAGGAACTTACTTATACCTTTTAACGTCATATGTCAAAACCTTTAATAAAGTTATTCTGCATCTACTCTATGCTCTAGTTTTCATTGTTCTTCTGATTTAAGAGAGTTTGTGCTATAATTAAACCATGCTAATATGCTTTGGCTATGGCAATTACATTTTGCGAGGAGATACAATAACTTAGATTTTTTCTCAGACAACTTAATTATAGTCAGCTAATCTATATTGCTCTCAAGTTCCTCACATTATCAATGAATTTTGAAGTAATGCTGTAAATCTAAATGTCATACTGCTCTGGTTTTAATCTGTGCATTTGTAGGCAAGGACACTAGCAGGTGTAATGTAATTAAGCAGAGATATGAAAATGTTTCATTTAGGAGACATATAATTATATTTGAAATATCAACAACACAACTAATAAGACCGATCATATGAATGAGGGTATGTTGGATATTATTCACGTTGCCAAAACCATACCAAATTATGCAAGAACAGAAAATATTTTCCAAGGGTGTTAATTTCCACATGTATTTAAAGAGCAAAATCACCTGTCAACAATACTTTATGGTACTTCATAGCTACTGTAGGTCTCTTAAATGTGGTTAAATTCTTTCAAAATATAGCCTTGGAGGACGTACATTGTTTATGAATCTGTCTTTATGCCTAATATTAGTACCTCAAAGAATGTAAAATAATTATTACTTTTTTTGAAGTGCTGCAAGTCATCATTAAAAAGCATTTATGCTTCACATGGCCTTGAATAATGAAATGCTGAGGTAAGTCATTAACCACAACAGCTTTATTTAGTAATAAGCAAATATTTAGTAATCTTTTTAAATGCTATGATGTACAGGGGCTATTGTTATATGTAGTGTGTTTTTTGTTTGTAACAAATTACTAATACAATGAATAATTATAATTATTATTGGTCATCTACATTTGCATTTACACGGTGGTCCAAATCTAATTATGCAGAGCCAGATCATCTGGATGACTTTGATTTATGTGGGGATGATTCCAGTTTGGCGTGAAGACGATGCTTCATGTCGTCAGTTCACACACTTCTCGATGGTCTTGGATTTTCCGGGTGATTTTCTATGTAATAAACATAATAAGTTATAGCGTAATGAAAATTGCATAATTAGATCTGGACCACCCTATAAAGTATATAGTAATTTTCTTATAAAAAAATGATTGTAATAAATGTAGCTAGCAGAGAGTGGTGGGATGGATGTGCAGAGTAAAAAAAACAATAAGATCAAGAATGAGAGGATCAGTACAGTTAAAGCTGAGGAAATCTCTAAGAAAATACAGATAGAAGGTTAAAGTGGCATGGGTATGTCATGAGAATAGAAGTAAACAATAAGGGGGAAGAATCACAGATATGGAGGTGTTAGGACTGAGGAGAAGAGGATGACAAAAGAGAAAGTGGACGGACTGTGTGAAGAGGGATCTAAGGGAAAATGGGGTATCAGGTAAGGAAGTGCAGAGCAGATGGTAGAGGGCTGGTCCAATATAGTGACCCCACATGAAAGTAGGAAAAGCTTTAGAAGAAGAAGATGGGTAGCAGAGAATGTAAATCGATAGCTGAAATTAAATACAGCATGCAGTTTAGATTTCCTAAAGACTGACCTCAGCTGGGATGATGCTATAATCAGTAACTTTGCTTCCATTATTATGGATAATACAAAGGAACCACCCATATTAGAATGGAGACACTGAGTCTTTACATTTTTTCCCGTGACAGGGATATAAAGTGCAAAACACAGTGTATAGTCTAAAAAAAAGCCCCTATCATGGACAAGAACTTCAGTAATACATAAGCAAAGGCTTGCTTAACCTCTGGAAGAAGGATGACAGATATTTTGAGGTCAGGCAGACAGAAGTAAGCTATTGCTCATGGTGCAGGAGTGTGGTGATGTGTTGATTCGCCCATGCAAGAAGGTATTTCACTGTACTCTGTATTCATGACTGACCCTATAAACCTATGCATTTCAGGAACTGGGTGGTGCAGTGGATAGCGCTGCTGCCTCGCAGTTAGGAGACCCGGGTTCGATTCCTGGGTCCTCCCTGCATGGAATTTGCAAGTTCTCCCTGTGTCTGCATGGGTTTCCTCTGGGCTCTCCAGTTTCGTCTCACAGTCCAAAGACATGTAGGTTAGGTGCGTTGGCGATCCTAAATTGTGCATGCCCTGCAGTGGGCTGGCACCCTGCCCGGAGTTTGTTTCCTGCCATGCGCCCTGTGTTGGCTAAGATTGGCTCCAGCAGACCCCCATGACCCTGTAGTTAAGATATAGCGGGTTGGATAATGGATGGATTTCAGGAACTTTTATTTAAAGAAGTTGATAGACCTTGCCTACAGGTTTGCTTTTACAGTTTTGGGAAATGACCTGTGAAGATGCCTCAGAATATCAGACATCATGTGGAGCACAACACCCCAGATACCTTGTGGCCATAGTTTAGTGGCCATAGCGGTGGTAGATCAATAGCAAATAAAATAAAAATATAAAAAATCCATAAAACCCTATCAATTGACTGTACAGTCTCTTCATGTTTACAATATAATACACTCTCATGTTTACAATACAGCTCTAAGTTAACATTGGATAAGGGAGAAGTGCAATATGACATATGTATGAGTGGAAAACATTGTTCTGCTGTTATGGACTATTTTGGTACTTATTTTATTCCCTTTTTATTTTAGTTTTAACTTGAGTAATGTAAACTTGTACAATGTCTCATTGCGTCCTGTGTTGGCTGGGATTGGCTCCAGCAGACCCCCGTGACCCTGTAGTTAGGATATAGCGGGTTGGATAATGGATGGATGAATGTCTCATTGCTACAATGGCAATAAAGATTTTGATTTGATTTGATTAATGTTTTCTCAAAACCATTTCCTTTGTTTATCAAGGCTGCACTGTTACAGATACTCCAGACCACTAATCAGCTTGCTGTAGAATGTTTCTCCTCTATATAATCTTGTTAAAGTACTTGTCACACTTTGTAACTTTCAGAACACTCTTCAGTCATAGCCTTCATTTATATAATTTTAATGATCAGTTGCAGTGTATGTCCGTGACGATCATTCTTGTAGTGTGACATCTCTAGCGAATCTGGTGTAGCACTTTTCAAATAGTCACAACAGAATCATAGAGGTTAAAATTGTGGGAGTGAGCTGCAGTGTATGTGTGTGTGACCAGCCAAAAGTACAAGGCATATAAACAGAGAAGAGCCAAATCAAATCTCTAAGAAAAAGAAGACAAGAGAAGATCAGTGTCAGCCTCAAGAAACAAATGAAAATGGATGTTCTGGATCACACACAGAGGACAGGCTTTTGGAACTGAAGCCAGCACAAATTTCTGTTCAATGTCTCGTCTTTGCTGTACCATAACAAAGTGGAGAATGAAAAAAGATGGTCAGCCCTGCCTCACAGCCACATTTTTTGATCTCACAATACTTTTGTGGTGCAACAAGAAATCTGAAAGTCACAGGGAGTCATATAATCAGTTATCCCCTGCAGTTCTTAGTCATGCAATTTGATATCTCATGATAAAAAATATCCAGCAACTGCAGTTGTTAAGTGTGACATATTTTCTGACTCAGAGTCATCTAGTGTGATAACAGCCTTAGGTGCCAGCCAAGATTAATTTCTGACATCATTTTTTTTTATTTGTGCAAATTGATATTGATTTATTTTAACACAAAAGTCTAATTTAGGTCCTTGGTTAAAATTTGTCACCCGAGATCTGAACGCCTTACTTTAACTTCCTTAACCACCTCTCCGTCTAACTGTAACACAGGAGGAGTGATTCCAAGTGCTGGGACAAAGTTTCAGCAGCCTTCGGAGTAGTGGTAACAGAATATGGCAATGTGTGTCAGGAGTAGTTGTTGTTGTTTTTAACTTCAGCATATTTTTGGTGTTGCCAGTCTTCAATATACATGCATGAGGCTTAAACAAAATAGTTTTGATGTATAAAAAAATTAAAAGGTGCACAGGTCTTTGCATTTAAAAAAAATGTTTGAACGTACACAAAATCAAACAATTTCCAATAATACTACCCTGTGATAAAAACTCATTCTGCTTTATAATGCCACTCACAAAGCTAAAAGAACATAGGCACTACATACAACTGTTTTAGAAAATGAAAAATATTTAATGAAGTTCAAGGCAATTTAATTCTCTTTGACTATGATGGATCATATACAAAACATTTACCTTTTTGAATGTTTTTTGATTAACATAGACAGTAGATAGTTTTCAACGAATGAAGCATTTATATTGTTGCATAACTTCCATATCATCACTACTGCTTTCTCTGCCCTCTTTCAATTGCTTGAATAACAGCAAGGACACATACTCATATAAACAAGTTTTGAATATATTTTTGAGCTATTTATTACTTCAATTTAACTGCATTCAATAGCAAGCATCAAGGATAAGAAATATGATACAGACAGGAATACAAAATTAAGTTGGCTATCGACCCACACAATGCAAAGTTGATCCATCAATTATTGGTAACTAAGTCTTTATTTAAACAAAATCTCCGGAGCTTTAACTTGCATTTTAATTTATATGAGAGCAATTAGCACACATAAATGTATTAACATAAATTAAAACCAATGTGTTGTATAAACAAATAAGTGGATTTTATTCTTTATTCATGATTGCCTTACTCAACTTACATTTTCTGGGATTATACAAAATGTCACCATACAATGTAAAATTGATTTGTTCCATCTGAATGGAATCTTTGTGTATACAGTACTGCATTGATTCCTGTAATGTTTTTATTATTAAATTTTCATCCTCAGCTTTTCATTGGAAAATGCTGCAATTTGTACAACTTTTCATGCTTCTAATAAATGTTCATTATCTGGTTGAATGTCAGTGTTGCCTCAGTTTTTTTCTGTACCAAACATCCAAGCTTCTCCTGGCATCTGTCAATGCTCTATTTGTGTTTGTGTTTTGTTATTTTTCCTGCACACTGCTTGGCTTTTTATATTTGATGCTATTTTGTAATCTGAAAACTGTGATGGTACATTTTAGTAATGGCAAGAATGAAGGGTTGCCCAGCTATCAAAAGGTTGTTGGGGGAAAAGGCAGTACTAGGATGACATTCAGGAAAAAAAAGGAAAAGCTGGTTTATACTTCACGCGAAGTGTGCTTGAGCAGATGCTTCTGCTACACAAGTGTTTTACTGCTTATATTTGCGCGCATACTTTACATTAACCTGGAAGAATCCACCAGGTGTCACTGCGAGATACCATCACGGTGAGAACAGGTTCAGCTTCTCTGTGTTGTGAATTGCTTGGAACACCCATTAAATTCCAATGACACCTTGCCGCAATATCTTTGAAAAGGATGTTTAATGATTAAATCCATCAATCCAGGGATGTGCCCATTCCAGCTAGCATTGGGCACGAGGCAGAAACAATTCCTAGACGGGGCTTCAGCTCATCGCAAAGGTGAATACAAGCACTCACATACACTGGAGTCATTTTAGTGTCACCAAATCTGCATATCTTTGGAAGGAAACCAGAGCACACTGTGGAAACTCAACAGGAAAACTCCAGGCAAAGAATACCAGCGACGTGACTCCCTCTGAGACAGCAGCGCTACCGCTCCGCCACCCTGTCACCCCAATGTGTGTAGTTATTAATAGTATTCATTATTTAAATGACATTAACAATTTATCTGTAAAATGTAACATACATACTTTAATGCATTTCATCATGAAAATGATATCAAGTATAAATCTAAGGATTCTAAATGTGCAGAGAGTTGGAATATCATATATTTAATGTGTTCTGTGTGGTGATGTATTGCTGCTTGCTGCTGATGTCAGGTCAGGAGGAAGCCTCAGAAACTCATAGCGATTAACAACTGGGATGACGTTTATGACGGTCTGTGTTAATGATCAAGTAAACTACGAGGTTAAAGTGGACATTTTGAGATTAAAGCCGAAATTCCACTTTAATCACAAAATACACGTTTCCACCATGCCCTTAATTTTTTTCTCTGTGGCTCAAATACAGCGCTGTACATTATGTTGCTGTTGTGAAGTTGTATTGTATTACAATCGAGAATATGCAATGCTTGAATATAAAAGCACCACAAATGCATTTGTAGGTTGGCAGTTTGCTTCACCGCATCGAATTACACACACACGCGTTAATTTCTGAGGATGCGCTCAGATGAGGCGTCAAATAAACGCGTGAAGTATAAACGAGCCCTAAGTGGGGTCCTGCATAAGCTAGTGTGGGACCACAAGGGCCACCAGCTGGTACTGTATCCTGTCTGAGCACTGTATTTCTGGGGCATCTACATGAATGTGAAATAGTGATGGCCTGGGTGGAAGCATGCAAAGACACTAGGGGACAGGCTTCCCAGCACTTGACAGGGCTTTTCATGCCCCATGTTTAATGATAAATTGAGGCCTGGGAGGAAACACTAGAGCGCATTAGAGGGCACACAGTTTCAGAAGGACACGTAAAGGATAGACCTAAAATGGAGGTAACAGTCTGAGAAACAGCGTGAAAGAAAGAAGCAAGCTGAATGGAAGCATGCAGTGCTTCTCAAGTATCACAGTAGTTGGCAGGAATGCACCCCTGACAGAGAAGGAATTATCTTCTGTCCATCAGAGGACACATAGTCCTGGAAGGTAACATATGAGACTAAGCTGTCTGTTATAGGGCATGTAACTATGATGAGAGGTTTTATGGCGATGTTTGATTCTAAATAAACAATTTAATAAAAGCACTAAGGCCTTGGAGGGGTATGGGCTTGTCTGACAGAATGTCAGAGCTGCTATAATGTTAACTGTGGTGATCGGCTGATTGTGCATTCACGTGCAGACATGCACAGTTTAGTTTATTGCCTTATTTGTGCTCCGGGTTCTCTCATCAGCACGTTTGCATCCTTATTGGTATATAAAAGGAGTCCAGGCAGGAAACAGGAGAGAGCAATAAAAAGATAAAATGACAAGAAAAAGAAGAATAAGTCATAGGTTAAAATTAAATGAAGACAGAGAGGGCAGGATTGTGCAGGTAGCCAGTGCTGAGGAGTAGAAGCAGGTGGTCAGAAAGATGGTGGGTGAGCAGAACCCAAATAAGTAATAGTGATACTAGTTTTTTCTTATTTTTTTCCTGATTATTTTCTCTAGCAACAAGGAAGAAGGGAGCTGGATACAATTCATTGATGCAGCAGATCAGACAGAAAGTGTAAACTCAGCTGTACAAACGTTTTGTATGTGAGTGTAAATGTACAGTATGTGTGTATGTGGGAATAAACAGTATAGTAACACTGGACCTCTGGAATGAACATTTGTAAAAGGCTCAATAGATGAAAAACTGGCCAGTTACATATTTTATTGCTGAAGTTAAAAAGTTGGAACGCACCAATGACAAATTGAGCAACTGTTGAAGAAAACATAGTGATGTCAGATGCTAAGTAACCACAAAATATTTGAACAATCTGGTGTTGAGAAACACTGTGGTTTGACTGCCATCTGTTTGATCTGAATTAATGCCCAATTCTCCTGTGAAGAATATAATTTGTGGTAAAGTCAATGCACATGTGTAACGAAAACTTCAGATACGAAGTAAACTTTAAGTAAAGTTAACAAATAAATTACCACTCACATGCGCATTTGCTAGTGCATATTCTTTTTTTTCTACGGTTTTTGAGAAAACTATTATTTAAAGATAAGGGTATTTTTCTTTATTTGACAGATTATTACAGTGTGCTTTCTTTTACAGAACAAATCTGTTTCTTTAACATAGTAAAGTTAAATGTTCAAAAATGAACTCTGCTCCATTCCAGATTTCTGAATCCAAGTATACTTTTCTCTTTCTTTGCTTCTACATAATGTACCATGTTTTATAATGCCTATTTCTTATTCAGAATTTTGCACTGATACAATTTGAGAGAGTTTATATTTGGTTCAAGCGTTGATACAAGGAAACATAAAGATCAGTATTCATTACAATAGTTTACACTCCCAGATTTTGAGGTGTACCACCTTGCCATTACTCTGAGCCCAGTGTGGAACTGGATCTGTCCTCCCCAACATCCTCCTTCCTGGTTGCCCATAGAAACAAAATATATTTTCCCCATTGCTCAACTTCATTTCCATTTCTGTCTGAAAAAATAAAGTCCTTTTCTCCTATTATTGGTCCAAATGTGTCTTATACCCATCAGAAATGGAGAAGTGTTGAAAAATTGATGGGTCCTCTGACAAGATGGCACCTCCACACTACTTTATTTTGTAATTCTGCCCTAAATATGGAGGCCATCCAATTTCCTCTTCACCTTGGTTTCAGACTGGTATATTTTTGCTAGGAGATACATTTAATGAGTCAGGGCAGGAAGCATTCCTTTCTCGTCAATCTAGGCATCCTTTTCCTTCTAATTCCTTCTTTTTATGTTTGCAACTGATGTCTGTGCTCAGGATATGGACAGTCACCCTCACTTCTCCTCTATCTCCTGTACTCATTTGTTTCATCCCTTTCTCATAAGTCCAAACCAGTATCTGGTCTCTATTCACTCTTCCACAAAGCTCCCCTCTAAAATCTCTCCCAAGTATGTCTATTTAGCTAACAGACCTTTCCCCATAGTCTGTGTTGTGCTGGCATCATTGTGAATATCAACAATTGCTGTAAAAATCCTAATCACTAGCACACACAATTTAAGTTTCTTCATAGACTGTACCCTTCTGCCCAAAGATGTTATCTAATGGGACTAGAATTAGATCCCCTAAGTACAATTCTTTCTTTTCTCATTCTTTTGTTTCCTCAACTATTTTTTTCTCCTAGACTGTTCTTCTTTTTCTACACTTTCCCTTTCTATCTCTCAACAGAGGCATTTAATGACTGCAACAATTGCTGCTAAGTTGCTTTTAGGCTCTTACAGGAAATCTACTGCCATTGTCTCTCCTGTAATCTGGATGTTTTCATTTAATAAACTTAACCTTTCTGCATCCTGGATCAACGACTCTTCTGGCTCTGCTATCCACAACTGGATACATGCTGTTCATATAATAAAGAACTGGTTGGGGGTTGCTGCATGAGCCAGTTTCTCCATTCCACCTTTCCTCATTTTTTTTTTTGTTTTTTTCCCAAATTTCACCTTGTGCTCCTGCGTGATGTGTGTGTGTGTGTGCCAGTTTACCCATCGACTCTTTTTTTTCCTCTTACTGTGTTTCTGTTTAATTAGCCATCTCAGGTGGGGTGAGGCAGGTGCACAACAGATTGTTTTGCTTTTGTTCTTACATATCCAGAAAAATCAGTTATTATTGTTGGTTTTCTTTTTACTTTATTACCTTTTCACTTATCAATAACAATTTGATCACAAAAAAAAATAACAATACTTTACACATATATCCCTATTTTTATGCCTGAAACACAGGCAGATTAAACAACTTGTTCAAGGCCACTCAATAAGTCAGAAGCAGGTACTGAAACAACAATCGTATCGTTTAATGTCCGGTACCTTAGTCACTATATCACACTGACTCGATAAATACATTTCAAGGATTTTAAGTGAGAGAAAACTAAGGGTGAAGAGACTATTTCTTTCAGACTAATAATTAATTCTCGATGGCTCCTGTTAACAAAATCTGATGTCATACTTTATCCTTGAACCTGCATAATGCTTTCACTGTTTTGGCTTAAAAAAAAAAAGGGCAAAAGGTTAAGCAATGTAAAACAAATAACAAATAATATAAAACAAATGACTCCTTAGGTGAACATGCTTTTCTTCTTAATGTTCCCTGTAGTCCAGTATTAACACAACATACTGAAATATATCTGATTCATGGCAATGAAAATAACATCAGTAAAAATATTTCCTTTGTACTGTCATATACGTGTCTGTTTACAAACTCAGATCAGAGGAAATAACCCTCTAAATTGCAGGCGAGCATCTTGTAAAATAATCTCCTGCAGACCATACCTCACCACATTTTCTGTTCCTAGTCATTATGTTTCATGAGCAGCAATAAGTAGTTTCCCTTTCTAAAGGAAAAGTAATAATAGTAGCTTGACACTTTAAATAATATGGTTTGAGAAATAAAAAATGATGAATCAAATCTGCATCTGTTTTAAAGCTTTTTGGTAAAGACAAAAATTCTGATCATTTCCAGACAATGCTCTCATATATAATATCAACAAATTAGCAAATGCTCTGGAGAGCTAGGCTTTTGATTGCATATAATACAGCGTGACATATGACAAAGAATCTGGCCTCATGCATTGTACTGGAAATTAGGAATGTGCTTGAAGGTTTTTCATCATAACACTTACTACAGGATGGAACAGGGATAGTCGCCACTTACATAGAGCAGGCGAGCATAATGGCAAAATCACACTGTTTACTGAATATAAAGCCGTTATCTTCTGTATCTAGGACAGTAATGTTGTATACTTCTGAAAGAATTAGGGAATGAGGTACTAGGACATTCATCTATCTATCCAATCCCAAAATCAGTTAATCCATTTTTTTGGATTCTGAGTAGCAAGGTGTGGAACGACCCTGGTTTAATCCATCACAGGACACACTCCCACACATGCTGAAATGGTCCAATTTAATGTTTCCAGTCAAACCAACATACCTGTCTTATGGATATTGGAGAAAACCAAAGTATCCATTCAATTCTGAACACAACTCATGGTTGTCAGGTATCTGGAGCCTTTCCTCCAGCATGAGGCACAGTTAACTGACTCTAATTAAGTTGTAAAGCATACTCATGTTAATTAACCTAACCTCCTCTTTTTTGGCATACTGTATGTGAGAAAAACAAGAAGAGATAGAAAAATATATTATTAACACATTGAGATTATATATACCTACAACAGATCATCACAAGCAGGGAATCAATCTTAGATGGCTCAAAATGCTTCATTTTTAATACAGGGTAGGGTTACAGGATAGAGCCAATGGGTAGGATAAAGGATGAAGAAAATCCCATATGCTGTTTCGAGCTGTTTGTTGATATTTTAATTGCATCACACAATGTGACTGAATGTTTTTCATACTTAATATTTGTTGCACCCCCTGTGCCCACCATATTTTTATTTATGACAGATTGTGAGTGCTTAAGCATTTTGCCAGCGTCGACACTACAGTACCATGAGCAGCATCTATTTTAAATACGTAAAGAATTATTTGGAACAATATCTAATTAGTATAAAGGTGTTTTCCTTTTCTTTCTTTCTTTCTTTCTTTCTTTCTTTCTTTCTTTCTTTCTTTCT
>JANRMT010062807.1:56979802-57058458 GCA_026402145.1 Polypterus bichir lapradei | reverse complement strand
TCTTTCTTTCTTTCTTTCTTTCTTTCTTTCTTTCTTTCTTTCTTTCTCATAACATTGGGCTTTGTTTACAGTGACTTGAAGGTTTACCCAGAACTTAATTAGCATGCAGCCATTTGTCATCATTAGCATGCATTAAATTGGCATTAATGCTGATGCAAATGAAGCCAGATGGACAAAGCTAAATCACAATTACAAGAACTGGAAGCACTGCTGCTGCCCAATATGAAAGCTATTTAAGCGAGGGCAATCTGCAAGAATGAAATAGACTAGATTGATCAGTGAGGCAGTTAGCAGCTGATATTACCGCATATTCTTAACATTAGCAATTCTCATACTGTTCATAATGGATACACATATTGCTGTTTGTTCCTCATTTTAAGGAAATTAACTAATACCTCCTTGTCAATGAATTATTCAATGACACACATTTATTGTCTAATAACGTAATCCTGAAAATGTTTATGAAAATGTAATTGACTGATGCTTTATGTGTCCCTCTGCTCCCTGGTGTTTCTTAGACTTACCAAATGCAGAACAAAAGAATAAATCTATATACAATACAAATCAGTTTGAATTTCTCTAATCCTCTACTGTATATATATTTTCTTAGAAAAAAGAATATTAAAGAAGTAACATCATTTTCCTTTAATAGATTATTTCTAGTTGTTTGGCTTACTGCCCAGAGATCATCTCATGCAGAAACAATTTAACTAACCACAACAAAACAGCACACATAGGCTATGGAAACCCTGCTAAAAAAGGGAACAGGATGAGAGAATTCTCTGTTTAGGAAGTAAAGCTCATTTACTGGAAAGAAAGCGATAAACATCAAACCTGAAACATTAATAGCTTCAGTAACATTGAGCAAGATGTTGTACAAGGGTAAATGCATAATCAGAACAGTCCCCAAGTACCCTATTTCTACTGTGCACGATTAGACGTATTCAAATATGAAGAGCTGCAATAAGTCAAATCCTAATATTAAAAGAGATTTATTCATATCAGACATTTGTTAAAATGATAAGTGGTGGCTTTATTTGACATTTCTGTGTAAAGTGAATGGCTGTTTAATGATATGTTGCAGTGGTACTCAAACTCACTAGTGGAGTACCACTTTAGTTTCAGCTCAGTTTATTAATCAGAGACAATTCTATCTTTACTTCAGGTTGTCCTTAATTTGTTGTGGTGTTTTCTCTCTTATTATGAAGGTTGTGATTCAGTTTTGAGGAAATTTTAGAACATTTATTGATTTTATCCTGAGTAGGTCAGCAGTTTTAGAAAATAGATGCATTGTGTTGCTATTACCTTTGTTTTTCACACGCTAGACTAATTTTATTCTCTATATTCATCACCTTTGTTTTTTTGAAAAAATGTATATCTTGTTCTTTTAATTGTTTTCATTACAATTAACAATTAATTAAACGAAAAAAATGTGAGGCAGAACGGAAACTCTTAATAACTTCAATTCACACTTATCTGCTGAAACATATGTCTATGTATCCTTAAGAAAATAAATTTATTTTTATCAATACATGCCTTAAAGAGGAAAACAAACTTTCACAACAAAATTATAGATTGGCACATTGAATGTAGAAAAACACAACACATTTTCAAGCATGCTTGGAGTCTAGATGGAATTCGCCCCTTATTTTAATAAATTGGTAACAACAAAAAAACAAATAACATGCACTACTCAGGCGCTGAGTTTGGAAAGCACTGATAAAATAAATTAAAATGCACATACTAATCCAAAACTATTGCAATCCCTAGGCCCTCAAACCTGTTCATTTTTCCCCCGGCAACCCATATGCTTGGCCAGTAATTTAATTTAGGTTATATTGTGAAAATTGTTGAATATAAATCAAGAGATATTATGCTCAGACTCTATGATGCTTTAGTGAGACTGCATCTGAAGTACTAGTTCTAGTCATTACACTACAAAAATGAAATAACGTGTCTAAGAGCTGTGCCAGGAGGAGTAAGTAAGTGCATCCTGGAGCATCCTGAAGTTGACAAATAAGAATTTGCATAGTGAATCACATACTCAAGAACATCATGGAAATAAAGGAAAAAGGCATTTAGGAAGAAGCCAATAAGCAATTCTTCACACAAGGAATTGTGACAATCTTGAACAAAGTGGTCATCCATTTAAAGCAGAAAGCTTTTAAACAGTAATGAGATGAGATACTGGGACAATCTATCCATTAGCTAACCATTGGGTGAACTTTCATCTGTCAAACATCTTACACTCAACTGTAATCTTTTTTTTACTGTAGGTTATGGTATATACAGTACATTATAGACAGAAGAGAACTGGTGAACCTTTCTTTCCATGAATATCAGTGGTTGTCTACATTATTTTACCTGACTTTCATGAGCACTGTGATCAACTGTTGTTCATGCTCTTAAAGCTCATTCATCAATTATTCCAACCCCACTTATTCAATTTAAGGCCAGGAAATATAAAGCCACCTTTGACAACAATTATCTTTGCTTACACATGTCCCTCTCTGAACTGCTGACTACCCTGATTTTATTATTATTTGTAGCCTTCTTTTCTACTTGTTTCCCAAGTGTTTAAATTCTTTAATTTCTAAAATTTAAAGCAGATGAATCAATTAAAATGGGGCTTTTTAGTCACTTTTTATTTTGGGGTCTAATGTAGCACACTTTCAGCTCTGTCATTCACAATTTTAACATCACAAAAATAATCCTTGTTTTTAGCTTATTGTAGGTTTGTTTGGTTAATGGCTGAATTGTTCAGTGTCTAATTAAGATGTTTTTCTAAAGTCTCAATTTGAACATCCACTTGAATAATATGACCCAGTAGTTTGTAGAAGATTAAATGCTGGCTTCTGTCTAGAATGAACTGCTCCTTAACTTCCAACAGGTTTTTGGGAAAGTGATTGAGGAATTCTAATTCTTTGAGAATTTTGAAGATGTAAGATGTCAATGTTGTCTGCTCTGTTCAGGATTTTAGTGGTTGCTGTCCATTTGTCTGGAGATGTGCGTGATTGTTATTTTCTGCTCCCAATGCTGCTATGTATTTTTATAGTATATTTAGTCCAGTTGAGCACAGTACCCCAGATGAAGCCTCCCTAATCCAATGCAGCAGTTGAGCATTATCGTATTGGCCTCTTTAATGTTGCCATGAAAAGTGAGATTATGCTTCATCTCACAGGCTTTGGATTTGAAATGTGTGAATGTACACTAAACACCATCCCTCATCTCAGGCAAGGTGGAATTTGTTAAGCATATAAATGGTACCTGTGGAACCTCTAACAAATGGTCTTCTTAGTTTGCAAGACAGCCTGAACATCTGAACCTCTCTATTTGATAAAGAAGCATTAATAACAGTAGATTGCCGTTATCGCTCTCATCAGTTTCATGGACTGGTCTTAACTCTTCTTTGTAAGCCTTAGCAAACCTATGCACCAATAGTCATCTGAAGGTTTGAAACCACAAAGTCCATGTCTCCTTTGTTTATAATTGATTGTACACACCACATTTGCTCTTCCTGGGCTCTGCCTTTCCACTATGAAGCAAACCCCCTATTTCCTAGGTTTAGGCCCTCCTTAAAAGGCTTTAGTACCCTTCTAATCTAGGGAATATCTAGGATGAGATCTCTAATGAAGTTTTAAGATGGTGCTGCATCATAAGATGGAAGATGGTTAGACTGGTGGGGGTTGTTTTAATTGATTAATCTATATAAAGTTTTTAGTGCAACTCCTTTTTAAAGCTGGGGCACACCACACACATTAAAATGTGCACTGGCTTAATTAGGTGAATGCTAGTCGGGCTGTGGAGTGCTAATTAGTAGGCATCGTCTATGGGATGAAGGAATATAAAAAACAGCGCTTTGTTTTAGAGTTAAATTGGTTGTGTTTGTTTTGTTTTGGAAGTAATCACAGATCAGAAAGTAAGGAGAGAGAAGGAAAGGACAGCATTGGCCATGCAGCCTGTTTTGAGGAGAGCAGGACCGAGTGCTATACGATGATTTTGTGTGATGGTAGTGCTGTCATCTGCTGAGCAGTGGAGCAGGCGAAAGGATGAGAGGACATCAGAGCAAGCTGGAGGAGAGAGGCTGATGTGCAGCAGCATCTGGAGCTGGGAAAGGCATTTTGGAAACTGTGGCAACTGTAAGAACTGTGGTTCACATCTACATGGTGAATGGGGGTGCATGTTGTAAGGAGCCAGGCATAGTGGCACCCATAGAAGGGCAAGGTGCCCTAGGAATGGCAGCAAGAATATGGAACAGTTTAGATCAGCTTGATGGATCAGGGATGTTGATGAGCAGTGGCAGAAAAGTCTTGGAGAATCGTGACAAAAACCAAATGAGCAGAGAAGGAAAATTAGATTATTTTAACACTCCACCCTTTGGGATTTTAAAGTATTAATTTATTGGATTATAAATTTGGATATATATTTGCACCTTTTCATGCCAGTGATTTTAATGAACATTTATTTATTGACTTTTGGAATTTACTTTATTTCACTGTTTTGCACAGTTTTTTTACATTGAATTATCTGTTTTAATTAGCTCTGCAAATATTTTGATTATATAGTCTCGCTTCTCTAACTCACTCGCCTTGATCCATCCTCAGTTATGACTACTGAGGTCCTTAGATAAAGGAAAGTGTTATGACTGCACAGGCAGTGCATCAAAGTCCAGCCTTTCAATCTAGAAAACACAGTGCACAAGCAACTGAAACCGTAGGTACAAACAATGCATTCGTCAAAGCCAAAGTCGAACCAAAGGGGTAACTGATCCCTAACTCACAAGATATTTTATGCAAGCAACAGAGGATTGCTGTGTGAGTACTCCAAAGATAACAATTGTAGTACAGATGGACATTCTGTCACAGAATTGAACATGGGGAAGGAAAGAGTGTTCTCCTTTAATGTGTGCTAGTGAAATCTTATAAAGACTTTGACAAAACATCACCTGCAGCCCTTGAAATAATAGACAACAGACAAAGACTAAGTATCATTACGGCTTTGTGCTTATGGTTCTGAGGCTGATACTGCTTGTCATCTTGTGCCTAGGACAGAAGCCAGAAAATATATTAGTGTATGTGTTTCAGATTTTCAGTGTATTTGTCTTTCATAAGTTTTTCTTCTTTAAAATTGAAGAGATATACAGTATAATATACAATTCATAAGAGAGAAAGAAACACTGCCCACCAACATAAATATTTGTTTCATGTTATTTTCTTTATTGTCTTTTGTGTTTCTTGTGATCTTTAACAGAAAAAACAGTAAGTCATAAAGGAGAGTTGGGTCGCCACATGCACCCGTTTAATTATTCTTGGCTACTGGTAAAGGAAAAAAAGTATAGTTTCAAGAAGGCAACAGCAGTGCTAACAAGTTTGTGTCCTGATCCCTTGCTGGTCTGTCAGACAATTGTTGCTTCTGTTGCTTTTAGTGGCTTGACAGGGAGATGCTGGCAGGCACATGGGGCTTGAGGTTCTACGGCTTCCTGAAATAGTCTGAGTCTTCTTGGTGAGATGTGGAGGTAAAAAAAACATTCTCTTTGCTCTTTCTGTCTGGACATCCTCTGGTCAGGTTTTTTCCTCATGTGTGAAATTGTATATAGTCTACATGCACATAATCATCTTCTGTAATCCATGTGTCATGAATAAAACATATTATTTTGTAAGTGCTTTTCACTTCTCTCATCTCTTGGTTTATTCAACAGTTTTTATGATATAACTTAATATTTTATTATGCTGCTTACTTGCTTCTTCACATTAAAGGGATACTGTACTCATTTCCAACCCTCTTGACTATTACTTGAAATGAGAATGATATCCATTAAGGTTCTTATCTTTGATGGCTAAAGACCAAGAGGCAATGGGGACAAGAAGCTCTGTTTGGCAGCAGTTTCTGCAAGTCTGGGTTCTCCTCCCTCTCATTCTTTTATTGTCTTTTACCCGCATCATCATCAAGGCAGTCAGTCTCAAAATCATATTTTTCTTGATGAACCATTCAAGGCCATAGAGGACATTCTGTGCTTAGAGTGATGGACTTTTTTACTTGCATGGACTTTACTTGCTCTTTGGACCTTATATTGAGAGTTCACTATGACATCTTCCAAACGCAAATTCCACACTTGGAATCAATTCCAGACCTTATACTTACTTAATAGTTAATGAAATAATGAAGAAACTGCTCCTCCTTGGCTATGGGACAGCTTGTCAGTCAAATGTCCAAATATTTTTGTACTCCTGAAAATAGGGGGACCATCTGTAAAAATGTCTGTCATTTTTAAAAGGCTCATAAGATATTTTTGGTAAACCCCTTAAATTAAAGCTGATAACCTACAGTACAGGCCAAAAGTTTGGACATACCTCCTCATTCAATGTGTTTTCTTTATTTTCATGACCATTTACAGCACTCCATCACTCTCCTTCTTGGTCAAATAGCCCTTACACAGCCTGGAGGTGTGTTTGGAGTCATTGCCCTGTTGAAAAATAAATGATCGTCCAACTAACCTGACTTCTGCACAACACAACTGCTGGTCCCAACCCCATTGATAAAGCAAGAAATTCCACTAAATAACCCTGATAAGGCACACCTGTGAAGTGAAAACCATTTCAGGTGACTACCTGTTGAAGCTCATCGAGAGAATGCCAAGAGTGTGCAAAGCAGTAATCAGAGCAAAGGGTGGCTATTTTGAAGAAACTAGAATATAAAACATGTTTTCAGTTATTTCACCTTTTTTTGTTAAGTACATAACTCCACATGTGTTCATTCATAGTTTTGATGCCTTCAGTCATGAAAATAAAGAAAACACATTGAATGAGGAGGTGTGTCTAAACTTTTGGCCTGTACTGTATACTTCAATCACACGATTGCTTAATTCTAAATCCATTGTGGTGATGTATAGAGCCAAAATTATGACAATTGTGTCACTGTCCAAATACAAATGGACCTGTCTGAATATTGCATGCCTACACATTAGGCCTTTTGGCTTAAAAGTTTCTTATTTTCTAAAACAACCATACATCTTTGATTTTGGGCAAGGACCAAACTGTTTATTCACCTTTCTTGAACTTTGTTTTGGGTATCCCAAAGATTTTGTTTGCCTGTTTAATTACAAAAACTCATATGAAATTTTAATCACACATTTATACAAATAATGTTTCTGGACCATATCAACATATCATTGCATTTAGTGGTGGAGGAGATATATTTTTAATGTGTTGTTACACATGCACAGGTGAAGGGCTCTAGAGACTGTAATTCTGCCGCTACTCCAGGGGTTGGTGCTGTGTCCTAATGCCTTTCTCTTCTCAACAGAGCAGATAATTGACAGCTATAGCATGTGATATCCCATGTAGTGGGAAAGTGACCCCAAACTACACTCTGGACATCTGATAGATTATGAGCCGAACGGGATCAGAGGAGAGGTGAGACACGGACCAAAATTGAAGGGTGCAGTACAACATTAACACAGCAGTGTCAGGTGGGCTTTGTTGCACAGTCTTTCAGCACTGACACTCAATCAAAAAGCAAACAGAGACAAAAAGAGGAAAAAGAAAAACGTGCATTTACAGTAAGTATAGTACAATCCAACAGTTCTGTTTATGAAAACTACACACACACAAAAGCAAGCTCAGTCTTCCTTCTTTATCCCTGGCTCAGGAAGCTCCTCAAAAGAGGAAAAATATGTACAAGAAAATCTAGTGTATGTACAGGTATATACAAAAAGGAAAAATAATTGCAGCAACCTCAAAAAAAAAACTATCCCAAAACCAAATATGTATTTATACCTCCACCAGTACCATCACTTAGAGACACGTGTGTACAAAAAAAAAATTTACAAAGCCATCAAGTAAAACTACTTCGCCTTTAGGTCCAATGATGACACATATTGGCTGGCATCTCCTTAAATATATGTGGCACGATTATCCAGTCAATCTGCCATCCCTGTCTACCCCACGCGCCTATATGGGTATATGCTGGCATGTTCATGTAACACGCGCACCTTTCTATTTAAAATGGAACCCCTGCTGATCGTGCATGCGTAAGCCTCACAAACGGCCAACGGCTATGCTGAGCTCAAGCACACTGGTCGCCGATGCTCCAGTAAGTAAACCATATTTACTTAGAATATGGGATCCCCAACTCGACTCAACCTCAATTAGAAATGCAGATGCTGGTTTTCTCTTAAGCCGCCTGTGACGGGTAGGCTGTGGGGACACTGGCACGTGAAGCTGAATACTTGCTCAGGAGCTCATACTGGCTATTATACGGCTCCACATGGACTCAGACCTTGCACACCTCACAGCACACAACCACTGAGATGGCTCCACGTTCCCACGGCAGTGATTTCAACACAGCACTGTAAACTCCATTCTTTAAGCTGGCTCGCTTTTTACTTTTCAGACAGAAAAGTTCTGGTTTAGCGCTACTTCAACATAAATTGGTTATGCTCAAGTTCACGCAAGACCACATAAAACCTCTGACATCACTTCCACCTGGACCCACCTCTTCCTGTTGGAAGGACTTCAAACCGGAAGGCCTGCCATCTTTGTTAGTTCTGTTTTGAACGGGAATGATGTTTCTACAACTTATTGTTTGTTTCTGTTTGTGTACAAACCTTCAGTTATTCAGTGTTACTAGGCTGGTACCCCAACTCTTTATCATTGTTTTGTCATTTTGTTACAGTGACTATCAGTGTATATTCATTTCATTCATGATTGGTGACATTTGTTCTTTTGGAAGTCAGTAGTGTTCAGGGCCCATTGGGGTTGTGGTAGTCAGTGAAAATTGCTGACTGCAAAAACACACTCATATATGTACAAAGGAGAAATGTAGCTAAGCATTCAGTGAAAAGTGAAAGGAAACCCTGCAATCCTTGTATAAGCATGCATGTCAATTGATAATTACTTAAAAAAACATCTTTTAAAACAGTAAAATTCCTATCTTGCCTAAAATGCTGCTGGAAAGAGCTCTGAATGTCTACGACTCCAAAATGAATAATGTTATTTCAGAAAATCTGATTTTTTCACAGAGCATACCATCACAAGGCACACTTCAAAGCACTGTAATTTAAAAGAGAAGAGAAGATTTCAGCTGCAAATATGCTCCCCATATACTCTTAATAAATCATTTCACTAGTCCATTTTTAGCTGAGTTGGTTTGGGTCAAAGATCCTTTAAAATAGTTCAGAAGAGTATGTTTCTTTTCATTTAAAAGTTGGTGTGTTTTGGTCCAAAAATACCTACTCTAAATTTTTAGCAAGAGTTATCTTTTCCATATACATTTACATCTGGGCAATTTTATTCTAATTTCACAAAGATTTGCAAATAAACATTATGTGGGCATATCAAGCATCAAGTGTAATATATTATGCCACAACTAGCATTATTGTGAACGTCAATACAGTAATTTATATGTGTTTGAAAGCTTTACAATGACTCTTTCATATAAAAGTGTCATCATCTCAAAAAATATAAATATATAAACGCTCACATTTACATTTAATAGCATTGTTAACTCCGTGCCTGATGTTCAAGTACTCTACAGTATTCTGGTGTGAAGTGTCATCTATGTGGACTTACCGTATATATTCTTTCTAAAGAACTACCATTTCCCCCTCTTCTAACATAAAGTCATCTCTGCTACACCTGTATGGAAACTTGTGTGTCTGTTTGTTCTTCATTACGGATTGGCATATCACTCGCAGCTGCTTTTTTGCCCTTCACTATCACCCTTTATATGACAGGCCCTCTATAACACTGAATTTTATACATACGTCAGAAAATTGAAGGCTAGATAAGTGGCGTTTGCTTTAAAAATATATATCTCCTTCATTGGATAAATTGTAAGTTTCTGTTGAAAAAGAAGATTAAAGTGTTATGTTTATATCTTAAAATGAACCTTCAAAGCCTATTCACCTTTTAGATGCAGCATATTTCAGATTCTTTCATGTGTTCTTATCCTGAATCTGCTACATATATCCATCAATTTTGTAATTTTTATAATTTTGTCATTGTGAACTGGTAGTTAAGGACAGGAACCATCCCTGGACTAACACCACATTGTCATAGGGCACACTTATACACACATCCCCAATCACTCTCACCAAACCAATTCACAGTTGAAATTAGCCTAACTGGTACATCCTTGGGATGTGGGAGAAAAACACAAGCAGAAATAAGCATAATGTACAAGCTCTAATCACTACACATGTTTAGTTTAACTACGAATTTATAACAAAAAGTTGCTTCTTAGGTCATGTCAATTAAAAATGGACAGCTATGTTACATTATAAAAACCCATACACTGTAGCATTTACTTTTAAAACATAAATATGACTTGAGTTCTTCTCGAAAATGTAGGTATACAGTATATAGTATTATAGTATGCTGGTCTCCAAAAAGCATACTGCATTTTTGTGGAAACATTTGAAGCAAATGCCATTTGGTCATTCTTATATAGTTTGTCATCTTTATAACTGTTATAAAAGTTAGCAAGCAGCAGGGGAAACCCTTCAGCCGTAAAGCACAATAAATAACAACCTCAATGGGAGTGAAACGTTTTGCAAGATGCAAGATGGAGATAAAGTTAGTTAATGCACTTCCTTAAGATCAAGTGATAGTGAAAGTTCTCTTTTCAATAGAAATACACTGGAAGACAGGAAAGTGCACTACGTTTACACTAAATGTAAATCAAAGTTTGGTTACAATTATGAATGTACATATATTTTTTATGTAACCCCCCTGCTCATAATTTCTAATATTTTGTACTGTTGTAATAACCATGGGCAAGACTCTGAGTATGCATGTTTATTTAAAGTACCTTGGTTCATACTGATGTTAATATGAATTATGTATTTTATCAGTTTGATCTTATGGCAGAGTAAATGAAATAAAGTTAAGTCCTTTTTCTGATTCTTCACACAAAATGTATTACATTAAATAGCAGTGCCTCCATTTTACAAGAAATTTAATAAAACTGAACAGAGTTCCCACTAAAAACAGCAGGGAAAAAACGTATCATTATTTATTTTAGTCAGTAATAACCAATATGTCTGACAGACAGTGGCACAATCCACAGCCATATCGAAACTGCATCAGACAGGATAAATGAAAACTATTCTGTGCAGCATTACAAGAGGGCTTTCTAATACACTTTTGTAAAGTTAACAGGCTCCAAAGTCCATCTTCTGAATCAGATAAATCTCCTAAGGAATCAGTCCAAATGAAATTTCATATACTGTAGAATTAATATATTAATTCTTACCTAAAAACTATGTTTTTATAACAATAAATGCAGATGTGCTAATGTGCAAATTGAGATTAACCATATTAACTGGTTTTTTTTTTGTTTTTTAACATCATATTAGTACAATGCAGCCAGTTTATGCAGATTAAAGACAGGTCTCAACATTTGCTCAAACTTTTCAAAGCCAGCATTAGCAGCCTAGTCTTTCACTGTTGAAACAAAACTGATGTTCACCACAACTGTGAAATTATATTCCTTGTTTCACAACATTCCACCCTAACTACCCAACAACAAGATTTATTTATATAGCACTTTTTCATGTAAATTATGTAGCTCAAAGTGCTTTACAGGATGAAGGAAGATAAAAAAGAAAAAATATAAAAATAAAATTAGGCAATACTAATTAGCATAGAGTAAAAGCAAGGTCCGATGGCCTAGGAGGACAGAAAAAAATAAAAAAAAACTCCAGACAGCTGGAGAAAAAATGTAAAATCTGCAGAGGTTCTGAGCCCATGAGAGTGTTGCAGCCCCCACTAGGCATTCTACCCAACATAAATGATCTCAATCAGTCCTTATGGTTTTCAGGCTCCACGTGGAAGAATTAGATGATGATATTAAGATTTCCTAGTTAAGATTCTAGTAGCTGCATTCTGTACTAGTTGTGATCGACTGATGTCTTTTTTGGGTAGTCCTGAGAGGGGTGCGTTACAGAAATCTTGCTGATTGAAAACAAAAGCATGAACTAATTTTTCAGCATCTTGAAAACTTATAAGGGATCTAACTTTTGCTATTTTCCTTAAGTGAAAAAATGCTGTCCTAGTAATCTGATTAATATGTGATTTAAAATTTATGTCAGAGTCAATAGTAACTCCTAAATTATTTACCTCCGTCTTGACTTTTAATCCTAATGGATCAAGTTTATTTCTAATATCCTCATTAAATCGCCAATCAGTAAAATTTCTGTTTTCTCCTTATTTAGTTTGAGAAGATAACTACTCATCTATTCAAAAACACAAGTAAGACGTTGTGTCAGTGAACCAAGAGAGTCAGGGTCATCAGGTGCTATTGATACCCATACCCAACTCATTACCAGAGAGTTTGGTTGGCATTGAATGTAATGTTTGCCCAATAAAATAATGGAAAGACAACTACTAACATTTTTGGAAGACTAAGGTAAGATTCTGTGCTGCATAAGCCGGCATGGTGGTTATGACTTTGGACTTCAAACCCTGAGGTTGTGGGTTCAAACCCCATCTCTGGCACTGCATGACCCTGAGCAAGTCACTTCACCTGCTTATGCTCCAATTGAGAGAAACAAAAGAACCAATTATAAGTCAGATGTTGTAAGTTGCATGGGATAAACGCGTCAGTCAGATAAATAAATGTGCTACTTCAAGTGTGCCTCAACATTTAAAGCAAACCTTTTAACTGACATAATTTAATTTAGATTGTGTTTTAACTAAAAACTTTTTAAAACAAAATTTTTATGAGAAACATTTTAATTATGCTTAGCGATGGACTATTTTATTGCCTTATACTAGAGATACCATGGCAAACGTTTTAATGTTAAACAGGGCTACGTTTAGAACACTCTTTCTAGAAAAATGTAATAATAAGAATCAGGTGATTAATAAAGCACCTGGCATAAATAAGACAGTCAGATAGTTTTAATATCAGTCTTCATGCAGCAGAGTTGTGAGGAAAAGCTTAGAACAAGTAGCAATTTTCAAACTTTTTTAATCTTAAATGAATGTGGGCACTTTACATACGCTGCGAAAAAGCACTGGCTATAGTTGTATAGTACAACATGTTAACTTTTTCACTGTGCATATTTCATAACCTACAGTAAATCAAATACTGTATTTTGATCTTTTACTACGTGTACATGTCATTCAAGGTGGCACAGTTTGGGGGCATTGTTTTAGATTAATAAATTAGTCTAATTGCATTTACCTTCTTTATGCTCTGACCATCATTTACTTATTATAGGATGGAGGGTTTAATGACTTTTTCTGATGTTAACTACGACTTTGTTTGTTGTATGCAACTGCGGACACACCATAGATTTAATTCTTCTAGGAATGCAACTGACAAGAGGACCTGTTATCCTCACCTCTTACATCAACTGATCTTTCCTCAATTAAAGTGGATCATACATTGTCATGATTTATATATATATCGATGAAACTGAAATTGCTGTATTTTAACATTTGTTCAGCACAGCTTGAATGAATATTAACACTGTAAAGTTTAGCAGTTTGTCAGTTCTTGATTATAGTTATCCATTTGTATAAACACTATGAGCCTGGCTTTTGATTTGGTTTTGGAGTTTTTTGACCATTTTGTTTTTTTGGTATGTTGACTGTTACACAAGTTTTTGGATTTAAGACTACAGTCTGGTATAATTATTTCTGTGTTCTTCTTTAGATTTTTAAATTTTATTTTTTGAGTTTTTTTTTTTTTCTCTGGAATTTTTTTTTGTTGCATTTCCTTTTTTAAAAATCCACCACCAGGTATTTTTTAATTTTTCTTCTGGCTTTGAATTTTGTAGCCCTTGTCCTTTTTGAAACTTTGCTTTGTATATAATGAATCTTTTGCTTAGTTTAATTTTTGATTAACTGGTTAAATTCTACCTTAGCCACAAATGTGTTTATCCTTTAATTGGATCAAATAGTTGCTACCAAGTTAGGTACAGATTATGATTCTACAATGTTGAAAATGTTGAGAAAAGTCACAGCATGATGTCTGTCTTTATGTGTGTATCTATGGACAACCAACAATGTGACTTTTCAAATCGTTAAATATCACTTTTCATAGGAAAATTATGTGATTTTTTGTGGTTAGAGCCCCTGGACAACTATAGCCCAACAATGGCAGAGCCTTTTAAAACAAGTGATTATCGAGATATCTGCCACTGAACATTGAGATCTATCTACAATGATAACTTCCAAAAAAACTATCCTTTCTTTTTCAAACAGGTTGCATTGTGTTTGTCTTGTTACAGGCTGCATGTCCATTGTTTCGTTGTTCCAGTACTTATTCCCATACCCTCTAAAAGGGGTTGACTTATGCCCAACAATAATTGCTGTAGAAACTGTTTAATTCAACCACAAGTTTTGAAATGTTTTCATGTGGCCATGTAATTAAGTTAGAACAATAATAAATAAGTAATAAAAAATAAATCAATATGAGCTTATATAACTTAAATATGTAATTAGTAGAAAAGTAAAGTGGTTGTACTATATATAATATTTTATTATAATTCCCTAAAGATGAGTCCAATTGATATGATTACATGGTTAGTGAGGACACACACAAAAAATAACACTCTAAAAAACAATATTTGCAGGGGTTCTAATGCTAAAAGCCCACCCAGCCCCAACTGGGCATTCTACCTACCATAAATTGTCTCATTGTTTCCAGACTTTATTTCAACACAGTAGGTCTTGTGGAGAGCTGGGGCACATGTCTTCATCTGAACATCGCAGGTGTCTGCACAGTGGTAGTGGCACAAAACACCACCAAAGAAAAACTGACAAGAAAACAGAGGAAAGTACAGATTGGTCAGTCAGTCACATATTTTTCTAACCTGCTTAGTCCTAAACAGGGTTCCGGGGGTCTGCTGGAGCCTATCCCAAATAGTCCATCACAGGTGAACACATACACACACCCCAACCACACACTAGGGCCAAACTAGGATTGCCAAACAACTTAACCTGCATGTCTTTGGATGGTGGAAGGAAACCAGAGCACCCCAAGGAAATCTACGCAGACATGGGGAGAATATGCAGACTCCATGAAGGGAGGACCCGAGACGCAAACCACTGCACCACTGTGCTGCCCAGTACAGACTGGTAAAAATTGCAAATCCCTGAAGAATGTGATAAATCTATGCATGTGTGGTCTGTTAGGAGTTCAAGTAAAATGTAGCCATGAAATGCCAAATTTAAAAGTGGGATTTTAGTAGTTTTCTAAACTGCTAGTCTGCTGTATGTCTGTTGGTAAAGTATTCCAGATTTTTGGTGCATAACAGCATAGGGACACCTCTCCATTTCTTTTCTGCTTAGCTCTTAGAATAGTAAGCAGACCTCTATTAGAAGGTCTAAGGCTACAACTTGGAATGTTGGGGGATATGTATTCCAAAATATTGGAAGGAGCAAGATTATTTAAGGCTTTATACACCTCTTTCTAGAATTTTAAAGTCAGCTCAAGAGGACATATGTAACCAATATAACAAAACTAAAACTGGAGAGATGTGCTCAGATTATATTTTCTGGCTAAGATTCTGACTAGTTGCATTCTAAATTAACTGCAACCGATTGATGTGTTTCTTAGGTAGACCAGTTAATAGTGCATTACAGTAGTCAACTAAAAATAAAAGCGTGAATTAATTTCTCAGCATCTCACATTGTTATTACAGGCCTAACTTTTGCAGTTTTCCTTAAATGGAAAAATACAGGTCTAGTAGTCTGATTAATTTGCTGTTTTAATTTTAGATCAGAGTCCATTATTATACCTAAATTCTTTCTGCCTTGTCTCTTAATTCTAAGGCATCACATATATATGATAGCTTCATATTTTCCATTTTTGTCAGCTACAAAGAGTTGCATTTTGTTCTTATTTAGCTTGAGAAAATTACTACTTATTCATTAAGAAATACAGTATCAGGTGCTATATATATGTAAAGCTGCATGTCATCTGCATAAGCTGTGGTAGTTCACCTTGTGTTTTGATATAATTTTGCCTAATGAAAGTGTATACATTGACACACAAAGGCATGCACATACTTACACACACACTCTAAAAGAAATGTAAAAGTTAAAATACCTAAAAGCTAAGCTCATTTGTCCTAACAGAGCATATGCAGGATGATGAGGACTAAAAAAAATGAACAAATGCACACACATTCATAGATCTTTAAAGGTTAATGTGGACAGAAGCCTTAAGTCACCCCTGTACCCGTCTATCGGTGCAAGTTATTTACTTGACTATATTTAGTTTCAAATTAATATTATTTAATTCATTCTCTTGATTTAATCTCCAGTTCAGTTTATTCTACATATATTTGTGTACATAATAAATATTATATAAGATAAAGTACTGGATTCTAGTATAATTTATTATATTGTATTGTAAAGATTTCCTGTGGTATTGCTAAAGTGAAATTTACATGGAAGTACTGTATTGAAGACTTCATATGGATTTTTGTATTTTTTTGTGGCAAATCATAACAGATACATTTTCTCTGAGAGCAGGTAAATCCATATTTGTCCAAAAAATGTTGTGGCATCTGCTGAGAGGGTGGCTGCCCAAAATACTATTAAACATGATGCTGGCTTAAGATATGGCCTTCTCTTTTTAGCCATAAAGGAAAACATAAAAAGATTCCTCCCTGCTCTTCTCTCTGCAGGAGAAAGTGTTTTTTTTTAAGGTTAAGAACCACAAAAAACGATTTTGTAAGAAATCACAAAACAATTTTTTAAATAAATACTAAATGCTAATACAATATTCAAAACTCCTCTAATAAAGCTTAGACTTCTACAACCTGAATTACACCAAAAGATTAACACACTGAAACCTTTCAATATCCAGATCTCAGATAAGTCAGAGATCACCTAGGGGTATGTTTTTGAATTGAAGACCCATTTCTCCCCATCATACATTCGTTAGAAGCCCTGTTTTCAATTCAAAAACACAGTCCTACGTGAACGGGTACCTGCTTGTGCACTACTTTCATTTTCCATGCTTACTTATATAATAATGTTTTAGAAACAGGCAATGTGGCACAGTCGTTAAGGCTCTGGATTTCAAAACCTGAGGTTGTGAGTTCAAATCCTGTGATGATGTGGGTTTGGTTCCACAAGCCCAGTTGCTCTAGGGCAGGGGTGCCCAATACGTCGAACCTGATCGACCAGTAGATCACAAAGGTAGTGCAGGTAGATCGTGTTGCATTCAAAAAAAAAATTTTTGTAAATGTTAGTCTATCATATATCCTCCCTATGGCATTTGCCACTTGATTGACATACAGGGCGGCCAGTCTGAAATCTCTTTTCTTCTAACACACTGGTCATCCCGCATGCATAATCAAATGCTACTGCAAAACTCCGGCTGTGATCTAGTTAGCCTTCCAATTTATATCGACTAAAGAAGGGATTTAAAAAAAAAAAATTGCTTGGGGAGAGTATGGGCTGGATGTGGAATTGGAAGAGGATTTTTTTTCTCACAATGTCACAATCAAAGTGCATTTGTCTGATCTGTCAAACTATCATTGCTATTCCAAAGCAGGAAAATGTGGAAAGGCACTTTCGAACTGTTCATAAAAACTACGAAACTGACTTCCTTCCGAAAAGCGATCTGAGAAAGAGAAAGGAGAGGGAACTTAAATCGCAGTTTTCACTCGGCTGAATTCAAAAGCAAAGGCAGACACACCGAAGCATCGTTCCGGGTGAGTCACTCGATCATTAAGTATAAGAAGTCCTCCCAAGAAGAGAAATTCCTGCTGAGATTTTGAGATCTCTGGCCGGAGAAAAAGGAGTTTCTCCTTGTCATTAAACATGCAGAATACAAGCAACTTAATAACGATCTGACCAACATGTTGAATGAGCTTAATGTACAGCTGCAAGGAAAAGACAAAACCATGGTCAATATGATTAGCTCAGTTAATGCTTTCAAACGAAAAATGCAACATCTGTCCTCAAAGCTGCAGTGCCTTCATTTGGGGAACATCCAAAACCTCATCTCAGAGCTGGAGACGCAATGGAAGGCATGTGCGCAACTTGACAGCATACGCTACAGAGCAAATTGAAAATTGTCTGTCAGACAGTTTCAAGACTCAGCTTTACCTGAGCCAATCACTACATTTAAGTGCTATCAATTTAGGGAAGATGTTGAGGGTGATTCACCCGCATCAGAAATTGCAACGCTGTTTCACCTAAAACTCCTCTACAGTGGAGGATGAGATTTTAACACTGCAGGATGACATTCAGCTGAAGTATGGGGCTCATGGACAGTTTTGGAACTTACTCACAGAGGAAAAGTACCCAAACTTGAGAAAATGTGCTACCTCATTGACTGCATTATTTGGCTCTACGTATTTATGCGAGTCAGCCTTTTCCCACATGAAGATTATTAAATCCAAATACTGTAGTGGCCATAAATGTATTGAATTGTTATTGTGCCATAAGGGTTATTTAGTTATGTAAGGTACAACAACATATATTTGATGTATAAAGTATACTCTGTGCATATATATAAATATATATTGTGACAGATAGGGGTCGCTATCGCTCCCTTGAACCCTTGTCCAATACACCAGACACCAAGTCCAAATGTTGACTTTATTTATACACAACAGTGCACAAGCACTCTCCTCTTCACAAAACTCATCAATATACACAATACAATACTCAATAAACTCTCCACCACTCCCAGACGTGTTGCCACCCTTCCACCCAGCTCAGCTCGCCATCTGGGAACTGCCACAGTCCTTTTATATTCCCTGACCTGGAAGTGTTCCCAATCCCCAGTCCATGTGATTCTTTATCACTTCTGGGTCAGATAAAAAGTCCTTTTCTTTACCCCGGAAGCACATCATTCCCCTTGTCCATATGACTCGGACGTACTTCCGGGTTGTAAGCCAAATAACCATCATTCCTCCCTGCAGCGTCTCCTAGTGGCCCCCATGGTATCCAGCAGGGCTGTGTATAAAAACTCCAATGTCCATGATGCCCTGCTGGTCTTCGGGGCACCTCCATACTGCAGGGAGGGCTCCACCTGGCGGCTTGGGGGTATTGGCCGGGATGAACGGCCGGCCATACACCACAATATATATAGCATTTTTAATGCAGGTAGATCATTTCGACCTGGTCATTTTAAAAGTAGCTCGCAAGCCAAAAAAGTGTGCTCTAGGGAGCCTCTTGAACCTGCTACTGTGGATAACGTACCCGAAGGATGAGCCAGTGGATGAGAACAAACACACATACAGAACAGGGGGTGCTTTTATTAAAACAAATGTTTTCAAATAGTTCAGTGCTCAAAAATGTTAAATAAATAAATAATCCTTTAAAACAGTGAAAGTCTGTGAAGTTAAAATCCAGAATAAAATGAGAATAAAACCAACCACACAGTCTAAAGAGTTTTGTTCCATCTGATGAGCCCAGCACAACCCCCACTTCGTCTCCCTGGTTCTACCATTTTTCACTCAGCCAGCGGAGACACAAATAACCAGTGTCCTCCTCAACTCGACTCCAGTCATGGCTGCCTTGAGCGACATTGCCCAGACAACTTGGGGCTGGTTGTTCTCTTGTTCTTGCTCCCCTGGCTCACACTCACTCCTCTACAAATATTCATTGGGGCAAACCGCCCCCAGAGTGCTGATCCTTCCATCCTACATGGGACCAAGGCCTTTCTTTTGGTGCTTGACTGGTTGATCTGCCTGCTTCCACAAGTATATGTGTTGCGGTAAGACAGTTCTCCATTTATTCATAGAAAGAAACTCACTCATGCACACCTTCACCCGGCTGAAGCCTGCACATTTGTGACATAATAATTTATTTAAAAATCAGCCACCTTTTCTGAGCCGCGGACCCGCTTTGCCACAAATCCCACCACTGTGGGATTCCCACTCTGTGACCCTGCGCAAGTTACTTCACCCTCCTGTGCTCCAATTGGAAAAAGAAAAGAAATTTAACCAATTATATCTCAAATGTTGTAAGCTGCGTTTTGTACATTGTGAGCATACGACATATTGAGCTAACCTGTGCTGGGGGGAAGACGACAGGGGACACCCGGACGGCTTCCGGGTGCGCAGCCGGCACTTCCACCACACTGGGGCGTGGCTACGGAGGAATGCCGGGAAGCAGCTGGAGCCCATTTAAGGGGCCGTCTCCCTCCAGTCATTGGTGGATGTCGGGTGGAAGAAGAAGGAGCTAGAGTGAGGACTGGAGGCGGCCAGGAAAGAGAGGCACAGAGACTGTGAGGCCTGGACATTGGGGGAATCGTTGCTGGAGGCACTGGGGTTTGTGCACTGTAAATATTAGCTTAATAAACAGTGTGTTGGGTGCAAGAACGATGTCTGTCTGTCTGTGTCCAGGCCAGCGTCCACAGTAGTTATGTTGTTTTTATTTTTAATAGTTTTTATTTTTTTCTACCATCCTTGTGTTATCCTTTGACGATCTAAGAGTATTTATTAAATAACTCACTATAAGTGAATAAATATGACCATAAACAAACAAATGTCACGTTGTTTTACAATAATCCAATTGCTCATTTTCCCTTATTTTAATTCAGTTGTGATGGAGTTTGCAAGCTGCTGCATGCATTGCATCTGAGAACACCAATGTGGTTAGTGACAAATCCACCCTGTTACACATTGACATACTGGAAGTCATTTAATATGTGTGGTCCTTGCAACTGGCACTGCATATTGTGTTCAATTTTGACACAAAGGAAATTTTGAACATATGGCATGTGCCAAATGTTGCAAAATGTGCCTCACATTCTTTGCAAGGAATTTAATTTTATTTTGCCTCACATGTAATATGAAGGTGCTCAAGAGAAATGCTTTTCTAAATGATTGATCCTATTATTCTGGGAAATCCAGTAATGTCAAGAAATTTTGGTCTAACATGCTGCACTGTAGCTGCTGCTGATTAAGTGAGAGATTGAAGTAACCATTAACCCTCTTTATCAACACAGCCATGATTTGACAGATAGGGCTGGAAATGATAGTTTGACTGAAACTAATCAAGTCAATGATCCAGACGTTGTGAAGGTCAAAGCTGTCAACATCTACATATAGCACTTTTTACCCAGACAGATCTTTGTTTAGAAATTTTTCTGACACAGTCGCATGCTCTCTGGATTTTGATTATTACATTTTGACAAATATAGAAATTATATATTTTTATTTAGTGAAAGACAAGAAGCTGGGTAATATTATAGAAAGCAATGTTAATATTAAATATAAATATGCTAAACTTTTATTTTTTATTTTTTTATATTTTCTTTGCTAGATGTGAAGGCTTTTAGATATCAGGAGTTCATGTCATGTAAGATCGTTTTTTTAAATAATGTGTCTGTGTGGCCATTCCTCCGTGTACTACATTTTCCTAACACATTTTAAAGATGTGTGTGTAAACTAGTGATTGTTTCTGAGTGTGCGTGAGATTGTGCCCTTTTGTTTTGAGGATTCCTATTTTGGGTTATTAAGTAAGAGTTTTTCATCTAATTCAAGGGTCTGGCAACATAATGGAGAAATCAGAAGAGGCAAATGATCATTGGTCTTCACAAATGAGATAATCAATGCAAAAACAAAATTAAATGTATCATGTAAGATTAACAGGTGGTACACTAGTGGTGAACAATGCATTTTCTACTTCCAGGAGACTGGGTTCAAATCCTTTCCAATTCACTTTGTGTGTCATGTTTGTTCATTCTATCTGTGCCTCCATGGTGTATCACTGGGTACTTGCAGTGAACTGCCATCACCATTCAGGGTTGGTTCTAGCCTTGAATCTGATGCTGTCAGGATAAGATTAAAAAGTGCCTACAGAAAATTGATTAATGGACTTCACATTATTAGAGCAATCTTTCAAAAGTTCTGAAGCACTAAAAAAATGGTGATCTTAAAGGTAAGTGCACTAAAGTATGTAGTATATTGTTTACACACCACTTAACAATGTAAGAAGAGAAGCAAGGGTAACAGATGGAAAACAGAACAGTTAGTATGTTGAGTAAATGTGTTTCAAAGTCAATAATTACATAATCTATCAATGGCAACAGAGTTTTTGGAAGGATTTCCATAACAAAGCTTTTGCTGGAAACAAAAAACAACTTGAGGCAATGGGATTTCCTACATACTGTGTGGATTTTAATTAAAACCTAGTTCTACAGAAGGATAGCAAAACTAAACTCTTTGACTTCCCAAGCTATCAGAATTTTTTAAAAAAGAAAAGAACCTCATATTCTGTGACAACAACCAGGAGATGCTGTTAGGCTGTTTTCTGACACTGGTACTGATCTTTTGTTATAATCAAAGTCAAGTTTTCATCAAAGCATCGCAACTAATTAGTCCTCACACTCAACCATGAAATGGGTGATTTGAAACTAAGACTTCATTATATGATAGACGTGTTATGTGTAGGTTATCATAAAGTTTAAAATGAGATGAGTTAGTATTACAATACATTGAATAACACAGCGGAGGATGCAAGGAAGTCCTTTTTTATTGGATTACTGACAGAAGTTCCCATTAATTAACAGACACACATCCAAGTAAGCAGTATAATGGAACACATTATAACACATAAACAAAACTTTTTAAAATTAAAAATGTCTAATACAATATTTTACACTTCTTTCTGTACAATTGAAAAGCACATATGATTTATTTTCTCAGCCAGCTATGCTAGAGGTTGTACTGACTGCACGAGGTGGCAGCAGCTTTTAGTAGAATTGGAATCCTGAGATGTCACTATGTCAAAAATTGAAAGTGTCAGAACCAAAAACACTAATAATTTATCAAAACAGTGCTGAGTATGTGCTTCAAGAATCATTGCTAGGAAATTTCCGCAGTAAAGTTCGATAATAGAAATAAATAGGAACATGACACCAGAAGTAAATTATAAATCATAGTTAAAAAGCAGGAAAAACTCTGTGTAACCAAGAATCCAAAAACAACAAAAAATGATTGCAAAGGCCTTTAAGGGAGGATCCAGTCTTGGACAATCAGTAAGTGCAAAATTCTGATTAATACACTTTTGGCATGGGGATGTCACGCATCACACACATTCAGTTGAACTTAGCAAGCAACAGCATATAACTGTCAACAAATAACCCTGAAAATGGTGCCACCCATGAGAAAAACAGTATGGCATCTGGGAAGATCGTTACTTATTTCCAAATTGTTAACACATAAAAAAATCCAAAAACACATACGATCACAAGATTCCTTGACCACTAAAATGCCTAAAACACGGTCTCAATAATTTTTAAGGCCAAGGAGAAATGATAAAATATCAAAAATAAAGGCTTGATCATGACAGAGATAGGGTAAACTGCCAAAAGCTTCAGGGTACTTCAGGGGATTATTCTGCCCTGCAACAGTACAGGTTTCTTATTATAAATACAGTACATACAACCAGTTGCTCCAAAGTTTTATTTTTGTATTTATTTATTTTTTATAACAATACCAGGCAACCAAAGGATTTGGTAACATAAGCAAGGTACAATTTATTATGTTCTTTTGTCTATGAAGCATCAGGTGGGTTTCCAGACCATCCGCAGGAGTACCACTAGAAGTGTGTTTTTGGTCTTCTTTAGGCATAAAGGTAACAGCAATCACTGCAATTTGAATAGAGGGCAACACTGTGGAAATATCAGATGACAATGTCCTCTCTGGTACAATTAGCTTTTGAGTATCAGGCTGGTTCTGCTGAAGCAGACTTTGAGCCACATGACTTTTCCATTCACCACTAGTCCCAACATTCACAGTGTAAAAGCAATGTCCACTTTGATATGTCTCCACTCTCAGGGTCAGTCTCTGTCTCTAACTATATTCCCAAGCAAGTACAGAATCTACCATGGCAAACTGTATATGTCTCAATCGTTAACCTCTGCAAAGGATTCAAGAGTTCTGTGTGTGCTTACCACTAGGCTCCACACTGTGTTGCAAGGAGTCCAAAGAAGCATATAACTGATGACCTGTGGTAGGTTCTTTTCTTGCACTATGTGTAGTGTTGCAATATGTCAATGGAAATGGGTCCTATCATTTTTGAATTGTGGTCAAGTCCTCAGGGGACCTCAAGGTTTGCTTAAGGAGATTTTATGAAGCTGAGCAAATTTGTCCAACAGGAGGTGCCTTCAGAACTGTAGGGAATTATTCTGCTATGAATTGTGGTCTATTATCACTGGCAAGTATTTCAAGTATTCAAAAATGACTAAAGAAGTTTCTCAGTGGTTTAACATGTCTTGTTTATGGTTGTAGAGTCCATTATCTTCGCTTTTTTTAGGTTTTGAGTATTAACCATGGCAGTCAAAACATTTCCTGTGCTTTGCCAAGGAAGACCTACATGTATCCTTTGCCGTGGTTAACTTTGGCATGACATTTATTGGATGTAATGACAGGACTGTCACACATGTCACTGTTGGTTCTAGGCCACCATACATAACTCCAAGCAATGGCTTTCATCTTTCCAAAAATAAGTTGGCTACTGTGTGCCTCTGCAAACACTCTTTTGTGTAGTTTAAACAGAACTATAACTCTAATGCTGCAGATTTTGTAACCTTGCTATGCAGTCTTTTCATCACATGTTAAAAAAGGGTGACAATTCATTGTAATTAGAATTGTCTATTGCCTTGTTTCCAATAGTTAAGACTGTAGACAGTATAGGATCACACTGTGTGTCCTAGTTGATTTCACTGCTGCTTACTAGTAGTGCTTTCACTTGCTGAAGACAGAACATATCTACTGTTTCTATCCACACTTAAAAGTAAATGAGAAAGGCCATCTGTATTTGCATGGTGAGCTGCCTTTCTATCTTATTTTTGTAGATGAATTAAGTGAGAGAGATCATTTCAACCTCAACTTTTGTCTGCAGTACAAATGGAACAACTCAGGACTGGTGGAGTTTGGGTTTGCGCTCAGGATTCAGTAACATACTTGCCTCAGCGTCCTTCAAGACCTTCAAGACCCCAGTTCCTAAAAGCCTGTTTATACCTGACACATCTGCATTGCCACAAAGGTCCACTAGGGGTGCATGTGTTAAAAACTTTGTCGTCACTCCTGGTGTACACACCCTTGTGTTGGCAACCACGTACCACCAGGATTTTGTAACTGTGCACGCCTGTGTGTATCAACTGCACCTACACTAGATAAGTGAACATGTGCTCATTGGAGGAACATTTGTGTGAAGTGTCTCTACCTGCACCTACACAATCTAACATTAAAAGCACCCTGTGATCGACAAATGTTCACAAATTCAAGTTGAATCACAAATTCTGTTCAAAGATGAATATTTGTACAGGCAGAAATAGAAATACGAGCTATACAAGGCCAAAGAAATTATTTTGGGAAGAAAAGCCAGGGGATTCTGCAACAGCATAATGTTGCACACTGAATGTTGAACTATAAACAGACCGATGCTTGTGAGTACGTCTGTAACTGTCTGCCCCCCAAGTATAAAAGGGCCTTTAGAAAAGATGGCAGCATATTTCTGAAGCACAGCCTTCAGTGTATTCTGGTAGACAGTTCTTCCATTTCTACTTTATTGTATGCAACTACTCTGTGCCAAACAGGGGTGAATAAATACACTTTACTACACACAGTGGGCAAACAGCACATAGCTTACTCATTCTCACATCACCAACTTCTTATACGCATTCCCTATATGTGTTCTCAAAATAATGCTTGTTAGATGCAGAGGAAAGAGTTTTAGCATTGTCCCCCATATCTCAAACATGAAAGTATCCAGCTCCTTTTCTAATGGAGTTCCATTCATTTCAAATCTCATAGTGATGGGTAAGTTTTCCTTTGTTTCACTGGCTGTTTTGCCTACCTCCACATGCTACACAAATCTATTTTTGCATATATCTTTTTCCTTATTGTCTTTTGGTTTCTGTCCCATTATGTACTCTCACCATGGTTGTTTTGGCTTTGAAAAACATCCCATGTGTCCCTTTTTGCCACATGCATTTCAGTCATCATCATTAGTACTTGTTTTTGTCACTTGTATTTGTCTGTGGCTTTATTTGAGGAAAGTGAAATAGTGCTTACCTTTAGCTATGCACTGAGCTGCTGAAATTCTGAAATGCTGAGCTTACTATTTCAACTGCTGTTTGATATGTAAGTGTAGCCTCCATTAACAGGCCCTTTTAAAGATATGTTATTTCCAAATTAATACACAAACCTGTTGCTTAATGCATCATTGAGCCAACTTCAAAACTCACAGTTTTAATAATAATAATTATAACAACAACAACAATGATAATAATACATTTTATTTATATGGCATCTTTCCAATGCTCAAGATGCTTATTTAAATAGTGGGGTAATAATTAACATTGGGTACAAATATTTCTGCATAGAACACTGTATTACAAAGCATTAAATGGAATAAAATACAATAAACCAGAGTAAAATACTAAATTCAATACTAAAAGAAGCCTAAACAAATAACTTCATTTGTGATATAACACACACAAACACAAATTATCGTGAGTATCTGGACAGAGAGGTAAACTGGAAAAAGGGGGAGAATGTTAGGTTAAGTTAAAAGCCTTCAGGACAGGTGATTTTAAGTTGTATTTTAAAGGAATGAATTGAGTCAGCTGACCTGACAGTCTTTTAAGCGTAGTTATGTAGTGAACCATCGTCTATACCTATAACCAGATTTTGTGTAAATATTTTACCTCTATGCAATGGAAGGGACTTTTTGGAGAAAAGTGCTGTTTGTAACTAGAGGACTAATTAAGAAATTTGCCTGCAGTGTTATTTGGGCCTTCTCTGGTTATTGACATTTTGGCATGTTGGTTTATTGCCAATTGTGTGTCTCCTAGTGATCTTAAGTGTTAGAACTCTGGTCTTTGTATTATCCAGATTATACTTTCTTCAAGTTTAAGAAAACAATGCAGGATAATTTCTTGCAATTATATTGTTTAAATGATTTCCTTTCCCAAATATATACTCTAAAAAAATACAATAAACACATTATCCAAAAACTATGTTTACAGGTTCTTGCTGCATACACCCTGGGTTTCACCTCTTAGCTTTGAGACATGGTTAGACAAAGCGATATTACTATAGTCCAATGTTTCTTTCCTACTGTGTTACGGTAGCTTTACTGTAAGAGTCTTGTGAAAAGTTTACCGGTCCACATAAGGTTCTGTAAAAACAGAAAATTGTTTTAATATTCAGCATCTGTGAATTAATTTGAATTAACAGTTAAACCATTGGAGACAAATTAAAATCTCTTCAGGATCAAAGAAAAACTTCAGAAAGGATTTTTTCTGATTGGTTTCTTTTTATGCATCACTCTTTTTGCTCAGATATTTCTTGGTCTCCAGTAATTTATAAGACAAAAATTGTTGCTTGCCCAACTACGAGGCCAACTCACTATATATAGTAGATAGTATACTGTACTGAGAATAACCCAGGACTTTAAAGACTTTTAACTGGTGAAGCAGGTACAGCAAAATGATCTTCAGCTAACTAATCAGCTCTCTGGTAAGTAAATTACAGACTTTTATCTCCATATTGCGACCTAGAGGACTGAAAATTGAAGAGGGTCTAGTGGCTTGCAGGCCTGCTGCACAACAAATTTTAAGGCAGGTTCTTTTCTTCAGTCACCTCACCTTCTGTTCCCCTGTTCTGGATCCTCAGATACACATTACTGGGATATTAGACTCAAAAAGCACTGCCCTCGGGACAGATATCAAGGCTCACCCTTCTCTGCCGTGAAACATAAAATGGAGCTGCTTTCCCCTGTGACTTCTCCACTTACTGACCAGTTATTGGATATCTTCTTTTGTTGCCCTGAAACCACAGCTTTTCCACATCATTAGCAGGAGGCAAAAAAAGGTTTCAGATGAGATCATTGTAAACATCTACTTAGATGATAGTGTATGCTGATCAAATTCTGTATTTTTCTAGTGCTATTTGAATTAGGTATTGATTGCATTCAAGTACATTTTGCACACAATAATCTGCCTAAGCACTGTGTAGCAGGTAGTGTTATATTATTATTATTTTATATTATTGGACACCCTAGTTCAGCTTGTAGCTCAGAAACCCTTCTGAGTGAGGTTTGGAGGTGTTATTAGCGTTAATATCAGCTTTCTTAGGGATACAGTTTATTCTCAGTAAAAACTGAATAAGCATAACTGGAAATAATAAATTAGAATTAGTACAGTCTGTGAAAGTAGTATGTCCTGCAATGAGCTGTCATCCATTCCTGAAAAGTACCCATTATTGCCAAAATAGAAGTCTGCTCTTTGAAACGTTCTGGAAAACATGGTTTTAGAAAATGAATGGATATAAATACAACTACAAATATATCAACACTCAGTTTTCTGCTTTCATCATTTACTTTCCATACTTTGGTATGTTAGTTGGGTTTGCTTGTGAATTCTGAAACAGGTTTACGGTCGATTTTCATTCATTTTGAAAAATTAATTTTGAAAACTGGGCTACTTGTTTGGATATACAGCTGGATGGTATACACGTCATTAGAAATAGAATGCTAACTAAGAATTATCCATTCCATCACTTTTATGCACCTGTTTATTCACAAATCAGGTAACTAAATTCTTTACTAAAAATGTAATGCACAAGGAAAGAAATGACACTGGATAGAGCACCACATCGTGACAAAACACACTCACTTAAATTATACCAATTTACTGTAGAAGAATTAACCTAACCTGTTCATTTTTATGATATGATTAGAAAATGGAGTATGTGGTTTTAGGATTTATACCAGTGTTCCACTGCAATTTACATTTTTGTTTTGTGCTTTTAATTTTCCCATGGTTCCTGGATCTCTTTTGTTTTTGTTTTCATTAAGGCACACAATGAGACCAGGAAGTGAGAAACGTAGTTTGCACACTATTAGGACAAGCAGGTGTGTAAACTAAGAAATTGATAATAACTGGTGTGACTACTAAGGGGCCCAAAACGTACAGAAGGGGGCACAACTGCACAGAAACAAGTCATGGTATACTAAAAATGTCTTTTTGAATAAATATCTTACGAAACTGCTTTGAAATCACAAATAACACTACATGATTCTTCTGTTTTTCTCTTTCTTCCTCTTCCACTCCTTCAGGCAAGCTTTGTCTGTCCTCTACACCTGATTCTGACTCGCCTGGATAAAGTTGAGAGGCTTCTTTTATCTGTTAACCCCAGGAGTACTTCCGGTGCTAAGGCATAGCCAATTGGAAGTACCGTATATACTCGCAATTAAGTTCTCCTGCGGATAAGTCAGGTCTTGATTTCACCGTATAATTTCCAGTATTTTGTAATGTCGGTCGTATAAGTCGAATGCGGAAAAGTCACGCTATTAGTCCAAGAGATTATGATATGCTAACGGCTACCTGAGAGAGTAACCGCTGAGCAGACTGCCTTTTTTTTGTGCCTACGTGACCACACTGTAATATCCAAACTATTCCAAAGCAACGTTTGCACTGTTAGAGCATCCCTTATCTACGATGGAGCATTCGATCAGAAGAAAATATGAAGCTGATTTTAAATTAAAAGTCGTTGAACTGGCGAAAGAAATTGGCAACTGCGCTGCTACAACCAAATTCGATGCGTCTGAGGAACTGGTGCAAGATTGGAGGAAGCAAGAAGATGTAAAAAATAAAAAAAATTAACTGTCGTACTTTTGAACGGGCATATAAGTTGGGGTCTGATTTTATGTTCGATTTTTTGGGTTTCAAGACCCGACTTATACGCGAGTATATATGGTACTTCAGGGTCAAATGGAAGCACCACAAAGTAGGGATCATTATTTACTAGTAGAGCAGCCAGTCCTAACATGCCATCTATTACACTGGCAACTGGGAACAAAAGGACAAGATGAGAATCAAAGACAAAAGCAAATACAAACCAAACTTAGGGGCTATGGCATACTTGGGAATAAAGCTAATTACACTAAAACTTTTAAGATCATTGTTTATCCTCCAAGGGACAACGCATATCGAAGCCAAAGCTATATTTGTAATGTCAGTTTCTTGATGTCAGCAAAAATCACGTAACACATCCAAAACGCGTCACATAAAGAATAGATAACAAGTTGGTATGAAACTTTGTCAAAACAAACTTAAAGTAAAATTAACCCTCAGAAACAGAATTCTAATAGAAAAAACTCTACAGAGACCAAAATGCACATTAAAAAAACGCTATAAAATTAACACAGTTTTGTATTTTTAATTTTCCCCTTGTCTATTCTGTCTATTATCATTGTGATTTTTCTGGGGTGGGGTCATCACTTGAATTCATCCGCTAAGGTGCTACAATTATTAGAAAACTTCAGAATTCTCTAATCTTGGTTTTTGCTATTTTCAGACACTTACTAGTGCTTATTTATTGAAAAAAGCTGGACATTTTGCTTAGTGCTCGTCTCTTTGAGATTTATTTTAATAATTATTTATGCTGTCTTTGTATAGTACTTTTGTGGTTTAGGCTTTTATTTTAGCATTTTTGATAAATTAGGATTTTGCACCTTGGTTCAGGTAATTTGACTCTTAAAAGATCTTGGCAGGGTCTGTTTTTGCTTCTGTTTTTTTTCTGTTGATTGGTTTTTCTTATTGGGCGCATTATTTTAATATTTTTTTTTTATTGTTGAAATTTTATCTTGTTTAATACCTGTAATTGAAATTTAATACATTATCTTTTGCTTGCTTTAAACGAGTTCCGAAAATTTCATTAAGTTTTATTAAACTAATTAAATCAATTTTAATGCTTTTTAGGAGCATTTTATGGTTTTGACCTTTCCACCTCTGGAAATAACAGCTGGAAAAAAACAAGCAGACAAGAGAAGGGTTTGCCAGCTCTCTGGAGGCAATACAACTGATCAGATGAATAGATCAATAATAATCAGAGCTTTACTTGGGCTAAAAACAAGACACAATGGAGTTTAGTTTAAGAAGTAATATAGCAAAATGTTTAAAAAAATACATCTTATTGTCTATTTCTAATTTCATGCTACTGTCAGAAATGATTTCTTATATTTTAAATGAGTACATCTGAATTTCAGATGACTATTTGAATAATTGTCTATGCAAGTAACATAAAATTATGCGTGGCTCACTCACACAATCCCAAAGAATCATTTATTTAATGGACAATAGATTTTCTAAGATAATGCAGCATAGCTGCATATTCACAAAACGGGAGCAATTGTCAGCTCTCTGTAAGCTAGGTGCCATTTATGTAGATTGTATTTATACTGCATTATCCATCTATCCATTTTCATAACCTGCTTATCTAAATTAAGTTCACATTGAGCCAGTGTCTATCTTGAAAATAACAGACTTGTGGCAGATACCCTCCCCGAAGAGGTCAACAATGGGGTATGTGTGTATTACAGTTTCAGCTGTTGTTTCCTTGACATATTGTAAAATCTAACTGAGAAACTCACCTCACATTAACAAACTGAAATCTCACAATAAAACCTGACATAGTATACTGTTTTTCATTAGATTGTGTTTTATTGTTATATCATTGTTCACAATGTCTAATTATTATAAATTGCAATTATTTTTTTCTGTTCCAGTGGTAAATATCAAAAAGAGCTTCTTTCAAAATGACCATGATCAGCCCGTGACAAACAATCAAGGTTATATGTGACATCAGTAATGCCATTCACCTAAAACGTAATGTGTAAATTTGAAACCTATTAATTATTGAATAGGCAGGAAAGCATTCCACCAACTATGGCACCTTCTTATTGACATTTGTCTCTGCCAGGGGTCTCAAACTCAATTCCTGAAGGTCCATATCAGCTACACGTTTTTGTTCAAACTGATTTCTTAATTACAAGCTAATTCTTGATGTATATGAAATATTAGTAATAATCATTTTTCTAAAGCTAATAGAATGTGAGTTAGGCACTATTGCTTAAATTGGTTGGCAGAGAACAGCAAAAATCATAGGCTGTAGTTAGGTGACATGCTACTTTAATGGTCTTTGCTCAACTGTTTCATATGTTGACAAGACACAACAAATCAAACAATTGATTTCTGTGCTTCCCTATGTAGTTATGGGGGTTTATTTCCTTGATCTTGTCCAATGCATAATAATGAATGACAAACTGTAAAATAGGTGACACTTTTATAATTTTATTTTTTAGGCAGAGTGAAATCCTAAAATCTTACTTACAAAATGACATAAATATATAGCCAGAGGTACTCTTTTGTGTTAATGATGTTATTAATATTAGTATTCTGAACTATTTAATGGTGTCTCCCTAAATTTGTGATTACTCTGCTGCTTTTACAGCACATTTTATCTCCAAAATGTACACTGCAATATATGTGTGCTTCATGATCACAAAGTGTTCACATAACAGTCCTATACTACTCACCCTCATTTTCATCTTAGTTTTATGAATGTTCTGATCTGAAATGTAAGCAAGTTAAGAATTTCCAGTATGGATTTACTGTGTTTCAGCACTTACCACTTCAATTATATGTTTCAAAACAAAAGAAAAATAAATAAATCACATGCAAATGCTAAAACAGAAAATAGCATGCTCAACATATTCATGGGCAGAGCTCCAAAAGCTACAGCTGTTCTCTTTCTTTTTAATGATTTTCTGCTCTTTTTTCTTTGCTTTAAGACTTTACATATGAAATGCTTCATCACATTTTTGATCTTGTCCCTTTTTGTGCTCCTGTTGTAAAAGAGACTGATTTAGACACAGATGCATTTTAAAAAAATCTGTTTGCAAATGATGCTATTATACATATGAATTAGGTGCTGGCAGCAAAGCTTGTGCTTGTGCCAAAACTGTATAAAAGCGACAAGAGAAGTTGTCTTGTGTGTGACTTTACTATCATTAAATAATAAAATGTGATTCATTAACTGTTGTAATTAATGTGCTAACACATACAATATATATAATATATATACACAAATAAAAACTTCCACAAAATATGTTCATTACAGTTAAAATGTCAGTACTGAATTCTTAAATTTATCATTTTTAAAGTAGTACCATTATTTTAGCTCTCATGGTTCTCTGTCATACAAACTTTGAACACATTCAATAAAATGAGGTGTTTAACTGAGTTGCAACCCATATGTGTGCTGCTACCTTCGCGTTCTTCATTGGCAAAATGACAGGATCTTAAGGTACTTTTAAATGGCTCGAACAAATGAAAATCTGAAAGAACAAAATGTCGAGGACAGCTGTCAAGAGGTGTTTTGTTACTGCTTAACAAAGCCTGTCTAAATACTGTAGCACATATCCTTGAAACACTCTAGTAGCTTCAGTACTCTTTGAGATAATTCATAATAACAGGTCTGACTTTGCAGAATAATATTTTCAGCCCTATGGTTGAAATAACATTTTTAATTATATGCTTCAAATTATATATTCATTAATATATATGTCATTATGTATATTTCTCATAGATGTAGTTATGTATATTTCTGACACATTATTAATGTATCAGCCTACTTTTTTGGGGTGCTGGGTTTTTATACTTAACAGAACCATGGCCACTTATGAATTCAAATTTAGAGGGATGGAGCAAACAAGAGCTGAAAATAAAATAAAAATGAGGTTTAAGCTCTGCAGGCAAATCCTTTGACTTCATGGCTTGGTTTGTGCTCTCATACATCCATACCACATGCACTTCAGAACAGGTCATCCATCTGAAGTTAAGCATGTTTCTGGCCAGCCAGTACTTGGATGAGAGATCATCTAGGAAAAGCTTGAGTCGCTGCTGGAAGAAGTGTTGGTGAGGCCAGCAATTACCGCATACCCTGTGGTATGTGTGTGGATCCCAATGCCCCAGTGCAGTGACAGGGACACTATACTGTAAAAAATGGTGTTGTCTTTTGGATGAGATATAAAATGGAGGCCCTGACTCTCTGTGGTATCGTTCATAAAGTGTAGGGTGTATCCTGATGTCCAGGCTAAATTGTCCATTAGGGCCTAATCATTGTGGTCTGCTATTCATCCCCTGTCTCTAATTGTCTCTCCCTTTACCACTTCACCACCTAGTAGGTAATGTATGGTGAGCGTACTGATGCAGAAATGGCTGCCATAACATCTTCCAGGTGGATGTGGTTGAAGTGGCTCCCCACTTACTATGTAAAAGCACATTGAGTAGAGAGAAAAATGTGTATAAATGTAAAGAATTATTATTATTCATATTATACACATTCCCTGTGGTGGGCTGGCACCCTGCCCAGGTATTTGTTCCTGCCTTGCGCCCTGTGTTGTCTGGGATTGGCTCCAGCAGACCCCCGTGACCCTGTAGTTAGGATATAGTGGGCTGGATAATGGATGGATGGATTATACACATTGTCAACTGTGGGACCTTTTATGGACAGGTGTGTGTGCCTTTCCTAAACATGTCCAATCCATTGAACTGAGCACAGGTGGACTCCAAACAAAGTGTAGAAACATCTCAAAGATGATTAATAAAATCGGATGCACCTGAATCAAATTTCATAGCAAAGAGTACTTGTACCAATGTGATATTTCAGTTTGTTAGTTTTAATAAATTTGCAAAAATGTCTAAAATTCAGTTTTCTCTTTGCCATTGTCTTGTATAGAGAGTTGCTTGATGTGGGGAAAAAATGAATTCAAATGATGTTAACAAAAGCCAACAACATGTTAAATAAGTGAAGTGGTCTGAATACTTTTTGAATACATTATAAATACTGTATATGCATATACAAAGCAATGTTATTGTGATGGTTATTTAGTAAAAACAACTCAGTATCTACAGTTACAAATGCTAATGGTCCTATACAAGAAGAAAGGAAAGAAGTGACTGTTAAAAATGGATGGAGTCTTTCATAATACTGTTTACCTTTCTAAGGCAGCATGTTTTTCATATTTTATGTCCTATACAAAAACATCCTGTACACCAGTAATATTCTGTGTTTTGGATGTTTAGTGGGCCTGAGCTGAACACCATGATATTAGGTAGCTAGTGAACGTGGGCTCTTCTGAACACCTGAAAGATTTGGTGAGACCTTTATTGGGTCTTCTCGGATGTCAAAGAAAGTAAAAGTGCTGATCAACATTCTTGACAGTAGCCAAGATTTGCTGTACCCACTTCAGATTGTCAACGATGATGACTACAAGAAATTTAAAGCCACTGATCCTCTCCCAAGAGTCCTCATTAATGCAGAGTGAGGGGATTGTGGTCTACGTCTATGGAAGAAAGAGACTGGTAGAAAAAACAGCATTGTGCAGACGGATTCCTTGTAGTGGGGAATGTGCTCATGATTTTGGTATACTTCACAAATAAACCAAAGCACAGAAAATGTCATTAAATACTAACACTAGTTTTAGTCTTTCAGAAGGAAAAGAGTTTACCTTTACTAAGCACACAACACCATAAACCTCTAAGTACTAACATGTTCACTTGGTTAATTAACAGCTGCGTTTCTGCACCTGGATGGTAATTTATTTATTTATTTATTTACTATTGTGTTCTTTTAAAATTTATTTTCTTACTTCCTAAAGATAGTTTTAGCTTTTGGCTTCAAATTCGCTAGTTAATTACAGACAGTGAAATCCTGTTAAAATCATAAAAAATACAGAGTGGACAGGTGGTGGATTTCTTCTGGCATTTTAAATAATCCAATGTGTATTTTCTGTGGGCTGTGTGTTACATATTTTCTACTGGATAATTAAATCTTTGGGATTTATTTTAGTAGCCAAACAATAATGCATGCTGAGTGAACAATAATCTTGGATTGCAATGTATCAGGTAATATGAAAAATCATTGAACATCCACCAAACCCAAAAGTCGAATCCATTTTTGGCTGCTTATAATCACCTATAAAGTAATAAAATTAGGGAAATACCAATTTATAGAAAACACCAGAGGAGGAAGAAGAAAAAATATTGCTTAGTGATTCTTGAAACCTTTACGAAGCACCCTTTACTATAGTCAAGAAATAAGAATAGCATTTTATTTATGAAGTACAAAGTGATCCCCAAATATATTTTGAATATATGATCCTTACAGTTTGATAAAGTGTCTCAGTTTAGTGCTTTTTAATAGAAATTAATTATGTGCTACAGAAAGCCATGGAACAATGGATGCGAAAAGCAACAATGTAAGTGAAATCTGCTTCAGTCAACCTATTTTTTGCATTTTGTGTTAAACATGTGTTTGATAGCTGACAATATTTTAAATTGTTTATGACGAAATGTAGGTTGGATTGGTATGAACATGTGATGAGGAGAGACAATGAATATGTGGGCAAAAGAGTGATGGGAATGGAAGTGCAGGGTGAAGTGAAAGCAAGGGATGCCAAAGTGGAGGTGGATGGATAAAGTAAAAGAAGATCTGAAGAAAAAAGGCTTGACTGGTGAGGAGGTGCAGAATAGAGCTATTTGGAGAAGGCTCATCAAGCACATGGACATCACATAGAAGTGTAGAAAGATGAAGAAGAAGAACAACAAGTTTATGAGGAAAAGTAGTCTTGCTATTTGTGTCATCTGATGATAAGTCAAACTACTTAGGTCCATTTTAATCACATAGTGTATAGTGAGCATCAACTCTACCTGTAATGATAAAGATAGTGCCTCCAAAAAGAATTACAAGAGAAGATAAAAATGTGTTGCATTGTAATTTTGTTAGAAATGTGTAAAAATCACCTAGTGAGTAGAAATCACCACGCTGATAGTGAATCAAGGCTTTCCGAACAAGGCTGTCTTGAGCCTGAACCCTCATAAAGTCAGATCAGTTGTGTCAGACTGAAACAAATTCGTAGAACAAACTTTTGAATAAAACTGTTGGACATGTACAAACAAGAGTTTTTTTTACATATAGTAGTTGGAGCTTGGGTGGCTCTCCAGGACCACTCATGAAGTATGACTTGTAGTGTTTATGTATTAGATGCTGCAAAGTCTTCTCATTATTGTCTATGAGCTGTCTTAGTATGCTAAGAATCCAGAGGCTAGCCTCGATTTTGGGAGAGCTGCATTTTTTCTTCTACCACTTAAAAACATCACCAGAGTCTGCCTTTACATCTTCATGTCATATACCAAAGTTGTTTGTCATAATTTAAATAATTCTAATGAGTATTAATACAATTCTCCCTCTTTAAAGATCATCCATCAAAAGGTTTCAACAGACAGTAGTTCATTCAGGAGCTTTAGGTTTGATATTTTCCTTCAAGAAGAATAATCTGCAAATGCAATTGAGCCTCTGGTACTTAGCTTACCTCCTTGATTTATTTCCCATAATGAATGGCTTCTGGACTTTTCAACAGTGAAGGATCTTGCATTAAACTCAGGGATGGAAAGAGGAAATCAGATACATTAACATCTGTCTATATTTCCAAAGGCCATTCATAATTTAATGTCAAGTAGAAAAGAAAATGTTTAAGCCCAGAAAGAACTAGAGAGATTTTAATATGATGTAAAATGAGTACGGTATGTACAAGGACAAAGTTCAAGTTAAAGTGACTCTATTCTGCTTAGACGATTCCATTTATACAGGAAAAATTGTCAGAATATAGCAATCACATGGCAAAGAGATGTGTTACAGAAACAGAAGGGAGGCCAAAGCATTATAACAACTTCAAAATGCATCCTGACTCACATCAAATATGGTGATCACATTATCCTATCGGGTAAAAATGATTTAGAAAACTCAGTGGCCAATTTTTCAAGGTTAACCTTTTCAAATCTATGAAACAAAGACATATTCTACACTTCCCTTGAGAATGCTCATTTAGTTTCCTCAGTCCAGTGTTATAAAGTTCACCACACTGTTTTGGATGTTTCCTTAATTTTACTGTTTAAATTGAGATGGAAGTCTCACCTTTTCTTCTTTGCATTTAAGTGCTGTTTTCTGCTTGAACCTGCTGAAATTTACCCTTCTTTACTGCATTGTGCACTAATTTACAATTACTTTATGGAATTACCTCTTCTTAAATTAATTTTTCTGTTTAATAGTGTTGGACTCTGCATTCTTGACTTCCGGTCTTTTCTAAGCTCTGTTTGTGTCTTTTAAAATTCTATTTTTGTTTGTATTGAAGATCTTTTTTTCTCTTTAAGAGCTGGTGAGTTTCATACTATATTGTCATTTTGTTTTCCCTTTAAGGTGTCTTGTGAAGCTAAATGCTATTAATGGCTCTTTAAAAAGCAAAAGATCGATTGTTTCATTGCTGTTTAGTTACTGGCACCTACTATTTACTGTGCACAGGAAGTCTTTCTGGTTTCCTTCTGAAATGTTTTTGCAATTTTTTACAAGGATTTTATAAAAAAGAAAAACAGATCTGTCTTGGTGGTAAACTAAACCCTGATCCTACAACTCTAGATGAATATCAGTGTTGTGACTCCCATACTTAGAAGACTTCTTAACCTTGTTAAGTTTGTAATGTTGCCTCAATTGTAATACTTAAAATTAAGACACAACTTTTCTTGCTTGCTTTCTGGAACAATTCTCCTTTCTCATGTCTGTTCGAATTAGAGTCTCTGATGATCTTTAGTTCGTTCACTGATTTTGATGTTATGCTGTTTCCCATTCCTAAAGATTTACTGTTTGCATACTGCTGTGTTTTTGTTCCTGATGCCACAAAATTTAAAGCTGACCCAGTAAGACTAACTTTATATTGTACAAAGGCAGGAACCAGGTTAGTATTTCCCTTAAGTGCCTTGAGCATGGGAAAGGTGCTATATAAATAAAATGTATTATTATTATTTATCATTAATGATACTGATGACATGGAATTCATTTTCAATGCATCCAACATATCTGAGCTTAACAAAGGCAGTGGAATTTTCTTTGGGTTTTTAAATGTAAGGAAGAGAAGATAAAAGAAGAGTATTAGTCCAAATATACAGAACATGGATGGATCAAGAAATATAGACATTTTATGAAAATCAACTTCAAGCCCCTCTCATAGATGCACAAGAATTGCAAAAAAGAAGAATATCAATTAGAGTTAATGCTAAATCCTAAGGTAAAATAAAATACAATAAATCTCAAAATATTATATTATAAGTAAAGTTAAAGACTCAGATTATCTATTGTGGCAGGCGACTGGCGTCCATGCCCAGCTAGGACGCCCCTGCACACTATATGCAGGGGGAGCAGCCCTGGACAGTGCAATACCTCCCTCTGGACGCTAGATGGTCGCCCCCCTGGGCTGGAGTAGTGCCTCGGTTTCCCACAGGGCTCCCTGGGAATTGGAGTTGGGGGCAGCCCTGTTGGGTCCCGCAGGTACTGCCAGGGGGTGCTGTGTTTGGGACTCCTGAGCCCGTGTAGGCAACAGATTCATCACACCTGGAAGTGCCGCCGGAACTTGGTGATCAAACACCTGGAGCACTTCCAGGTGACCTATAAAAGGAGCCAGCGACCACCACTCATCGGCCAGAGTCAGGTGGAGGAGGACAAGGTTGCTAGGGAGGAGTGGTGGTGCCAAGGAAGAGAAAAGTGCTTGTGCTGTACTGGTGCTTGGGACTGTGTTGTGGCTGGGGGGATTACAGGGAAGACGTGCCCTCCAGCTGAAGAGAAATAAAAGTCTTTTTATTTTACGCGTGCCTCCTGTGTCCAGTCTGTGTCGGGTCAGGCGCTATACAGTATAGTGCTTATCTTACACTATCCACCCATTTTTTGATCCTGCATACTCAATTACAGATTTCCCAGCATCATCAAGTATAAGGTAAGAAATAACACTGGACGCTATTTTAGATTATTAAGGCTTTCTTAGAGAGATGGACAGTTTAAAGCCACCAAGAAATGTAACTTGCATATGTTTGACATTTCTAAGAAAACAGGAGTGCCCAGACATGAAGACAAACATGAAAACTCCATTTGAACAGTGACTGTAGGCCAATATTTCAACACAGGTCCCTGGCACTTTGTGGAAGAAGCTGCAGCTATCAGACTACCATGTCATCCTTGGCTCTAAAAAAATTTAACAAGCATAATTTTGAGATGTGGGAGTAAAGCAGACTACTACCAAGAACTGAACCTAGGACTGTGGTGTTATGACGCAAATGCACTTAATTACTATTGTACAGATATTCAAAATTATTACTTAAACAGGTTAAATAACACTGCAAAATCTATTTTTAAAGAATATTAACAATTAAACTCCAACAACCAATGAAGTGACCTTTTGAAAGACATGCATTTAAAGGCTTAAAATAGGTAGAAAAAATAAGTCTATTTCATTTCTATTTGTTGCCTTGTACACACCACTATTTCAATCAGAATCTTGTGATTTACAGAACAAGTGACATATATTTTGAAATACTGTAAAAAGTTTGGGAAACAAAATATATTGCGTGAGGAAGATCATATGCTGTAACTGTTGTGAAATTATGTTTGTCAGAAAGCAAGAACTAAAGCAAGAAGATGGACATCTCAGAATTAATGTTTATGAGTTTATTGAGATAACAACACAAAATAATAACAAAATAATAATTATAATAGTTAATGTAAAATAGCACACAAAACCTATGCCAAATAAATCATAACAATACCAAATGTGATCTAAAAATAAGGGAGAATATTAATAATTTTTAGAATTATCTTATGTATAGGGTTTACTACTTTATTCACAGAGCCATATGCTGTATCTCGTCCTTGAGGCTTACACTTTGTAACTTAATAACTTTATACCTTGTCTAGAGCTTTACAGTTTTTTTAAAGTATGAGATATTTTTACATTGCACTAAATGTTTCACAAATGTAATAAAGTTTCCATGCACATTACTTTTTGAAAATTATATTTATAAATATATAGACAAATATATGCTTATGAAATACACATAGCACTTGAATATTTCAATACCCAAAAAGAAAATTAAAACATTGATATTTGCTATAGATAAGATTTATATATAATTCATACATAAATGGGCTTAATTAAGATTTTGTTTTTTTTAAATTAATTTTTTACTAATAATGTAATAATATTTATTATCAGGACTTGCATGTTAAAGGGAAGTGGACCACACAACACATGTAATGCTTATCAATTTATTTAATTCCACAAAAGGTTGATGCTGCTTTTTGCTATTAAGCCCATGAATATCAGGTACTATTGGTTCTATTTTAAAGGAACAGATAGATAGATAGATAGATAGATAGATAGATAGATAGATAGAATTTTACTTATCTAACTCTATATTTATTGTTCTAGTATCAGAATGTAATTTAAATTAATTTGTTTTGGTTTCAACAGATGTTTTTTTCATATTTTTGATTCTTGTTTTCTTTTTTTCACATCTTTGCACCCCCCTTTTTGTTACTTCACCCCCCCCTAGGGGGGCCCACCCCACAGGTTGAGAACCACTGATGTAGTGAGAAGTCAAGAAAAATGACACCTTTCATTGGCTAACTAAAAGGATTACAATATGCAAGCTTCCGAGGCAACTCAGGCTCCTTCTTCAGGCAAGATGGAATACAGAAACTGGAGTTCCTTGTGTTTATATACACACTAGTACGGAAGCGTATTAAGGCCACGGTGAAAAAAAAATAGGGACACAGTGAAGAAAAAATAAATCTAAATGTTGAGATTAAAGTGGACATGTTGACTTTATTCTCGACATTTCCACTTTATTATCGACATTTATGTCGAGATTAAAGTCGACATGTTGACTTTATTCTCGACATTTCCACTTTATTCTCGCCATATATGTCGAGATTAAAGTTGACATATACACTTTATTCTAATAGTTTATTTTGTCAGTAGAACGTCGCAAACTAAACTTCATCTTAAAATGAATGTTTAATTTACTAGATTTTCTCAAACCCCGTCATTAATTAATGTAGCAGGCGGGGGGGCATGGTGGCGTGGCTGTAGTGCTGCTCCCTTGCATTAAGGGGTCCCCAGGTGTATGTTCAGTGTAGTTAACTTTATGGCAAGTGTGACGAGGCTCCATAAAACTGGATATATGAATGGGTATCGCACTGGTTTAACTGGAATATCGTGTAAATGTTGGGTTCGTGATATGGTGGTTGGAGACACGAACGCAGAATTCAATGGATGTTCTTCTGAGCGGGCTTTCTTTATTGCATGCATGCTGTCTCTATCTGACGCACTAAACCTCCAGTTCCTATCCTTGCTTTTTCTTTCTGCACATAACCAATCACCACACGATAAACGTCTTGTGAAATTAAACCAAATTATAAACCTAGACCTCAGAGTTTTCAGAACTTAAAATGTACAGAACTTAAAATGTATTAAAGCATATGGGGGCATGGTGGCGTGGTGGTTGCACTGCTGCTTCGCAGCAAGGGGGTCCCAGGTGTTCCCTGTCTTAAGTTTGCATGTTTTTCTGGTGGGTCTATTCGGCGTGCTTCAGTTTCCTTTCAAAGATATGTAGGATGTGGGGTTTTGTTATGTATTATTGACCCTGATACTTTATGTGTTGCTCATATTCACCCTGCTATGTGTTGGCGCCTCATTCAGGATTTACTCTTGCCTCGCACAAGATGTTTGCTGGGATGTGTGCAGCCCTGAATGGATGGCATAATTAAACATGTATAATGAAGATTTTTTTTAAATCTCTGAAAACTCCATCCCAGCAAGCACCGTGCCCCCACATGCTTTAATAATTTAAAGTTCTGAAAATTCTGAGGTCTAAGTTTATAACTTGTTTTAATTTCACAAAGACGTTTATCTTTTGGTGATTGGTTATGAGCAGAAAGAAAAAGCAAGGATAAGAACTGGAGGTTTAGTGCGTCGGACAGAGACAGCATGCATGCAATAAAGAAAGCCTGCTCAGAAGAACATCCATTGAATTCTGCATTCGTGTCTCCGATCAACACATCACAAACCCAACATTTACACAATATTTAAATTAAACCTGTACGATACGCATTCATATATCCAGTTTTTAGGAGCCTCGTCACACCTGCCATAAAGTTCACTACACTGAACATACAACTGGGGACCCCTTAATACAAGGGAGCGGCTCTACAGCCACGCCACCGTGCCCCCCGCCACCCAAGTTTAATACATGCTTTAATGCATTTCATCGTGAAGAAGATATCAAGTATTTATCTTAGTATTCTGAATGTTCTTAGAGCAGGAACATGATGAAGTCAATGTGCGGCAATCGCTGTCTGCGCCTCTCAGTGCAAGAGGAAGTCAGTTTAAGAAGTGCATACAGATTAACAACTGGGTCAAGGAACACTTAATATAAAGCATTTAATGTGCTACATTAATTAATGACGGGGTTTGAGAAAATCTAGTAAATTAAACATTCATTTTAAGATGAAGTTTAGTTTGCGAAATTCTACTGACAAAATAAACTATTAGAATAAAGTGTAAATGTCGACTTTAATCTCGACATAAATGGCGAGAATAAAGTGGAAATGTCGAGAATAAAGTCAACATGTCGACTTTAATCTCGACCTAAATGTTGAGAATAAAGTGGAAATGTCGAGAATAAAGTCAGCATGTCGACTTTAATCTCGACGTAAATGTCGAGAATAAAGTCAACATGTCTACTTTAATCTCGACATTTAGATTTTTTTTTTCTTCACTGTGACATTATTTTTTTTTCCATCGTGGCCCTAATACGCTTCCGTACACTAGGACAAGTAACAACATTGGTAAATCTTTAAGTGAGACATCTTAAATGTAAAAAATGAATAGACCTCTTCAGGCAAAGATTGATTTAGCAAGAGAGGAGAACAATGTATGGTCAAGATCTTTGGATAAAATAACTGTCCAAACAAGTCTTGTACTACATAAATAATCCATGCTAATTTATGAAAAGGTATACTTATTTGTACAATCAGTTAAAAAGCTCTGGGAAAATCAATGAAATATTAGCTTGTATACCCCTTTTAAATTCATATAGTAAATTCCGAATATTTACTTTTGAGAACAAATAAATATCTATACAAAGAAAAAGAATTATAATTTAAAAGTCAAGTCTTTGCATTGCACTGTTGTGTATCAAAAGAGCTATTGTGTAGGACATTTTAAAAGAGCCTTACCAGCCAAAATGTGTCCATATATAATATTGTATGAATTTGATTTTTATTTTTTGATCTGTGCCACAGATCTAGACTGAGAAATTGGCATTGCCTGGGTACATTCTGCACAAACACAAATCAAACTTTCATCAAACTAAGTCTTATGTATGCTAGAAAATGTGTTTCTTCATATAATAGGCCAACAAATAAGGCATCAGTTAGTAATTAACCACATTGGCCTATACTTATCATATACAGTAATCTAAACAGCAAAAAAAGGCCAATGTTTTAATTTCTCCAAAAAATGGACAGGGCAGCCTCAACAGAATAATGCTGAATTATTAGAATCAGGAATTTAAGTTGTATATTTATATTGTATGTTATACACACTTGACAAACAAGTCCTTTCCTGAGAGTATGAGCTTCTTCCTTTTTTTTCTGGTGATAACACATAAGTTACTACATTTCTTTAGAAGGACAAACAACCCCTGCCCTTTTAATTTTTATTTTGTAATTTAATGATAAAACCAGAAGGATAGTTCTCACAGAATAATCTAAAGGAACCTTATGACAAAACATTCTGAAAATTGAGTTCCATTTAAATCTTAAAATCAAATTTCATATGTTTTCTCTTTTGTCATTATATCATCTCACTTTCCACATACAGTAGATATTTCAGTATAAACTTAAATAAGATATTAATATCTAAAAAAGATAAACCTAACGCTAAAGTTAAAAAGCAGAAGCTGAAATAAGTCTGGCGTAATTGGATGCTTGTTTAAATCTGTTAGTCATCAGTAGAGTAGGTGAACAGTGTTGTTATACTGCAAACCGAGTTTCATCACGTAAGCAGTTTGACCTTGTTACTGTAAGTGGTCTATATATTTAAACACTGTGTTTTAAATTTAAGTTCAAAACATTACATTTTTCAGGGAACTCATGAAACATTGCTGTGCCCCTCCCTGTTGGTAACCTGCCTACCCAGCCAGCCATCCATCCACGATCTAACAAACTTAACCCTATTCAGGGTGGCAGCATTAGACACATGGAATGCCAGTAACTTAAAATCTACTTTAACTGTAAACTTTATTATCAAGACTGGCTTTTTGTTTAAAAAGCTCACTGATAACTCATTATTAAAATTGATTAGACTGTTTAAAGAATATAATAAAATATGGAATTACACATTTCTGTCACTAGTTTTGCTGGCAAATGTACTTACTCTATTTCAACACATTATATGCCTCCCAAAATAGTACTTCTTATAAATATGCGTACATTACAAGTCACATATTGTGTGCAGTTCATTGCTGAATGTATGCTAGTAAAGAGACAAAAATTCAATTTGGACTCAAAATCCTCTGAATTGAAAAAATAAATCCATGATGCTAATGACCCATAAAAAAAGTAATTAACAGGGCCCTCATCTCATGAATCACTGCCACATTGAATGGAAAAATTAACCATTCTTTTAATTAAAAGCTTTTTTTTTTCTTTTTGAGCCACGTGCCAGATGTATTGTACACTGACAGTCTGGTGTCCATCATGTTCAAATCCATCACCCTTTCTCTGCTTTTCAGCTTGCTTTTTAATTGTATACTATAAATGAATGTGTCTGGCTCTTTTTTTTCTGGATCATCGCACAACATTGACAATGGGGGTTCGGGGTGAGAGGTTGACCCCAGCTGCACTTTGAGTAAAGAACTTGCCTTGGTGGCTGTGATGTAGAGCTTATAACGGCCTTTCCATCTGCCCTGCTCATTTCATTTATTTAAGGCACACGCCTCAGCTGCTAGCTGGACCCTAAACAACACGTGTCATGGTTATAACGATAAAAGGGGGAAACAGCAAGACATCAGCTAACTGTCATTAGGGATGCAGTTCAAGTTCCTTTCACTCTGGCCCAAATCACAGTGTTTAAATTTTCATTCAGTGTAAATGGCAATAGGATCATCTTACACTTCTCATGGTAAAAAAAGACATGTCTAGAAACCTCCACTGGTAATAGCAGGTTTCAAACACTATGATAACTTCTGATTGCTTTTTAAATCCTTATTCAGGCACTGCTGCTATTTTTCTGCTGGCAATTCATAATAGAAAAAAATTACTTATTTTGATTTGAGTCCATCATATAGCATGGCATGAAGATAATTGAATTTCATTTCTTTTTTCTTTCTTTTTGATTTTCTGTTCATTTTTGACCTGTGTAAGTGTGGGCTTCACGTTTTTATTCTTCTGCTTTCTTATATTACATTTATGAAAGCAAATGAATTTCATTTAATGTTTTAATCACATTTCTTATTGAAACACGTTTTGACGGTCATTGCATTAGGGACTTAACCTAAATAGGACAATGTCCCTTTCTCCTTAATTTATGGTTTAACCTCATATTTGGTCAATTCGGCAGACATCTTGCTAATGGGTTCCTTATTCTTGAGGAAAAAATCGACAGGAAAGGGTTCCATACTTACGATGAATGTAGTAAAAGAAAAGTTTGTAACACCAACTTGATTAATTTATTTTTAATAATAATACTAAGCCCAAGAGTGGTTCCTGCTTGTACTTGAAGAGAGAAAACCTCTGGTTCTCTGCTAACTTGAATTAGATAAGCAGGTTCAAAAAATGGTTGGGTGAAAAAAATAATAATTTCTTTTTACACTACCTGCTTCTGCTTCATACATTATCTGTTCTAATCCCACGGATTGAAACTGACTGTGTTGCCTTTGCATGTTCTCCCTGGGTGTAAATTACAGGTAGACTGGTTTGCCCTCCACATCACAAAGACGTGTACGTAAACTTATTCGGTGACTTCTTGTATAAGTGTTCATGTGCTTTGTAACTACCAGGGAGCACCCCATAGCCCCAAACCACACAAACAGTAATGCCCAACACACTTCTAGGTTCAAATAAAATATTTTAATTTGTCTGCCACACCTTTAAAATAATCAGCTGTCAAAATATCAATAGAAAATACTAAATCTTATTGAATTATTCCATCTTCCATCTTTCAATAGTGTTCTCCGCTGCCTCCCGACTCTGACTCTCCGATGTGAGGTGACAGGCTCCTTTTCAAGCAAGACCTGAGACTGCTTTTGGTGTCACCCTACTGCATGTTGGGAGCACTTCTGGTTCACTTGAAAACCAGTATTGGCCTCCCCTGACAGTGTCCTCTGGTGGCACCGTGACAGGGCTGTACTTTCACACTGCAACTCCCTTGCAACCCTGTGGTTATACCTGTTTAGGATCAGCCTTGAAGAACACTCCCACCATCTAGTTTATAGAGTGTTCTGGCTGGGCTGTGTCTCCACTACTGCAGTCCTTCAATTATGGTGTCCAGGTTGGGCAAGACCTCAGTCTTCATCCTGGTTGGGATGTCCATCTGCCTCCATGGTGCTTACAGTGCATTACTATGCCCTGCAAAGAAGTGTAATTCCATTCAGGGTTGGTTCCTGACTTGTGTCCAAGGCTATCAGGAAAAGTTCTGGCTTCTATGACCCTAAATGGAATTAAGAGGGTTACAGGATCCATGAACAAATATATGAGTGTACTTTGTGATGAACTGGAGCTTAATGCAGAATTTAACAACAACAACATTTATTTATATAGCACGTTTTTATACAAATTATGAAGTTCAAAGTGTTTTACAAGATGAAGAAAGGAGGAGGAGTTTAGGAGCACACGCTGATACAGCGCATTGCCGCACCCACCACAAGACAAACCAACTCAGGATCCAGATTAGGACCTAAGCGCAGCCATGCAACGGGTGACACCTCAGCACCACACTAGTTCAGATGGATTGGAACAGAGTGAGGTTTTTTTATGGTTTCTGGAGTGCCAATTCTACCACCAACCCCCAAGTTTTTTCCTGCAGGCTGGAGGAAAGAAAAAAGAAAAATCTAAAAATAAAATTATGGAATATTAAGTAACAAAGAATAAAGTAAGGTTCAATGGCCAGGAAGGCAGAAAAAACAAACAAAAAAAATCTCCAGAGGGCTGGAGAAAAATAAACAAAATCTGCAGGGGTTCCAAGGCCATGAGACTGTCGAGTCCCCACTGGGCATTCTACCTACCATAAATGATCTAAATCAGTTCTCATGGTTTACTGGGTTCATGTAGAAGAAATTGATGATGATGGTCATGTGCACATCTGGCCTTCAATCCATCAATGCAGGGACTGCATGGTGTCTTGATAAGCACCACCACAGAAAACTGGAAAAAGAACAGCAGAGAAAGTAGGGGTTAGTATGAATTGTGGAGCCATGATAAAAATGATAATTAAATGCTTATACAGAATATCAGGGTTACATTAAAATGAATCTATAAGAAAGCCATATTAAAATAATGGGTTTTTAACAGTTTTTAAAATATTCCACCATATTAGCCTAGAGAATTTCTATTGGTAAGCTATTCCAGATATTAGGTACATAACAGCAGAAGGAGGTCTCACCATTTCTTTTATGTTTAGCTCTGGGAATTATAAGCAGACACTCATTTAAAGATCTAAGGGTACAATTTGGAGTGTAAGGTGAGAGGCATTTCGAAATAAAGGATGGAGCGAGATTATTTAAGGCTTTGTAAACCATAAGCAGTATTTTAAAGTCAATTCTAAATGACACAGGTAACCAGTGTAGTGACCTCAAAACTGGAGAGATGTGCTCGGATTTTCTTTTCCTAGTTAAGATTCTAGCAGCTGCATTCTGCACTAGTTGCAATCAATTGGTGTCTTTTTTGGGTAGTCCTGAGAAGAGTTACAGTAATCTAGTCGACTAAAAACAAAAACATGAACTAATTTTTCAGCATCTTGCAAAGTTTTAAGGGATGTAATTTTTGCTATATTTCTTAAGTGAAAAAATACTGTCCTAGTAATCTGATTAATATGTAATTTAAAATTTAGGTCTGAGTCAATAATTACTCCTAAATTCAAGTTTATTTCTAATATCCTCATTATATCCATTTTTGTCAATCACTAAGATTTCTGTTTTCTCCTTATTTAGTTTGAGAGAATTACTACTCATCCACTCAGAAACACAAGTAAGACATTGTTGAAGTGAATCAAGAGAGTCGGGGTCATCAGGTGCTATTGATAAATACAGAGCTGTGGTAACTCACGTTATGCCTGGAGATAATCTGACCTAATTGAAGCATGTAGATCGAAAAGAGCAGTGCACCCAGGATAGATCATATCCAATGAAGCTCACAAAAGAAAAAGCAGGATCACAAAGTGAATGTCTATATTACCATAATATTAAAACTAACATTAATGTACATATACAGTAAATCAACTGGCACAATTCTAATATTATTCAGCTAATTTTTGTTTGTTTAATGTTTTAAGAATACAATGAGTGAATTCAATGTATTGTTTCCTTTACATTAGAAATGTTGTTTTAGTGTCAGTATGTATGCGTACATCATGTAAGTGTATTTAATAAGCTTTATAAGCTTGGGTCCACATCTGCCTTCTTTTTGAAGACACATTTTTGCCATGTGTTTTATAATTCTTGTTTAGAAGGATTACTTACACATTTGTAGGAAATAAATTTTTATTTCAGTCTAGGCTCCCTAGATTTCTAGACACTTTTCATCTTTGTGTGTGAGTAAAAACAAGTCATGGAAAGCAGTTGCTCTATCCTCAAGTGTTTAGTTTTATTATACCGAGTTAACACATGTCACTCACTGTCTCAGCTGTTATGACCTGCTTGTGTTTTTAAAAGGAGCAACACAGCATAGTTTCAGAGTCACGGATTTGGAACTGTGTTTTTGATATCACGCTAATGCGTTTAAGAATAATGTCCAAATAGGAAAAAACAGCAATCTGAAACTGTGTTTGGAATTTCTCAAACAGACATATTAAGACTAATCAGTCACACTATAATACTTTGTAATGACAATTTTGTAAATGTGTGCATTCAATGAAGCAGGAACAAACCCTTGACTGAGCAAGAGTCTGTCGCCAGGCACAACTCCCTCACTCGCTAAGCTGGCAATCAACTCCATAGCTTGTCTTTGGACTGTGTGAGAAACCAGACACCCCAGAAACAAATAATAAATAAAACATGCAAGCTCTGGTGGAAATTGAGTGGGGGATCTAAAGGAATGGAAGCAAACAACACTAACAGCAGTGCTACTGGGCCAGCTTAGGAAGACTGTATAACAAATTGAATTTGAATGATATCATACCAGTTTAAAGAGAAAATTACACTGTGCTATGTTTCTATGTGAGTATCCAGACATTTTCAGATTTCTCTTTATGAAAAGAAATAAAGTGAACTCTTATTTGATTTAATTGCAAAGAAATTATTTAACACTAGCCATTATACCTGTCAAAGAAAGGTAATGGAATAGTTTACAAATACTTGCTATCTCATGTCTTACGTACACTTTCTGCTACTTTCCTCAGTATTTGAGTATGTGTGAATGTTTCTTAACTGGTGCTCCCTATCTCAAATGCAATTTTTATAAAGCTTCTATGCTGTCATTATTTTCAAGTTCGCATTTCCACATCCTGTCCACTTTTATACTGGTTGTCTTTGAAGGTGACTCTCTGCTTGCCTCTCATGATGTTTCTCCTCCAAATTGACCAATCTGATTGCTCTAAGGGACGGGACACACAGACTTTAGTGTTTTATTATATGCTGGATTGAATGTTTGAACTAACTAAATATAAAGCAGTTTCTGCGCTAGCACATTGGTTACCACTGCTGCCTAAAAGATCCAGGGCCCTGGTTTGAATCTATTGCCTTGTAGTTGTCTGTGTGGACTTTCTTTGTTTTTCCCTGTGCTTGCTTAGGTGTATCTCTGGGTTTTCCTCCCATATCCTCAATGCCATGCATGATAGGTTAACTTGTGATACTAAATGTAATATATTGATTAACAAAGATGATAATTACTTAGTCAGTAGAGAATGCCCTACCTAGTTAGTAGCTTTGGCGAGGTAAAAAGGAAGAAAGTAGCTAGTAGCAAGTAAGGTTGCAGAGGTGCAGTGGATGTGTTGTTGTTTACACTCTTGTTGTTCTGGGAGATGATAAAGCATTTCGATTTTCTATTTAAAAAGTTAAAATGGAGCTGTGTGATTCCTCATTGCAAGTTACAACACCAAGTTTGCCTCATATTAATGTAAAGGCAGGTGCATGAGTGGGCATTGTGAAAGACTGGCTCCTTGTCTGGGGTTGGCCCTTGCAATCTACCCAGTTCTACTAAGACACACTGAGGACCATACCACCCTGAGCTGAATTAAGTGGCCTCACTGCAAAAATGCATATGAAACAGCTAGACAAACTTGAAATGGGAGTTGTTTTGTTTTAATTTAGCAAAACATTTGCCAATAGGGTAAGTAAAGTTTACTTGAGTAGATTTCTTTAAGTAAGCTTAATAATTGTAAATACAATTTTTTTGATTCTTACACTAAGAAAAACAAGATTTAATGGTATGATATAAAAGCTTTTCACTTGCTTAGATTTCATTTTTTACAGTGCTTAACAATGAACATTTGTATATATTATACAGTGTAAAAAACAAAGACAAACACAGCATAAAGGGTTGGGGTTTTGGCCCCGTATACTGTAAACAAAATATTCAAGTTAGGGTCAGAAATCACATAAACAAAAAATCGTTCATATGCGCGACGCCTTCACAGGCGTCGGCGGCCATTTTATACAGGAGGAGCCGGAAGTGGAGGAATGCTGGGAAGGAGGCGTGAGGGATGACAGGATTGCTGACGTCAGGGAAGATGGCGGAGGAAGGGCGGAAGTGGACGTAGTGCGGTCAGGTTACGATGGCGGAGCATCTTTTTTCCTAGAAGAGAGAGCAGAAAGGTTAGTACCCTGCCATTCCCTACCGGCGAACGTCCTTCGAAGCGGTTTCGGGTCAGTCCGCGGCCTCCTACTCGCGCATGCGTGACAACAGCTTCACATCATGTTTACTAAAGAAGTGAATAAATGGCAAAATCCTTTTAAGTACACGCATCCATTTAAGAACAAGATAACACATGTATTGTAACAGAAGATGACACCTTTTATTGGCTAACTTAAAAGATTACAATATGCAAGCTTTCTAACACGGTACAACACCCTAGTACAACAGAAGATGAGTCAGTGACTCTTTATAGAGTGTCACACATGTGCACTTAGAGGGCAGCTGAAGTGCCCAAACAAGCGTGAAAGTATGAACAATGGGGGAACAGGACAGAGTACTAATGTTTTTTTTTCTTCTCATCAACAGAAAAACAGAAGAACAATAGCCGTAAAATATCTCAATTCCACACAACCTCAATATTTCCGGCTCTCTACAATCTAGCCGCCTCTGGGTTCCGCTATCCAAGACGTTGCTTCTGTCCCGTAACAATCTCATCAGTTCCGGTCCCACGCCACTGACTTCACTTCCAGCTTCATCTGATGACGTCACCCCGTCCACTGAAGAAGATGTCATTTCCACCTTTTCATTTTCTGCCAACTCAGTTCCATCTGTTGTTTATCCTATTTCCTCTTTGTCTCTATCAAACGCATCAGAAAAGTCAATGCCTTGGCTGAATGTCTTATTGTGCCATTTATGACCCAATTTCAAATTCTTCTAACCAAGAAACAAAGCCAGACATTATATAGAGAATTCCCCCAACCCTTAATGGTTTTTCTGTGTCTTCTTATAGTTCACAAGAGTGATTATCTAGCTACAGCTTTCCATGACAAGATGGTATTTTTGAGTTTCTTCCCTTGCCACTGCACTAGAAACTGATATTCATTCTGGTAGTCTTGAATGATATGACAATTCATGATAACCTGCACTCACACACACACCCCCACACTCATTCATACCAGGATAAATTGTTTTAATAATTAATCGAACATACACATCTTTAATAGGAAGGTTTACTACCGGAGGGAAATCCTACATAGACACAGATGCACATTGAAGGTGCCCAAACTTGCAAATGAACCCAGGTGGGTTGAGCTGTGAAGAACAGCACTAACTATGGCCCCACTGTGCCATAATAGGCAGGAAGGGCAAAGCAAGTTGTTGGACTTTACACCTCACAGTGATCCTAAGTAAATCACTGAACCTCCTGGAGTACCAACTAATGAACTGCATACTGATCTTTTAATTCACATTCTTAAAAAAAAAAACATATACAACAATAGTAACATCACAGACAGAAATAAATGACACTAAATGTGATTAGGACGTTTGTTGCTTTTGCTCTAATAATCATATTGAAAATAACTTATGAAATAGACCCAGTTGTCTGAAAATTGCTGTGAGCTTTAGAGAGTTAAATGGGAAACATGAAAACTGACTCCATTGCTCCTTAATAAGTGAGAGCAAAAAGCACATAAAGACAATTAGTCATTATTTTCACAGAAGTTTAGAGGTGTCTACTTCATTTGAAAATAATAATTTGACAATAGATTTTTCCCAAAACATATTCTTTAAAGATATTAAGACACTATTCACCAATTTTTTTTAAAAAAGCCATATGGCACTAGAGAGAAAGGAACTTCTAGAGAAGTTTATGTGGGCCTGTTAAGCAGCTGTCCTCCCCGATTTACCAAAAGAAAATGCTGCTTGCAAGACATGTTTGTCAAAAGCTGAGATATCTCCAGTTTCTTCATCATTGCTTTCTGACACATGCTAATCAAGTCATCCACATCGGCATGAATAATTTTGGTTGTATGTCTGATAACATGCTGGAACTTTTAAAAATTTTATTTTTTCAGACCACTAAACCAGGCACTGGAGCTGAAAGTGATGAAAGACTGGATCATGCTGTGAAAAAAGGACAACATGAGCTCTGTGTCCATATTAAATAGTCTTAGTTTACAGAGTAGAAATAATTGCTGATTACATACGAAAAGATATACTTTGCATTAATACTTCAATTAACAGCTTTTCAGTGTAAGCTCCTAGATGTTTACTTTATAGTGTCATTATTTCTGCATCCTCTTCCAGAACAATCAAAAGTGAGCATACAGAATTCTGCCTCCAAAAATCAAATATCATTTCTTTAGTTTTTTTGACATTCATAGAAATATAATTATTATCACATCAACTTGCCAAACAGGCCAATTGATTGAAGTAATGACTTCCATTCTTCTCCTGCACCCTGCTACTACCATTATGCCCCCTGCGTATTTGACAGTGATTACTATGGTGACTCAGGTCACTGGGATAGAGTTTAAATAGTAAACAAGGCACAACACAACAGTCAGGAGCCCCTTTCTTTAAATGCATGAACTTTATTCTATCTGCAAATAATTTAAAGGTAAATCTTGATTCCAGAATTTAATATATGGATTAACGTTAATATTGTTCAATTTCTCAATTAATATGTGAGGCTGCTTAATATTGAACATGAAGAAAAAAATTCCAAAATAATGCTCTGACTTAGGAACTAGGTTTATCAATGCAGAAGTTGACATTATGTAAGATAGCAAGCAGTGCATCCTGCACGATAAGCAAATTAATGGTTATCTTGAAAGAGCCATGTGTGTGTCATTAAAATATTTTTCACAAAATGTTCAAAGAATTTCATTGGAATGCAAGTGAGGGTTACTGGCCTAAACTCTTTCAGACTACTTGACTTAGAAACTTTGGGAAAGACGGTAAGAATTTCTTTCCAGAATTAAGGCACAGCACTGTAGTTTAAGGAGCAGTTAAAGAGCAAACAAAAAAACTTGGGAGAGCTGCTTGAAAACAGGCCGTCAGGAGCCACCCCGATATGCTGTTTGACCTCACTGCTCTGATGGCTTCGACCCCGTTTATGGATTTCTCCATTTCAGCTACGCTGAGCTCAATCCCAACAACATTTCTAGCATTTTTTCTTAATTTCTTTACTTGCAAAATCTGAAATCATTGATATTTTTTCCATTTTTGCTATTTAAAAAAAAATATGAATGCCTGTTTGAATGGATGCCTGCTTAAAGGTTGTTTTATAATAATATGCAATGTAGGCCTGTTTTAGTTCAATTCATGTTAAATCCATGTGCATAGTGAAATTAAAAGTCCTGTATACAGCAGTATTGCAGAAGACAGCACAACCTCTCCCTGTTATAACATACTGACAATAAGTTTTTACATAAATATATTCATTAAAGATATGAAGGTGTTGACTTTCTCATAAAAATTATGTTGATGTGACTTTGAGACTGAAATTACAATAATATTAGCAGTAGTTAAAGAATAATAGGCTATGAACTAGAAGGCAGCCTAATTCTCAAACTGATATATAGCTAAGGCATTGTTTGAGATAGTGTCAAAAGTTTATTGTGAGCACTTGAATGACCCAGGAGGTGGTAATGCATGGCAATCATGATCAAAAGAGAATACTGGGCCAAAGCCAAAAGAAATAGGTGATAAGGCAACCAAAACACAGGGGCAAAATGGAAATCTGAGTCAAAGACAAAACTGAAAATGAAACCTGACACTAGGCCTAATTGTTCAAGAAACTGATTATTGCTAAAGAAGTTGTTGTTTGTTCAACCGAGGGATAATGCACAACAAAACCACTGCCATATTTATACAATTTGGTCTGATGTCATCACGGATGCAAAGATAGTGGTCACATGATGCATTCCCCTTTCTCATGTAAACAAATTAAGAGGAAATAAATAAATTAAAATGGTTAAAATAAACCTTGACAACAAATTCTCCAACAGCTAAAGTAATTCAAAATACTTACACACATACTTTCACATCTGTTTCCCCATCAAGAAAGACTTCCAAATTGCAAGGGTGACACTTCACTGCATGTTTCAGCATGCTATACAAAAATGAATCAATGGAAAATGTAATAGGGCATCACTCATGTTATATATGGACTGTGTGGCGTTTTAAATATTGTACTGTGGTGTACAGGTTGGTCAGCGATTCTAGCAAGGAGGTTGTGAGGCTGTGCTATGTACTTTGTGGGTGGAGTCCCAAGAGGCAGGACCATCCTGACATCACTGCTGCTGGCTCCTCCCTCTGCCTGGAGGACAAATTTTGAGAGACTCAGTCCATGGACTGAGTGAGTTGTTATTAGGAGAATTTGTAAACCAAAAACAAAACCTGACACTAGGACGCCCACACACCAAATTCGCCAAAATTAAAAAAAAAATCAAAATACAGGTGTTATTATTACACTCACATGCACATCTTCTCTTTTATTTCCCTTCCAAGAAAGACGAAAATTGCAAGGACAACACTTCTCTGCATGTTTCAGAATGCTACATCAAGATGTGTCAATGGGAAATGCAATACGGTTTCACTCATTTTACACATGGACCGTATGGAGTTTTTAAATATTGCACTGTGGTGTACAGGTTGGTCAGCAGTTTTCATGAGGAAATTGCTGACCTTCTCATGAAAATTACTTTGATGTGTTTTTGAGATCAATAATAATAACAGTCGTTAAAGAATAATAGACTATCATCTAGAAGGCTGCCCAATGCACAAACTGTTATTACTGGTTGGGTATACTTTGACAAAAAAATCCAGATCAGCCTTTACTTTACCTGACTATGTCCGTATAACTTTGAAAATGGCTGAATGAGACCTTCTAGGTTGCAATAACTAGAGCAGGTGCTCTAAATGCTTATTTTCTTGTTTGAGATGATTAGATTAATTTAAGCACATCTGTTATTTTGATTCCATTACATTTGGCAAATGGTTTAATTTAACTCATTATGATTATGATGCAAAACAAATGAAGGCTCTGCATCCATAGAATATGTGATTTCCTGAAATGAAACACGTTAAATAAAATAGGCAAGCTTAATAAACCTTAAATCTCTGGGTAAGAGGCATTTTTGGAAGTACTGATATTTGGTTTATAATAGTGTTTCCTATTTTTCTTGTGTTCTTAGCAGTGGGTTTTCTTATCCAGAGAACAACATATAGGCCTACTTGGGCTGTGAAAAGTGAATATGTTAATCCATAATAGAATTTGTTTTCTTATAGGTTTAATATGACTGGCTCAGGATCAGTATAAAGATGAATTAAACAGGGGCCATTATTGACTGCCTTTTAAAAAATAATACAAAAACAAGACAAATTGATGGTCAAGGTACAAAAATGAGTTTTTTTTTCACTTTCATTTCTTAAACATTATTTTCTGGAATTACTTTTAGATCAGTTTAGAATTGTGATCAATTAGACTGCCATTCCATATGAAATATTTTAGGACTGAAGGCTTTAAAATGAATTTGCATTCATTGGAGAAGTAAGTCTCAAACGATCAAGGAAACCTTTGCTTAAATAAGTGAACCTAATACTGTATTCTAGGTTTTTTCGCCCCAAAAAAATTGTATTTATTTATTTTTCTTTTGAATGGAAAATAGAAACAAAAGAATAAAAGATTTATAATAATTTTATATCTCTGAAGATCTTAAGAAGAAGTGAAAGTAGCTCTAATGTCAGAAAAGCTCCACCTGATGCGACACACTGTCAGTTGTGCAGAGGTGCCTGGCAGTGGTAACAGTGTTGGTAGAAATAACCACAGTAACCTAGAGGGCAACTATAAGAAATGCAAAAAAAATTAATTATGAACCAAGCAAATCACAAGTAGAAAAGACCTAATGAGTGTGCAGAATATGTGTGAAACTGTGGTCTAGTCCTTCTTATTGTTTAAATGATTTTATAAGCAGTGTTTGAATATCAAGGCTACATTTGAAAACACATTTAAATGTTTGCCAGTAATCACCTTTTTGCCTTATGATCTCTATATATAGGTTCAGACCACATTGATGCTTATTATCATGTCAGGGCAATGGGTGGCATATGGACAGGAAAAACAGTCGCTCTAGGTGAACTGTGGAAGAATGGGATTGGGACAGAAGAAAAATTTGATAGATGTCCTTTCGCCTGGTAGAGGCTGTAGCAAAAAAGCCAAAAGTGCATCTTTGTGTTTTATGATTTCTGTTTAAATTTATGAGTGTTTTGAGTGGGTCTATTTTGTGAAATTAAGATATTCTGTATCAATCACATCCTGAACAGTTACCAAGGAAACAATGAGATAATTATAATTATTATTTTTTTAGATTTTGTTTATTTAGAATTTATAAATAAGAAGTTTCTCTTTAGAGGAAAAGGTGTGTGTGCCAAAAACGTTCAATCTGTTTAACTATTTTAAGACCTTTAGATAATTTTAAGGCAGGTGTGTTGTAAGGATATATCATTTATCTTTATTTTGATCGATGGAATATGAAATGCTTCTTGGGTGTGCTAAAGAATCAAACCTACTTTAGGTAAGACCCTTGATTTGTCATTTTAGTTAGTCATTCACAGTGAAGTGATTTAGTGCATTTGGTTTACTCCCACAAGTTTTCTCTAATAAAAGACATCCATTGGAGTCAATTGCTAATGGTGAGTTTTGACTATTTTTTATTTACAGAGTATTTTCCCTAACAAAGCCATCAGGGGCTCCTCTACAGCATGCCTGTACTCCTGATGTATGTTATAAAGAAGATGCCACCTTTAGGTTACCAACCCCTTTAAGTGAGACAGGGGGTTTAGCCTGGCAATGGCATATGGAACTACTAGACAGTCTTCAGCGCACAATGCTAAATGCAGAAGGACTAATAGAAATTATCCTTACACACACGCACACATCTTTAAAGTTACCTGAAGTCCATAAGCTAGTTGAATTTGGAATTGGATGGTTATAAGACAAGAGTTGCTTGATTTGTTTGGAAGATAGACCCAAAAGTGAAAACAAAGCTACAGGCAGTTAGGTATCAGTGCTTGCACGTGTTACTTTGATCAGAACTGGGCCAGCCATGCTTCTACACAGTGCTGTCAAAGGCCACGAGAAGCATTAAGGTTGTTTTGTTCTCTTCTGTATTTATAATTTCTTTACTCTATTTGTTATTATGCTCTTTTATGTTCTTTATGTATAATAAAACATAGTTTTTTTATGTAATTTGGTCTCCTTCCCATATTTTCTGTGTTTGGGAATATTTCAGCAGTATCCCTATCTTTTACATGCTTTTGTGAGCCTGTTTTTCACATAATATTGCAATCTCAAATCACCTTTTACTTTCATGATTCTTCTCAACAACTGAACTGTTCAGTGCATCACACAGATGCTGGAATATAACAGTGCCCTGATCTTGTGGTTAGCGACTGTTAGCTACTTATTTTGTAAGTTCAGTTCTTTGTTGTTTACTGGCCTCCTGCATTAAACAGGCATGCCTTCATTAAACCTATGTTTCATGAACATGGACTGCCTAGGGAACCTTCTCATTGAAATCTTCACAAAAGACCTTTTTGTCAGACTGTACTCTATCCAGCTAAGCTTATGACAGAATGTTTGAAACTTTCCCATTATTCAGGAAACATTTACATCTTTGGTTGACGTGACAGTATATCCACTGAACACAAATCGAGCTACAGCCCTGCCTCTGGTTTATATAAAGAGGGAAAGCATAATGGAGGGGGATTGGCGTGCATGTCTAGGATAATGTCATAGTACTCGGCAAGGCATTTGACTTTGGTCACAGACTGTGATGCTGGACGTGGATTGTCCTCCAAAATGTTTTGAAAACCAAGGTGACTGAGTTTTTTGGGGTGTTTTCTTTAGCTGGCACAGTATGAAATTAAAAGTGGTAACTAGATTACAGGCTAGACTCTACAGTTTTTTTTTAGCTATGTGGCATGCCAATTGTCCATAAATACTTGCCGACTGTTTTTATGTTTATTGTTAGTTGCACAAACAGGGGAAATTGCAAAGACATTTAATGTTAATTTCTAAATATAAGATCACATTTGAAAGATACTCCAGTATAGTAGAAAAATAGATATGTTCTAAAAACTCATTTATTACTTAGTGAAATGAATTTACTTGAAGGGCTTTGTACACAGACTAATAATAAATCTATTATATGTATGTGTCATATTTAATGCTCTGTGGGAATTCTAGAAAACCTTGGAACAAAACCTGGTATTCCTGTGCTTTAACAGTATGTTATTGGTCACTTCTTAAAAAAAAATAAATAAAAATTACTTAATGAAATTTACCAACAGATGTTGTTAGTTTCTGACATACAGTACAAGGAGTGAATATGTAAGCTAAAACTGTATGGAATTCTGAACATTTAAAGTAAAATCTGACACATATGGAGTCAATTTTCAAATACCACAACATAACATTGTCAAACCTGCTTAATCCAGTTCAAAGTTGTGGGTGCCTGGAGACTGTCCTGGCAACAATGGGAGTAAGACAGGAACCAACCCCAGACAGGGAATCAATTCATTGCAAGTCTAATGCATTTACATGAATTATTTTCCAAATAAATTAAACATAATATTTAAGCTATGGACTGTGCAATTTTGTTTTCAGCTGCCAAGACCCTGAATTGATTAGGCTTGGAATGGAGGCTGGATGTTTTTTTCTGTATTAATCATATTGTATATACAACCATGTACAGCAGGGTGGTCCAAAAAAAAAACTTTCAAATTCTCAAGAAGGCTAGTTTTATTCTTTATCATATTTATAACAAACACACAAAAGTTTAATGAAAATAGACAACGTTTACAGCTCATTCCATTTGGCAGTTTTTATGCCATGAACTCAATGTTGTCTTTGAAGTTAGAAGTTGAAAAATTCTCATTCTGATGGTTTGAGTCCAGTCAAAGAATACATCATTTTTCTTCCTCAATCTTTGTAAGTACATCATTGTACTTTTCGATGAGATTTGTTCCTCTTTCAGCTGCATGGTTCATTACTATCATGCGTGCCAAAAGTTCACAAAGTTCATCGAAGATTGGATCACTTATCTGCTGTTCCAGTGTTTTGTTCAGAAACAATGGAGACCTTTCTTTGCATTTTTCTATAAGGATATCAAAGAAGGATGTTGTCCTTTCTGTTACCAAATCCTTTGACTTCAGCTGTTCAGATTCAGTTGTCAGCTAAAAACATCGTGTAATGACTGGTAACAGTGGCCAATGTAGACTTGCACCATCTTTAGCTTTGTTTCTACTGAGATTCTGTGAGCAAGAAAGTTGCTACTACAATGCTCTTAAAATTAATTTTTAATGCTAGAATTTCTAGAAACTTCCATTTACTACCAGAATGTCCCAGGAACTCCACCTTAGTACTAGAATATTCTATGTTTAATTTTTTTATTGTTTATTTATCACCTAAACAGATCAAATTTCTGCACAAGAGTACATATGTAGTAACAATACAAATGTAACTGTTAGAATGGAGTGACTTCTAAATTGTCACAATTAGGCTGTGTGGCGCACGGCCGGTGCTCTTACCTGGTTGGGATGCCTCTATAATGGAAGGACCGGGGAGAGAGCGTGTTCGGGGTGTTATCTCCCCTGGAACACTACAGGACAGTTCCCCGGGTTGCTGAGGCACCATGGACTCCCTCAGGGTTTCATGGGAGTTGGAGTTGGGTATTACCCTTTTGGGTCCTGTGGGTGCTGTAGGAAATGTGAAGCCCTTTATTGCAGCACTTTCATCATGCCTGGAAGTGCTGCTGGAAAGAGACCACAGGATAGCTCTATAAAAGAAGCTGCCTCACTCCATTTAGGGAGCCAAAGTCAGGAGGTGGAGGACAATGCTTGCTGGAGGAGAAGTGAAGGCAGAAGTGAGAGTGGGAAGAAGGAGGAAGAAGAAAAGACATGGCTGTGTGCTGTTTATTGTATTCGTAAATGTGCTGGGAAGATGGGAAATGAGTGAAGAATTTCCCATAACCAAAATAAAAAAATATGTTTGCTGAACTTTTGTTCTGCTACTGTCTGTGTCAGGTTTGGCGAGCTGGTGCACCCCCTGCAGGCCACAGCGGAAATGTGACAGGTGTGTAATCTCTTCCTAATGAACAAAAATAAGCCTTGTGGAGAAATGGTTTTATACAAAAATGGTTTGTACAGCAAGAAATTATTGAAATCTTATTTATTTGTTTGTTTGTTTGTTTGTTTTTAAATTTTGGAACCTATTTAGACTATTATACTATTAAAATACTTAATCATCTTTCTTCATCTAAAAAATCTGTGCTGAACAAATAAGTTATTTTACAAAGTTAAAATTAAAAAATACAATTAATGTTGCTTATACAGTTATGCGCCTACTTATGGCTCTATTTGGAACCAGCCATTTGGCCGTACATCAGATTGGATGTAAACCACTCACAAAGTATGCAGGTCTTTGCAGTTGAAGCTCTGTGATAGTGTTGATCAACAAATTTCGCCAAAGCATTATTCGCAGTAGATTTGTTGTGTTCATGTTCGTCTTTGTTTGTTGAATTATTTATTGATAATTTGGCTGGTTTAGGAGAACATGTTCCCCAATGCCCCATAATGCTTTACGAGATCAAAACCTCATCCACCAGAGCTGTAACAGCCAACATTGGATGGAACTGCCCCTTGGGAATATATTGTTGATCATCTACATTACAGACTCTGTTGGACTTAGTTAGTGGTAGAACAGATAAGTAAATAAGCAGTTTCTCAAATTTTATTTTTATGAAACATATACTGCATAAATAACTAGTTATCTCTGCTTGTTACCAAATGTCCAGGTCGATCTTCGAGTTCCATGTTAGTATAAGAAAAGGAGGCACATGGCCTGTGCATACATAATTAGCCACATAGAGATAAAAAACAAACCATAAAGGAACCTGATGGAACAAACACAGGAGAGTCTATGAAATATTAATAATAACGAAAGATTTATTACTATTTAAAAGACGTTTCTATCTTTTTGATAGAAGAAAAAGTGCAAAACATCAACATAGACAGTTTGGAGAGCCTTCAGCACAACTTCAAAAAATAGAACGAGCCAGCTTGCAGCATCAATCATGACACGCCACTTTGAATTTTCTGGCTTTAAAAGACCTACAGATGTTTTCTGACTTTTGACTACGATTTCAGCATTTAAGCTTTGTTTTGATGACTGTGTTCTTTCTTCTTTGATCTCATGGAGGCACAGTGGTATAGTGTTGGCGCAGCTTAGATCACCTTTTTAGCCACAATAATATGTCTAGTATAGTTGTTAGATGTTTCCCTAGGCCTCTGGGACATTTTAAAGATGATTGCATCATTATAATCCATTTAAATCTAGTTCAGTTAGTCCTTCCCTATTGATTGCAATGCATTTCACAGTATTTGAGTTCTGCAGTATTCATGAACACTTTCATGATTTCTCTAAACTTGAGGCGAAGTGAACACCATAGAGTTCACTAATCACTATGCTGTGGGTATGATGTGAGTCACTTTTATACGTACTTTAACTACCAGTACAGAGCAGCACAAACTGATCTTTGCATCTTGGCATCCGTACACAGGGTCCATGGTAGGCAGTGTTTCTGAACAAGTGGAGTGCACCACTAGAGGGTCATGGGTTGCCATCACTGGTTTGCAAGTGGGTCGTTGAGGGTCACCTAAGCAAGTGTTTCTCAACCACTGGATCATGACCCAGGTTGCCTCTGCCGGGTTGCCGGTTGTGGTGGGTCATGTGTGGGTTGCTTAAGTGATTTGCCGCACTGTTTAAATATGTTTCCCTTTTTCCAAATGAGTTTGTTTCACCAAGGGAGCAGTTTGCAATTGCTACTAGTGGGCCATCAATGCAAAACTGGTGTGAGGAACCATACAGGTCCAGAAACAGAAAGCACTGCACAACAATTTTTTTGAAAAGTTTTTGCTGGTTGTGACAGGTACCTACAGGGTATGCACAAATATAGTTTTGGTTTTACTGCATCACGTAGGAACTCTGATAAATAGACATTTATATGTTTACTGACAATATCGTATTTAGTCACGTTTATGTTTCGCATAAGCTATTAAATTCAAAAGAATTAAAGGTGTTTTGCTCCTGATTTTCTTTTATATTATTTAATGTCTGGTGCATCATGTTGCAGTTTCCAAAAGTAGTCAGCAAGCATTGACAGATTCCAGTTGCCCTGGTATTGTTTCTCCGTCGTAGCAATGTCCTGGTGAAACCTTTCACCGTGTTCGTCACTGACAGGACCAAGATTTGTGGGTAATGAAGAACAAATGTGAGTGGAGGAAATGAATCTTGAGTGACATGTTGCACTTCATTGTCTTGTATGCTTTGAGAAGTTTGTCAAGCAGCTGAATGTAGTTTGGGGCTCTTTAATTTCCCAGAAAATTGTCAACAACGTCTTTGAAGGCTTTCCAGGCAATTTTTTCTAGCCCAACTAACAGATCTTTAAACTGCTTGTCATTCATAACATGTCTGATCTGGGGGCCAACAAAAATGCCCTCTTTGATCTTGGCATCAGTTATTCTTGAGAACATCTGTCTTAAATAATGAAAACCTTCACCTTCCTTGTTCAGTGCTTTCACGAAATTCTTCATGAGTCCCAGTTTTATGTGAAGGGGAGGCAAAAAGATCTTTGCCGGGTCGACAAGCGATACATATGCCACATTTTTCTGTCCTGGAACTAACTTTTTACGGAGTGGCCAGTTCTGTCGAGAATAGTGAGACACTTTGGCACGGCTGTCCCATTCACAGATGAAACAACAGTACTTTGTATAGCCGAGCTGCAGTCCTAGTAACAGAGCAATGACTTTAAGATTTTTACAGATATTTCAGTTGTACCTGCTGTACTGGACGTGCTTCAGCAACAGTTCCATATTCTCATACATTTCTTTCATGTGTGCTGCATAGCCAACAGGTACTGAAGGATAAACGTTGCCATTGTGTAGCAGAACAGCTTTCAGGCTTAACATTGACGAATCAATGAAGAGACGTCACTCTTCCGGGTTGTGATCACAATCCAAGGCCAAGAACAATCTTTCAATGTCACAACAGAAACAGAGACTGTTGACTTGTGCAAAAAAATTGGTCATATCATGATGCTGGCCTCGAAACACAGAAATTTTCATAACTGGTGACAGCAAACACCATTCCTGTAGTCTCGAACCCAGCAACTTGGCTTTTGCTTTTGACAGACCCAAATCTCTGACTAAATTGTTCAATTCAGACTGTGTTATTAGATGTGAATCACCTGGTGAACACAGTTCAAAATCCAGGTCAATGTCACTGTCAGTTCCCTGCATTGTAATTTCTTCATCTGGTTTGTCTAAGGTCCAATCCTCTGGTAGTTTCGGAATTGGAAGACTGTCGTCATGTGGCAAGGGTCTCATTGCTGAAGGCAGATTAGGATATTCAATTGACTTCTTGTTTTTGGCAGAGAAACCAGACACATTAGTCAAACAGAAGTAACAGTCCGTCATATGGTCTTTCTATCATCGGAACAGCAAACAGCATCGTCTTTCGAATTCCTCTGAGCCAGGCTTTCAGACTGACAGCACATGCCGCACAGCAAATGTGAGGCGCTCATTCCTTGTCTTGATCACCAGTTTTGCTGCCGAAATAGAGATGATAAGCTTTCTTCACAAGAGCAGTCATCCAACGTCTCTGAGGCGCAAGTGTATATTCGCCACAGATATAGCAGAATGTATCGCAGCTGTTACGACATTGACGAGACATATCACCCAACATCAAAACGTCTATAGCATCAAGCTTACTTGCTGTTATATTGCTATAGATGCTATACTTTACTATACTGATACTATACATACACACTGACTATCTATAATGTATAAACCAAATGAGCAGGCTCGGTGTATGCAAGCCACCTTTATAGCATGCTGAGACAGCATCAAGCTCGTTCAGACCTGCCCAGGCATGCCCAGGATGTCAACTTCCACAGAACAGCTTCCAGCCTGGCCTGATTCCATGCCTGGACATGCCCAGGCTGCACAAACCGTTGTTGATAAGTCACTTATGGGAGCGAAAATGTTTGGATACAAATATAAGAAAAAATCATGACAAAACTGAAACGGTACGTGATGGGTAAATTTTGATGTGATATTCGTGATCACCACCCAAAAATCTATAAGAAACACCCAAAAGTGTTCAAGAAGCAAAAACTTGAAGTGCAGTGAAGGTGGTGTATGGGCTGAATTCATAAGAATTAGCCATGAAGAGCAGCACTGACCAAAACAAACCTTAAAAGCCCTTCCAGAATTTAGAAGACATATACAGTAAGAGGTGAAGTAATAATAGCAAATGATTTATTACTGAAGCATATTTTGGTTGTTTCTTGAACATTATTAGCCTATTGTTTCCCTATTGCATTTGGCCATAAGTACAAATTGCCTCAACTCAGTCAGTCTTAAATTGGCATATGATTCTGCAGGTTAAATACGAGTCATTGTCTATGTCTGTAGGCTTTTAAGATTCAAGTGAAGCCTTATCACTGAGTAAACAGAAAAAGGACTGTCAACAGTCACCTGATGACTCTTTTGCAGAATCACACTTGTTTCTGGATTAATTTTACATTTGCTTGGAGTAAAGTACTGGCATCCCATACTAGATTGTGTTCCCCTGTTGTACCCTTTTGCTCAGGTATAGGTACCAGCTCATATCAATCCTGAACTAGAAAATGAATGGATAACTGGAATACAAGTGAAGTTTTTCAGCATGACTCTGCCAGCAAAGAGTGTGTAAGACAGAAATGATTTATGGGTGTTATGTTTTGAAAGCCTGTTTATTGAGTGTGTAAAACACATACACAACGTGAAGCCAGTTGGAATCTGACAGTGAATCAAGAACTGAAACTTTTCACAATCTTCATCTTCCTTTTTTCAGACTCTCAGCTTCATTATTTTAACTTTTAATATTATGATAATTTAAAATATATTACTAATCATAGGAAACTTTGGTCCTTCAAACAAAATATAGAAACCAAATAAGGCATACTGACAGAAATATTTATTAGAAACTACTGTATTCTTATGTCCTTAACTGAACTTACTGACAGTAAATAATGTAAGATACTTTCACATAAACAAGGAAATCTTGCTCAACCTAGCTATAAAAACACATAAACGGGCATTTTATTCCCAGCAAACTACATTAACATTTTATTATCTTTTATTAGTAGTTGGCAAGTGCTATCCTCTGAAGAAAATGTACCAAATCCTCTGGGTCAGTTTAGTATAACAGAACTGTTAACATCATCTTCTGATACCTTTTAATTAGTATGATATATTATCCTATGTCATCTTTGTTTAGATATTTTGACGCTTGTATTTATTTACGGAAAAAAAAAACCTTTTTAAAGTTCCCATTAACATGACAGGTATAAAGGACAAGAGTCATAAAATGTCATTATTTGATTTTTATGTTCACTTAACTATGTTTTCAGTTTCCTATGGTGTAATTCTATGTAGAATTTATAATATTATGATGACAGTTAACTGTATTATTGCCTCATAGACATTGTGTTAGGAGGAAGCCCTTGCAGAAGTCTTCCAAACACAGAGCAACACCAAGAAAGCTAAAAAATCTACAAACTTAGATTATTTGTTAAATAACTAAATGCAAGGAAGGAATGAATGAAAGAACAATGCAAACATAGAAAATATTACAATACAATAAAACAACTAATTATGCAGCTTTTCTGGGCCCCCTCTATCTATGAGGTGGGTGTGGATTGTCCATTTAGCTATCACAGCAGTACCACTACACTCTAACTTTTTCCTTTTGCCAGGAATTCCTGTTTGCATTAAGTTCTTCCTCTGAGGAAAAGTTATTTATTCTGGGATCACTTCCAGGCCATCCAGGAACAACAGTGTAGAACACTGTCTGGAAACTCCTAGTATCCTTGCATTCCTCAGCCTCCTGTTGCTCTTAAAATGTTTGAATTTTTGGACTGAAATTTTTGTTTTTAAAGCGTTTGAAATGCCGCTCAGATGTTATCATATGCCACTCTCTTTCCCTCTTGCCCAACAGTTTGGTAGCTGTGCTCCTGGAGCTCCACTGGGGAACAACTCATCTTTCTTGTGCCAGTACTTCACAGTGATCAATTGATACTTCAGTGAAGCCACTCATCATTCACTGCATTGGTTGTATCACATGGAAAACCTGTTCATGAGTTGGTGTTTTTGATACTTCATGAGGGAAAGCTTACGTAGTGTAGTTGGATCTTAAAGGAAAGAACCAATTCATCCATTATTCACACCTGCTCATGAGAAAAAAAAAAAAACTAGAGGGAACATTGGCCATAAGTACAAATGACCTTGATTCAGTCAGCAATAAATCGACACATGCTCATGGTAAATGAATAAGAGTTTTGCAAGGCTTTTTTACTCAGGCTTTGCACATCCTTGCAAGAGCCTCCAGTCAAGCTCCTTTCGTGTGTTTCATTAATCTAGTTGCTCCTAATCCTTGCCTGTTTGTGAATTACAATTTTTTTTATACCTTTGCTTTACTTATGTGCCTGCCTAACACTATTTTTAATTTACCTCTTGGATTATGGATTAAATGCAAGATATTTTAATCAAATATCTTGCATTTACCTATTTGTTGTAGCTTCTGTCCTGCCACTTGTCCAGGTATAATTATATATAAAATTGCACTGCTAGCTGTGCTGTACTGGGAGACATGTCACTCTGAACTGAATTTTTTCTCTGGAGAGTCCCAAGCTCTTTTGATGTAAGATTGAAATTAAGATAAATTATATTACACCTTTTACACCTTTAGTAAAGTTTCAAAATCAGCAATTTTTAGGTGCATTATCTTTCATGAAGAAGGTGGAATTTCATTAAGTGCAGATTTTAATATCTACAGTACAATACGAAATATTCTATAAAACTCTAAGGTCAAGGTATTAATTTATGAAATCTGATAGCTTTTGACTTGATAGAATTACATTAAGTCTGAAAGAGGGTAAACATGTGAAGTGTTTCAGGTTTTACATTTCATTCTAGTAAAATGGTGTGAAGTCAGAGCGGGCAGACGACACTCTGTGAGTTTAGAATCCATGCACACCACTGTCTCCAGCTTGTTTCTGTCCTTGGCAGAGGGACTACCATACCAAACTAGGGTGGAGACAGACATAATTCTTTATAAATCTATAGAAAACACTCATTGCTTGCTGTGATACCATACACTTTTTTCACACTCATTGAAACAACAGCCTCTAGTGTGCTTAACATAACAGTCATGTTTGGATGAGTGAGTGTTGAGTGTGCACGTGAGTATGTGCTGCAGTAGACTGGTGTCCCAATGTGATCCTCCTTCTTCTTCTTCTTCTTTAGGCTGCTCCCGTCAGGGGTTGCCACAGTGGATCATCTTCCTCTGTTACACCCATCACCTGCATGTCCTCTCTCACCAAATCAATAAACCTCCTCTTAGGACTTCCTCTTTTCCTCTTACCTGGCAGCTCTATCCTTAACATCCTTCTCCCAATATACCTAGCATCTCTCCTCTGCACATGTCCAAACCAACACAATCTTGCGTCTCTGACTTCGTCTCCCAGCTGTCCAACATGAGCTGACCCTCTAATGTACTAATTTCTAATCATGTCAATCTTTGTCACAACCAATGCAAATTTTAGCATCTTTAACGCCACCTCCTGCTCTGCCTCCTGTTTTTTGGTCAGTGCCACCATCTCCAACCCATAGCTTGTCTCACTACTGTCCTGTAGACCTTCCCTTTAACTCTTGCTGATACCCGTCTGTCACAAATTACTCTTGACACACTTCTCCACCCATACTACCCTGCCTGCACTCTCTTTCTCATCTCTCTTCTACAATACCAGATACACTGTACTGTTGATCCCAAGTATTTAAACTCCTCCACCTTTGACAGTTCTACTCCCTGTATCTTCACCACTCCACTGACATCCCTCTCATTCACACATACGTATTCTGTCTAGTTTCTACTGACCTTCATTCTTCTACTTTCTAGAGCATATCTCCACCTCTCCAGGGTCTGCTTAATGTTTGTTGCTGCTGAAATAGGCTTTAGTCTCCCTGAAATTCGATTGACTGGATTCATAACATGGATGGACAGACTGACTTTCAGAGCTTGCAGCATGCAAAAACACAAAACTTTTCTCTCCTAAGATGTGGAGAAACACAACTTCAAGACCTTCAGACCTTTTTGAAGAGAAATGGCATTGGTGAAATATTTCAGCTTGTCTTTCTAGCTCACCACAGCCCTGAATCTGCTCTCTTAAAAGTTTTTAATGACCTCTTGTTAATAGCTGATTCTGGGGATTCTGCACTCCCTCATACTCTTAGACCTTACTGCAGCTTTTTAGAAAGTGGACCATGACATCCTTAAAAATGTTGGCATTCAAGGTACTACTTTTGTTTGGTTCAGGCAGATATTTTTCTGTATCTCTTCTTCCCCTTTTGCTTGTGAAAATCCCCAAGAGTCCATTCTGGGTTCTATGTTATTTTCACTGTACATCGTACACTTATGGTCTGTCTTTAAAAACATGGTATTTCTTTCTTTGTTATGCTGATGACACACAAATCTATTTACCTCTGAAATTGGGCCACTCCCTTAAATCCTTATTGAATTGTGTTGAAGACATCAAGTCTTGGATGTTATAACATTTTCTTCATTTTAATGCAAAGAAAACCAACATTGTGATGTTTGGGATCTCTGACCTCCATAGTGCCCATGATTGTAATCTTGGTCCACTAAGTATATCAAACCCTGTTCTAGGAACCTAGGTGCAATATTTGATACTAACGTCAAGTAGGATAAATGTATAAAGTCTGAGGTTACAGCCTGATTTTACCAACTACAGGTGTTAGCTAAGATTAAACCCTGATCTTGAAAATGTCAGTCAGGTATTTACTAACCCATTCCTGAATAGAGTTGGGGGTCTGGGGGTGTGCTGGAGCCTATTACCAGATAGCACAAGAACATTTACCTGGACTAGATGCCAGTCCATCACAGACCAAACACACACCAACCACACACTAGGGCCAACTCAGTATCACCACTGCACTTAACCTGTATGTGTTTAGATAAGCAGGAGGAAACCCGAGCAACTGGATGAAACCCACACAAACACAGAAAGAACGTGCAAGTTCCATGCAGGGAGGATCTGAGAAGTGAACCCAGGTCTCCTTACTGTGAGGCCGCAATGCTACCACTGCACCACCATGCCGCCCCTTGAAAAGGTGGCTTATACTTTCATTTCTTCGCACTTGGACTACTGTAAAGACTACTTCTTTATGCAATGGAGTTAGCAAGCAAACCCTTTCTTGACTGCAACTGGTTCAAAACGCTGCAGCTAGACATTTGACAGGCACACGTATGTCTCCTGTTTTAGCCATTCTTTATTGCCTTCTGGTCTGTTACAGGGTTGATTTTAAGGTGCTATTGTTTGTTTTTAAATCCCTAAATGGGTTAGTGCCTTCCTATGTCTCCGAACTTTTACACCTTTATATTTCATCCTGTGATCAGATGCTCTTTGTAGTCACCTAAAACTTAAACTTAGATAGATAGATAGATAGATAGATAGATAGATAGATAGATAGATAGATAGATAGATAGATAGATAGATAGATAGATAGATACTTTATTAATCCCAAGGGGAAATTCACATAATCCAGCAGCAGCTGTGCTTTTACAACAGTCATTCTCAGGCTTTGGAACAAACTACCTGCTTATGTCAGGTCTGCTACAACTTGCAACCATTTTTAAATTCAGGTTGGCTATTAATTAGAATTGATTCCTTTAATATTTTACTGTGTTTTATGTGCTTTTATTTCACTTTATCCCATCTTAGAATGTAGGTCTTTTTACCTTATTTATTCTAATGTATAGCACTTCAGAACATTATTAGAACATTAGATCAATCTAGACAAGAACAAGCCATTCATCCCAACAAAGCTTGTTAGTCCTATCCACTGAATTCTAAAATAATATCAAGTCTAGTTTTGAAATTATCTAAAGTCTTACTGTCTACCACACTACTTGGTAGCTTATTCCAAGTGTCTATGGTTCTTGGTGTAAAGAAAAACTTCCTAATGTTTTTGTGAAATTTACCCTTAACAAGTTTCCAACTGTGTCCCTGTGTTCTTGATGAACTCATTTTAAAATAACAGTCTCAATCCACTGTACTAATTTCCTTCATAATGTTGAACACTTCAGTCATGTCAAATCTTAATCTTCTTTTGCTTAAACTGAAAAAAATGCTCAGCTCTTTTAATTAATTTTAATTAATTGATTAATTTTAATCACTTTGGTCAACAATGGTTGTTTTAAATGTGCTTTATAAATGAATAAAAATAAACTAAACTAACTTTCCAAAAAAAATTAAATACTTTTCTTAATTTCACTGTTTTCAATTTTCCCTTTTAAAAATAACACTTACAAGTTAAGGTGTCTCATGTTAAAACACAAAATCTTACACAAGTCAAAATTTGTTTAACATTCCCAGTCAACATACCCTGCTATTTCTCATAGCCATAATAATCTAAGTATTACCAAACTTTTATCCCAAATTACTTCTCTACTTTCCGTTGTTTACATATTGAAGTGTCAAGCATAATGATTTATGAATGCACAATGTTCAGTGTGAGTGTGTAATCTCAGAGTGATGCACTTGTCTTGTTATTTCCTGTTTCGAAGACTCGTTTTTTATTTCAGCTCCTATGAGAACAAAAGAAAACATTTAAAGAAGATATATTTGACTTACACAGTCAAGATTCTACACCAAAAATAGCTGATATTTTTAAATGAAATGCTTACATTTGATTTATTACTAACAGAACACTGTTGTACATCAGTGAGATTTTGAATGAAGTTTAGGACAACTAAAGATGAGCACTTCAGAGGTAAATAATACAAATGCATCATCTAAACTGGAAGTATACAAAAATGTTTAGGGTATCGAAACACAAGCTTATCAAAATTGGTGAACTCCCCCTGAATATTTACACTGCTTTATTTTGCTCTTTACATTAAAATGCTTTACTTCAATTCATCAGTTTTAACTGAATAAAGTTTGTTGAATAATGATATTTTCCTATAGCAAAAATAGCTTTAAGAAACGATGTAAAGGCTTACTTTTATGGCTCCTTTTTTCTAGATTTATATTTCAAAGACTGCATACAGCACTACATTTTTGTTTAAATTTGTATATGTATATTTTCAGATTATGTATAATTAGCTTCAATTTTCTTGCTGAGTTTCTGATTTACTCTTAACTTGAAATCCAAAATCCATCATTTACCCTGAGGCCAAGCTCATTGTTAAGAAGCTTATCATTAATATTAATATAATTCATGTTTAATAGAATATACTTTTTGATGTCATTGTTGTCATAATTTCTATATAAACGCTTTCTTTCTCAGAAATGACTGTAAGAGAAATGCTGGTAGCTTCTGAAGCCCAGGTCTAATTGAACTTGCTTAAGAAAATGAAGAAATAAAACAGACATGTTTCAGGGTTAAAAGCAAAAAAGTCTGGTAATCTCCTAGATGTGGAGTGGTTTTCATCAAGAAGAGTCATTAAAATTTAAATCAAATGCAATGCCATTGCCTAAAGAGGACACTTTTATACACATTATAAAACAATAAAACAGCTGTTTTAATCTAATAATGTACCTTTTACAAGATAAGTTCCAATAGAAAAAATAATTGACCTTGAGAGAAAATGTAAAACTAATCAAATACAGTTCTGATCATAGATATACCTTCAACTAATTTATAATTGAATCGTTTCTTTTAAGCTATATCCTGTGTAACCTGTTTTTAAATATATAATGTGCTCAAAGATCTTCGTTTAGCATGCATATTGAAGAAAGTGCAACAGTTTTAAAAGTATCTCAAGTCTTACAAAGTTTTAGAATTTCTTCTTGTGCAAACATTGCTTCTTTATTTTGTTGTCCTACGCAGACCTCAAGGAATTTGCCAAGCAAAACAAAACTCTGATGAAAATATTCAAAATGTGAAATAACAGAATATTTCTGTAGGGTAGTGACTTGTACTAAAAAGCAAAGCCATATTTACTTTGAACTTTCAGTGATGTTGTTAAAAGTTAAAACCAGATGGTAAAAATAATTAAAATATGCATGTATACTCTGTTTTACAGGAGGGGTGCAGATATGGCCCAGCTTCCTTTGTAAATGAAACAAAATAGATGACTTAAAGTACATGCAGTAGCATACGTATGAGAGCTTAGTGCTGAAGTTTAATTCAAAAAAGAGTAATACAAGTCCCTGTCGTAGATGTTGTAAGGGAAACCACAGATATTTGAGTTGGGGCATCAGTAGGCAAACCCCATATAAGTGAAACAAAACGTGGTTTATAAATGCGTTAAAGTGAAAAATGTCTTCTCAGACGTGAGTCTCAAAAGAGACAGTTCCAAGATGGTAAAACTTCCAGTTATAAGGACTTCTGGCAAGGAGAGGTGGGTCCATGTGGATGGACTCCGGATGAAACGTCAAGTGTGGTAAAGCTGCCAATCTTCCATTCTACAGTGGGAGGAAGCGATAAGGTGTTAGTAAATATGTTCATTCTGTGTTGTGGTGGGAAATTACCATCACCCAAGCCTTTGAGCTGTCCCCAGTGCAAACGCACATGACAACACATTCATGTAGAATGTATAACGTTCTGCAACTGGCATTTCAGGGCCACCATAGTGTGTCCATTATAGATTTGAGCAAGATCAACAAAAATGCAGTCAATAGTAGGCCTATTGATTACTTTTTTGGCTAAAACCCCAAGATAAATTAAGGAAAAAATCCATAAATGCAAGCAGTTCAAAAGGTGTATCTGTTATGTTTCAGCCAGAAATGGTTTCCTAGCTTACATTTACTATATTTTTTATTGTTTCTTCCTTTGTTCTTTGATTTATGCATGGGTTTTTTGATATTTAAGTTTTGTTAACATTACGTTTATTTATTTAATATTCACCCAGCAAACAGCTAATGTAATGGTAACTTTAACTCTTGATTCCCTTTTAGATAACCTAACAAGTATTTTTTAATCTGACTGCTTAAGAAGCATACACCATATTTAAATTACTATGCTAAATCATAACAGTTCTTCCTTTATTAATAAAAGTAACATCTCTACTGATGTTATTATCATTTATTTTACATATAGGGTGATCCAGATCTAATTATGCAATTTTCATTATGCTATAACTTATTAAGTTTATTACATAGAAAATAACCCGAAAAATCCCGGACCATCGAGAAGTGTGCGAACAGACGACATGAAGAATCGTCTTTGCGTCAAACTGGAATCATCCCCGCATAAATCAAAGTCATCCAGACGATCCGGATCTGCATAATTAGATCTGGAACCCCCTGTATAATGTGATTAAGGTTTTGGCTGTTTTTGTTTCAGTAAGAGGGAAGAAACCAAGACCAAGTGTTCAGTAGTTGGAGATGAAGATGCAGAGGAACACGGTTATATGTTAAGCTGCATAAGTTAAAACATTTTTGTTTTAAAATGTCAACATTTCTGGTATTCCATTAAAAGCAATTCAGAATTCTGTACCTCTGCCTCCTCCTGCTCAGATTCACATGGGTGTTGAGCTCATCCTTACAGTCCAATGAGCAAAGCACAAGTTATAACTCCAGAAACCTGGCAGCCTCCAAACTTGCACACAGCAAGTTCTATAAAGGTTCCTAACTAGTTATTTGATAATGTCCCAAATAATATTCTGGGAACAGATAAAAAAGCTTTCCATTTTAACATTACCGTAACATTACTGAGTAATGTTCCAGTAACCTAGATGTACACGTCTGATAATATTGCAATAATTTCAATTGTTTGCCGAATATTTATTATGCATTTTTTTCCACGTTTTCTGTGGGTAGAATTCTCACTTAAAAGGGACTGCCATGATGTCACTGTTGAGGGAACGCCCTTAGTCCTTATAATTTCGGCTAGCAAACAGGACCTTCAGGGGTTCATTGATTGTGACAGAGTGCATTTTCATAGCTAGTATTGTTTTAATTATTCTTTTAGTTTTTACTTCTCAGTCTTGTTTACTGTTTATTTGATAGTAGATTTGGACTTGCTTGCCTTGAATTGCCTTTTTAGAAAAAATCATTTTGCCTTTTTCAAATGTTTACTCTCTTTTTGTTTATTTAAATATTTTCTTCCTTTATAAAGATTAATTTATTGGCTTGTCTTCTCAAGCCAGAGGTCTTATGGTTTACCTTCTCCCTTGAAATGCTATTATCTGTATTTTGGACATTTAAAAGTATTTGTGCCAAATTTTGGGCCTGTGCAGGCATGAAAGTCTGTCTGAAGAGTTTTGTGTCTGGCTGCTTGGGGTCATTCCTATTTTTGGGCAGACTAGTGAGGTTCTTGTCTGCCTCTTTTGTATATTTTGTGGCCTGCATCCTTTTTGTCATCCTGTGTGCCTCAAATCACTACAGCAGCATCTAGAACATGCTTATTGGAAAACTGCAAATATGCATACCTGTACCATTAAACTATTACTAGTAAATAGCCAATTGTAAGAAAATGGCCTGCAGATGTTTCAGATAAAGAGATGAAGTGTTTAAGCTGTTTAATCCTGGCTCAACTTTAAAAAACAAATTCTGCATTGTACAGTTAAACAATAAGTTGTATTAAAAAGTGTTATGGATTTAGATGTGTTTAATTTTTGGGCTGTTAGTTGTTTTCAAGTGATTATGCGTCAAATTGTATGCATTTTCTATTATGTTTATTTGATGTTCTGACCCTTTAAATGTTCTTATGTTCCAAGGTCTTTGTGAGTGGAGCTCCAAGAGGCAGGACCACTCCTGGGCTCTCCCTCTGGCCATATAAGTGAATTGAGAATGATAATGAGTTGGAATTCGTTTGTCAGTTATAGTGGAGTCAAGTGAGTATTGCATTTTCTTTGTGGATTTAATGGTTTTGTTGATATTTTTTGGCTCTTTTTTCTAGATTATTCTCTTGGATCTAGTATTCAAACTTGTTTGCGTTGGATTGCCTCTTTAAGCGCATGTCACATTATGAGACTTTTCCAGTGATTTTTAGTCATAGTCTTCATTTATATAATCTTAGAAAATTGTAGGTAGTGCACTCCCATGATTTCAGGCTCGTAATGTAACATAATCAAAAAAATTACCCCAACTAGCTACAACTCACTTGAATAGAATCAAACACCTTTTTATTTTGTCTTTAGGTGCTATGTGTATGAGAGCTGATACAGAGCTGTTGGTCTGATAATTTCTCCAATGAATGCTCATCCAGAAGTACAATGCATAGAATCTAGTAATGAAGAATAAGGAATGTGGTTGTTTTGAACGTTGCAAACAAAAGAGAGACTTGTCTTTTTGATGTTTTATTCCTAAGAAAAGGGCTGAACTTGCTGTTCCTGTTAATCCTTTGTTCAGTGCTGGCTCAGTCAGGCAAAGCATTATTAGCTGGCACAAAAAGGAGAAAGTTGGCACACACTCATTAAATGTGATATGGGCATCCTGTAAATTGACATGGTCTGGTGACAAGATCAGTGACTGTAGTAAGCAAATCTGACTTACTTCACGACTAGAAGTCACATAATGTGACATTGGCTTAAAGCAACTCCTTGTGCCTCTTTTTGCTCTGCTGAGCATTTTTGCTGTATTTTGCATATAATAATAATAACAATAATAATAATAATAACATTTTATTTATCTTGTGCCTTTCCCATGTGCAAATAAATCCTTGATCCTTGTCTTGGTCTGAAACTAACAAAGTTGTAACAATAAATATTGTATTTATTACTATTGTATATAATATACCTGTATGTTTTTCAATGTATTTAGATGTAAAATACGCTACCCTACTAAGTGAATATTTTTTCAGATTATTCTTCAAAAGAATTGGCTATTCCCCTTAACAAAAATGGGTTTCTCAATCATGCATGACTCTTTTTCGCATGAGCAAAAGGCCTGCTTGCTTATTAGGCAATTGAATTCCATTGTATGTGAACGTGACTCATAGATTTAGTGCTAACAAATGTCATACATGTAATGAGTACACAATAATGAACATCCAAATGAAGTGTATATTAGTCTTCAATTTCTTCAGTATATTACTCCCCTCATTGGCACCTTTTCAGACAAGTTTTCTGTATTAGATGCATCTGCACATAAGAAAAACTTGTCGTGTTTGAATGAGAGAAGACCATCCAGCTTGTTTTACTGGGTAACTAAGTTGACTAAAAATCTCAACCAGATACTTTATGAAAGTTGTCAGGTTTTCTTCTTCAACTCCATGATTTAGTAGTTTTTGCAAAATCGGACAACCTTTTGTTTCAGGAAGTACTACTTCGAATGCTCTTAATTGCTGTTGGTTTCCTTGAATACGTTGTTCAATGTTTAATTGAGAATTCTGTACAATCAACTGTATTGATGCTTTTGAGATTTTTAAGACATGGGTTATATCTCCTTATGGTAATTAAACTTTAACATTTTCTTTCTATCAGTAATTTGGTTGTCCAAGCAGAAGGGGGCGCAAGGAGATCCTTACTTGCCTGTTTTGTCTGTTTTTGTGGCATCATTTACACACACATTAAATTGCCCCTGTATCTTACAGATGATGCCCTACAGTCTATGAAAAATGAATAATCTCATAATTACAGAGGATGATGACCTGTTTATTATGTCCATTTAAACCTTCACATCTCATTTGCATAAGTTAAAGATACATGTTTAGTGAGGTGTATTTTCTTACATTCGTGAACTAAAAATAGAAGAAATTATTCTGGATTTGGAATTTTGATATTGATTCCACCTCTTCCTGAAGCTGGTCATTTTAATCTTATTTGTGTTGGTTTATTTTTATAGCATTGCAAAAATTGAAAGGGAGTGTCTGCATACTAGTTATGCCCTAAGTATATAATAATAATGTTTTGTACTTAAACACTCCCACAAGGTACAGAGTTCCAAGTACAGAATGTGTGAGTATCAATCGTGTAACAACAATTTTAGATAGATAGATAGATAGATAGATAGATAGATAGATAGATAGATAGATAGATAGATAGATAGATAGATAGATA
>JANRMT010062807.1:56860459-56979792 GCA_026402145.1 Polypterus bichir lapradei | reverse complement strand
ATAGATAGATAGATAGATAGATAGATAGATAGATAGATAGATAGATACTTTATTAATCCCAAGGGGAAGAATTCTTATTAGAATTTTATTCTTAATAGCACTATTCGATGAAATCTGCTAATGGATTCATAGATTCATATGGAGCACACAATTGTCAAAGGAGAGAGTTTTCTTGAAATGTTTATTTCTGTATTGTTTGCTTCCAATTGTCAAGGAACTTTTTTTACCATTAAAATAACATGTTGATTTTATTTAACAATATATGTTATTAACTGTATCCTTTTCTCCCCACTACTTTTTAATAGTGTCTGTTTTTGAAGTCTCTTAAGTAACAAAGTCCTAAAGAGTTGCTAATTCACAAATACGATAATTTAAATGTTCCACATTACTAACAATCCCACCAAATCCCAATGGTGATTTATGAAATACACATTAGCACAGTCACCGCTTTAAGATTCTCACCTGACCACATTCTTTTTTCCTTTCTTTCAATTTCCATGAAGCTTGACTTATAAGACTCTTATGTCATACAGTACATGTCATAGCATGCTCAGTTTGTCAGTCTGTTTGCTTTACATTTTACAGTTAGAACATGTTTATGCAGTTCGGTTCACTTTAAGATATATATTGATGTTGTTCTTCGTATATATTAAACAGATTTCCTAAAAGAATATATAATGTTAAAGAGCCACTCTGCAAAGGTGGTGCAAGAGATGGACGGAGCATGATATGGCCCTAATATGGTCAGTATTTGTTTAAAGAAAGGATCTTTAATAAAAGTACTATGAGCAAACAGCTGAGATGAAATACCTGTAGAACAGGACAATTCAATTGCAATTTCAGTTGGGTCAGATTTTCAAACCAAGAAATTTAGCTGGGCCAGATATTTTCAGTGGCTGGTAAGCAGCAGGTAATAACAACTTTTAACACCAATACAAATGAATATATTGAAAAACAAGTAATGCTTATTCATGATTTCCCTTTTAGATGTGGTCGCATCTGACACAGGCACATCAGAAATTGCATAAAAAAAAATTAAAACACTATACTTGAGCAGAATCTGAGGTTGCAACAATACCTTTTTCCACTCTTGAAATAAAAAATAAACATATCTGACCTAGGCACATCTCAATATGCATAAAAACAAAATAGTGCACAGTATTAGCACTTGCTTCCCTTTTGATATAAAATAAACATTTTGCTCACATCTAACCCAGGCACATCTCAAAGTGCATAAAACCAAAAAAGTGTTCATTATTAGCAATAACATTTTTTCCCCTTTTGAAATAAAATGCATTAACAGTATAAAAAAGAACTATCAATACTATCAAAGCTATCAGTAAACCCATAGCAAGTGACCATAACAGTAACTAATGCTCATGAATACAAAGTCTACTGCACACTAAGGGAACACAGGTTTATTTTAAATCACCACATGTGAGATTAGCAGTGCCTTTTCTGTAAACAAGGTGGAGGTACATATACGTTGCGTTTGGATCAAGTCTGAGGTACTGTGAAAGTACAGTATATAGAGGCCGAGAGTTTTAGTGCTACATGTTTTGTTTAATTGGTGAAAAAACATAAAATTTTAAATATGAAACTGACAAATTGTCAAGAATAATAATACTCACTACTCAGCTCACTATGCATACTCCATGTAGGGAGGACGCAAATCTGTGATCTCCTTATTGTGAGGCAGCAGCACTTCCATTACGCCACCTGTGCAGGTATACTGTGCTGTATAATACTTAGCTTGATAGTTTAAAATTTCAAACACTGAATTTCCAAAATATTAACAGCAGGTTAACAACAAGCTCTGCATTCTATAAAAAAAAGTTGCTTATATAGTGCTTAATTTGATTGATTCTTTCTAATTTATTCTTTGCTTTGAGTGTAAATGGATGAACGATATCCTCGTAATGGCTATGAATCCACAGAAACGAAGTGTGTGAGTGGATGGCTAACCAGTCGGATGAAGAGAAGTATAAGAAATATTTTTGTTTGAGTTTTGTTGGTTTGGTGTTACTGTAATGTCTGCTCACAACCAATACATATTCACTTTGTCTAAAACACTATCATTTCTGTATGGATTTTTATAGTTATCAAAGAATAGTGCCCAAGTGGTGGTGATTATATTCAAAGAGTCAAAGAGTGTGTTGTTGCTCCTACTCTGTTCAATGCTTTCATGGAGTGGGTGTTGAGCAGGGTCTTGGGGCATCTGTTGGTGAAGAGAGATTCACTGATCTTGACTTTGCCAACGATGCTGTGATGATCGCAGAATCAATGGAGGCTCTGATCACGGCTGTCAAAAGACAGAGCCAGGAGTCTGAGTGTCTGGGCTTGCAAGTGTCCGGGATAGAAACCAAGATCTGGGCCTTTAATGACCTCTTAGGCACAGCCATCAACAGTGTGTCTGTCTGCGGAGAGAGCGTCGACATTGTCGAGAGGTTTACTTACCTCGGCAGTGACATTCATGTCTCTGGTGACTCTTCCTATGAAGTCAGTAGACAGATTGGGAGAGCATGGGGGGATCAAGAGGTCACTGGAAAGGGGTGTTGGCGCTCCTGATATCTATGCAAAATGACAAAGGTCCAAGTCTTTAATGTCCTGGTGCTTCCTGTCTTGCTATATGGTTGCAAGACATGGATGTTATCCAGTCACCTGAGACGAAGATTGGAATCCTTTGGTACTGTGTCTCTTTGAAGAATCCTTGGGCACTGTTGTTTTGACTTTGTGTTGAATGAGAGGTTGCTCATGGAGTCCCGAATGAGACAAATTACCTGCATTTTGAGGGACTGTCAGTTAAGGCACTACAGCCATATGGCGCGATTCCCCAAGGATGATCCAGCTCACAGGATCTTCATTGTTGAAGACCCAAGTGGCTGAACCAGGCCAAGAAGATGCCCACGTAACACCTGGCTGCGGCAGATAGAGGTTCATTTCTGAAGGGTGGGACTGGATCACGTGTCTGCCTGGGGGATTGCCAACCAGAATTCCGAGTTGTTTGTCATGTGGTGGGTGCAGCAACGTGCTGTACCAGTCTATAATGCAGATCTATACTGTTAATCTATAATGCAGAATTTCTACCCTTATGCACAAATGGCTTTATAAGTTGTTTCTAAGTGATACAAATATGCTGCACTGTTTGTTCCTATGTATGATGTCAGACACATAAGCTAAAGCAGCTGATTTTAAAGACAGGATTTTAATTTTGTGAATTTTGAACGAGTCTGAATTTGGTAAAGGACTCGTACATAAAATTAAATAAATGAGCAGATTAAATCAGAGAGAAGAAAGGTGCAAAGGAAGAACTGAAATATTTTGAGTCATGACTGAGTCTTCAGGCAACAAGACAAGCATCACCTAGAAAGATGTGTCATTGATCTTCATCTCCTTACAGAACTAAGTAGCAATCCATCTATCTATCTATTTGCTTTGTTTATAGCACTGATCATTTGAATAAATCTTAAAGATAAAATCTTATTAAGTCCTCTTTTCTTCCTACATACTTTCTCTATTCTGCAGCTCTGGGCTGGAATCCAGTGTTCTTTTTTCAGCTAAGGTGAATCGAGGGGTAGACGATGTTCCGAGGAGAGAAGCTAGAGTGACAGTCATACCTATGGATAAAGTCTGAAGAAACTACTGACAGTGAGGTAATAATAATAATAATAATAATAATAATAATAATAATAATAATAATACATTTAATTTAAAGACACCTTTCAAGACACTCAAGGACACCTTACAAAATAGGAATCAATGCTGTGGATGTCATGAGGAAGGGAGTTCTTAAGATGAGGAGCAACAAAGCTAAAGGATCAATACTCCAGGGTAGACAAACGAGGAGTGGGTGTAACCAAAAGATTTAAATAAGAAAATCTAAGCGTACGAGCAGATGTATAAATATGTAGTAGATCTTATAGATATGAAGGTGCCAGGCTATGCAGAACTTTGAATGTTAATAGCATAATCTTGAAATTAATATAGTATTTAACAAGGAGCACGTGAAGTTCACAAAGAACTGGGGTTAATGTGGTCTATGGAAGTGGTTCCAGTAATAACTCAAGCAACAGAATTCTGGACCAGCTGCAGCCTATAGAGTAGCTTGTGAGGGATGCCAGCCAATATATAATTACAGTAATCAATATGCAATGCTACTAGAACATTTACAAGAATAGCAGTATTATTAGGTGTGAGGAATGGACTGAGACAATTTATATTGTAAAGGTGAAAATATGCTGAATGGGTAATATTATTAATATGAGCTTTGAAAGACAGAGTGCTGTCAAGGGTGACCCCCAAGCTCAGAGAATGGGAAAGATAGCAGGAGAGTGTTTGAGATGTGAGCTGGTAAGAGTGTTTATGATTAGCACCGTTGTTTTGAATGGTGGATAAAGTCATACCACCTGTTAGAATGTGTTTGGAAGGCTGCTAAAGTAGGCCCTATATGGCAGCAAGATTTTAGGTTTTTATTTTCATTCTTTTTATATATTTTAGATTTATATGCTCTCACCATGTATTTCTTCCTAGTGTTACTAAGTAAAATAAATCCACAATTTTCATAAACACCTTTGTTTTTTAGTAGCCATGGCTTAAAACTGCTTTGTCCAAGTTAATTAAGTGTGGTTAATTAGCAAAAAGATAAAGAGAAGTTTAAGGATAATGCAAAACAAACATACTGTATGAACCCAAAGCATTATGGGAAAACCCAACGGATATACCAAAAACAAATAGCAAAAAACATAGTTAAGGAAACATTTATAAAAGTTCATTATCAAAACTAATGATTGCTTCCTTAATTAACTTTTTGATTTTACAAAACACCAAAAAAAAAAACATAAATATGTGTCTTTTTTAACATAATAAAATGACTAAAACATAAAAGAGACAGGTAGACCTAGCATGTTTTTTCTAAAATAATATTAATGAAATCTTGCCGCGTTTTAAAGAACATGTCCTCTAAGGCAGAATTAGACCTTTCTACATAATATAAAACATCACTTACCCACTGAGTTAAAAAGGGTGGGTTTGGATTCTTTCAGTTGAGTAGAAGTCTACTTGCTAGTAGTGTACTGTGGGCTATTGCAACTGATATTTCCCTAAGCACTTTGATGCCATCCAGGAGTACACCAAATATTGCTGTTAATGGATTAGGAGTGATTCTGACACTGAAGTTGTTTGAGAAGTATGTAAAATTTCTGAGCCAAAATTATGTTAATTTAGTGCATCTATGGCCTAGTGAAGCTGGTGCTAGATAGCAGCACCCACAGGTATATTTTGGACAACTTTAAACAATACAAATTTAATTGATTAAAGAGCTTTAATTGAATTATGTAATGCTTGGCACATAAAGAACTAAAGTTTAGTCTATATATGGCTGAGTTCCAAAGGTCTCTTTCCAACCATTTCCTAGGTTATTTGAAAGGGAAATACATTGAAATATTTTTATATATTGTTGAAATGCTCTTTGAGTCTTCATCAAGACTAACCAGTTTGGGCTCTGGGATTGATTGAACGTGAAATGTGAAGAATTTGGTAGGTTTCTTTTAACAAAAGTTCTAATTTGCATATAGGAAGAAAATGTGTAGGAAGGAAATCTAATTTGGAGCATAATTGTTCATAAGATGCAAGTACAGTAAGTGTCTTAATCCCTAGTGTTTTCCATAAATTATAAACTGAGTAGGTTTGAGGCAATGGAAAAATGGTGATTAACATGCATAGGGGCAATAGATACAAGCATTTCTACCTTGAAATGTTCCCTGCATTAGTTCCATATTTTAAGTACTAGGTGGATGACTGGATTGCTGGTAGATTGACGATAATTAGTATTGATTAGACCACAAAGCAGGGCATATGGAAACGATTTAGAGCAAAGTTTATTTTCCATTGCAATCCAGACTGGTGTGGATTTGTGAATTTCTGCCATTATCCAAGATTTTATTGTGCAAATATTTGCTTCTCAGTAAAAAATTGAAAGTTAGGCAGTGCCATGCCACTTTCTACTTTAGAACTTTGTGGCACTGCCTTTTGAATGTGTTTTGAATTCCAGATATTCAGATGAAATTAAATCTCCATCCTTAATTTCCTAAAGAAATTTTTTTTATGTATATAGGGCTACTCTGGTATAGACAGAGAAGCTTATGGAGGATGTTCATTTTCACTGTATTTATTCTTCTTTCTAAGTTGAGATCAAAATGGTGATGCTATAGAAAAATTCTACAAATAATTAAACTTGCTTCACAATAGTTTTGACACATGTTTTCTGAGAAAGAGTGATGCACAATGATATCTCTGTTACAATGAACAGAAATAACACTGTCAATTTCAATTTTCATAAAAACTTAATATAGAACTATTTTTATCATAGCCACTCTGGTTGCTTTAATGTATCTTTAAGCATGCCAGCTAAGAAGCCAAAGCTAAACAGAGTTCCAGTCCATTATAGAGCACACCTTGCCACATATCCACAGTTACTCATGATGCACTAATTCGGACTCTCAACTTGCACATGGGGGAGAGAGAAAAAAAAGAGTACCCAATATAATGAGGCATGTTGGACATTCACAAGAGGTGGCATTTTATTAACCAAACAAAAACATGAAAAAACAGCATTAGAGCAAATGCAAACTGTGGTTCCGTAGCATTCTGAAGTGACATACTTAGAAACTGGTCCACAACTAACGTTCTCCATAAAAGACTCATGTGACCAACTCATCTAACACCAGAGAAAACAGGAATAACTTGCAAACTCCACACAAAGAGTGACCTGATTTGAGAACTGAACTTGGGAGTCAGAAGTTGTGAGGCAACATCGTGCCACTGGTAAATGCCATTCTCTAAGTGCTGTATTTTTATTTTTAATGAGCTGATAATCTCATGTAATTAAAAGTTATTTTTGACACCGCTTCATTTTGTCAATACACTGCTATATCTGTGTGAGACAGCCAGAACACTAAGCTCTTTCAGGAATCTTTAAAGGCAACATTCCATTGATTGATTTCCTTACAGCTACTTTTCCAAAGGAAATTGTTTTGATTTACTCAGAATAGTGCTCATCAATTTCCACTTTTCAATTTGAACCTTAAAGGGAGAATTAAATATACAATTACCTAAATAAAGGTTTCTAATGACTGGTTATCATCAGTGAATTTGTTGAATTAAATGGTGATTGTTAAAGTGAAGTGATCAACAGCCATTCAAATGAATTAGCTTAGAGTGGAGAACAGGATGCTTAGACGCAATAGTATTGGTGTTTTTGGAATTACAGATATCAAAAGGACTCGCTTCCCAGTGAGACTGGTACAGGTTCCCTGCCTACAGGAAATACTTCTACATGGTGATCTTCAACCTAAGCTCCAAGATGTTCTCCACTAATGAGGTACATTATGTCACTGTTGAAGAGAGTATATTTTGCAGGAACAAAAACATTCTTTTGAATTGAAGACTCACCTCTCCCCCTCATTCATTGGTAAAGAGAGATGTCTTTAATTCAAAAGCACATAATTATGGGAATGTCCCTTTCCTGTTAACTATGAATGCTGCCTTTCCAGGAACTTGTCTCTAAATAGCATTATAGTTATTTTTTAATGCAAACATCAATTAATTTTCTGTCTAAACTAGACCTGATTGTGTTATAGTTTCTATTTGGTTAACTGTAGTATATTGTTTGTTTCTTTTCTAAGAGGAATCCAGACTCTGCAGAACAAAATATAATGAGTCCATCTCCAGCATTACTCGTAAATCACCCTCTTAATGGATTTCTCCCTATAGCCTCACTGCATAGATTGTCACTATGATTGGTCAGTCAATCATGTGGGCTTTGGTGTTTAGTTCTGTTGAAAATTTAGGGGAAAAATGTAGTGAATGTCAGGAGAACAAGAACATACCAGATGAACACATTTGTGGCATCTGGTTCAATAAGCCACTTCTTGCCTATAGACATGGTGCATTTATACTAGATAGAGCAAGAAGGGATAAACTTGTGTCCTGTGTGTGTGCTACGTTGCAAATATATAATCTCATTTCATTTGATAAATACATCACGAAAGATGTGGATGTTTTTATAGCTGAGTTTAAATAGGGAGAGATACCCATTGATGCTTATGCACAAGTGAGTCAACCTGTTATGACCAGATTTTTGTGGTCGACTCTGTTCCAGAGAAAATACTTTAAACAATTCTTGTGTGTTTTCTTTTGTTTTCAAATAGGGTTACCCATCAGTATACAAATACAGTAAGTAAGCTTGTGTGAATATTTTGCTGCAGGTTTTGTTTCTCCTGCTTTATTCATGCTTTTTAAAAATTGTGACGGTTAGCACACATTGCAAGTGAAGATGTCATAATTGCTATGTTTGGAATTTTTTCAATAAAGTTGTTGCTTTTAAGGCACATTGGTATCTTTTCTTGGGTAAGTGGGGAGTGGTAAAGTATGTAAACTGTGTGTTCTTGAATCTTTCAATAAAGTTGTAACTTTCAACATACACTGTATCTTTTCTTCTTTAATAATCATTTATAAGTGGGATGGTTAGGTAAATGGGTATGGGTGGACTTGTCTGTATGAGGAAAGGACGCAGTTGTGTGTAAGCTGCACCGCCAAAACTGCCAAACCACTTGGGAGTGCAATAGATTTTCTCTAAACTCTTCTTGTACATCCCCTTTCTGACATGTGCTCTCTGTACTGTCTGTGCATGTGCTGTGGCTACTTAGGACTAGGATACCTGCTTTGCCATAGGAAACTACCTTGCTTCCTTAGAGGGTTGGCTTCCAAGGCAGTCATCATCCACCACCCCTTTCCAGACTACGGTCAATCTGGCCATTCCCTTCTTGGGCTACAGCTAAGATGGCTGCTCCTTTGGGACTACAGCCAAGATGGCTGCTGCCTTTTAAACCCCACACATCAGGTACAGAAGAGGGTGGAATTTCTGTTAACTCGGGTATGTCATGGATGCACTGGTAATGCTTAGGGGGTTTGACATTTTTGACTGTCAAATTTTTTGATTGATTTGGTTCTGCTTTATACTACTTACATCTCTCCTTTCTCTAAAACCCCCAATCACCAAAATATTCAAATTAAGTTTGTACATCTTCTATATATTACAATCTGAAAATGTCATGCTATCGTTCAGCTGCTGACCCATACCGTCTCCTTTGCTGTCCAAATTTACCTGATACTTTTCCTACATGTTTCATATAGCTCCCCCTCTATTCCTATTGATTCTTTGTTTCCAACTCACTTACCTCGATCCTCTAGATAAGTTACTCCTTTCTCACCCAACATCTTTCTCTTCTTTGGATTGCTGTGCTCCCCTTGTCACCTCCACAGAGAGTTTTTCTCCCTGGGCACCACAGCAGCCAAGCTGGTACTGACCTTTTTCTGGGAATTGTGCAAATCTCTCTTTCTCTATTTTCTAATCTCTAGAATTCCTTTTTTCTATCATCTGTTTTCTCTCAAGCACTCGGCACCAACGAGTCATCCAGTTTGAGTAAATAAGTGGCTTTCTGATGCTCAGTTGGTTTGTTAGTGATGCGGAGACAATTTAATCCTTGTAGCCAGGCTCCTTCAGCCTTTTTTATTGGGAGGTACATCTGCTTTCTTCTTAGATCTCCTGGTTGCTTCCTTTTATTTCATTTTTGTAGTCATTATTCCTTACAGTACTACTGTAGAGTGGTAAGGTGTTATATTACCCTTTTAAAAAAACAATTTTAAATGTGTCTTGTACATTGTATTTGTTGAGCTCAAAAAAAAAATGATCACCAAAAAAATAAATTACCATAATTAAAAGAAGCATGCTTCCAAGATACTATCAGGTCATGCCAAAATGTATCAATTTTTTTTATTTGGCATAATGACATTACATACTTTGATAAAGATTTTATTTTAAAAAACTATAGTACTAGGGTGTTGTACCATGTTAGCCATTATGAATGTAAAGAAAAGCCAAGCAAAATGACACCTTTTATTGGCTAACTAAAAAGATTACAATATGCAAGCTTTCGAGGGAACTCAGGCCCCTTCTTCATCTTGCCTGAGATGAAGAAGGGAAAAGTAGAGAAAAGGTGTCATTTTGCTTGGCGTTTCTATAGTTTTAAAAAACTAGAAATGGACTGTTGCATGGCATTATCGGCTTTCCAGCTTTATCACTGGGCAGTAGATATTGGTAACCTTGTATGCTGGCATTTAACTCAGTAACTGGAGCCTTATCTGGCTTGGCTAAATACTGAAACAAATTCTTGGTAATTTTTATTCCTTCATTGCTGTGCTTCTCTTTACCCAAACCACTTCTCAATTTAACCAGAACCCAATAAAGCAACATAATCTTTATATCTGTATTCAGTACAGGAGGCTGTTTGGCTTTGCGCCTGCTGTCTTGCATTCCTCTGATAATACCAATCATGTGTTTTGCCCTTCCCTCTTAATTAGCATAGAAATGGAGCAAGAAGATGCAAGATCAGTTTGAGAATAATATTTAAATGTCATTTGAAAGGCTCTGAAAAAAATACGTTTGCCCCACTCTACATTATATTTCCTAATCAGAAACTACAAATATGCACAGTCTACCCAGTTTTCTTCGTTCTTCCATAATCTGAGATTGATTCTTTTGCTTGAACTTTCGTCTCCTCAAAATGGTTTTGCATCTGAAATGTATTTGTGGCTTTTATAATCACATCCACCATGCTTATAGTTTTTTGGGAACATAGCCTGGGCACAATTCTTGAGTGATGCTTTTTATTTTTTTAACACTCAAACAGTATTTTTATGAGCTTCTTCTAAATTAAACCAATTTTGATCAATAATTTTTCATATTTTATCTCACAATATTCATTTATTTTACTGCAGTTATCAGTTTGTCACCTGATAATTTCTCTGTGGCTCACAAAAATGCAGCCTGTCTTTATCATCTGTTCTTTCAGACACCCTGTCCTTGCAAAACTAAAGCAAACCACCCCAGCCAAATTTGTTCAATGAATAAGACATGATACCTTTCGAAAGATTGAGATCATATACACATTTAGAATATCCAGCATTAAGTTTTTAAAAGCTTGGCAACCATTTCTAAACTGCTTAGATATCTTAAACTTTGACAAACTCAATATTCAGATGATAGCTAATGAAAGAGGACTTTGCAACAATTTTATCTTTGCTTTTTCTGATTTATGGACAGTATAATGTATTTAGCATTCTACTATGTCCTTTAATAAGTTTTTTTTTATTTCCGTTTCTCCACTTTATTTTTTTATTCTTCTTCACCTAGGACAAACTTCTAAAAGACTTCAGACCTGGCTAAAGAATAAACTCACAGAAGGATGGCAATACAGATTGAAAGTAAACACCTTTATAGATACAGCTCTACAGAGGATAACCAGTTTACACCTATTAGGTATTATGGTATTATAGACCTAATTGATTTGGCCAGAATAAGGATGTAAGAAAAATAAGCTATGTTTTAGTCTAGTGGTTACTTCATACACAGCATTTGTGTGTGTATATATACAGTATATACAATACTGGTCAAATCTTTTAGAACATCTCAGTTTTTTGACTTTTCCTTCAAATTTAATAAGCTGATATGCAATGAATGACCTAAAACACTGAAAAGGTAAGCAGTAAACTGCCAGAAGTTTAAATTTAAATTTTAGGTTAGCAAAAACTGAAAAAAGGACATTTCAGAATGTTACAAATAGGCCTTCTTAAGGGAACAACTAATAGTTTACAACCTATGTTCTGCCGCAATTAAAGTAAATTAAGTCTTGCTAATTGAAGCAAACAATTTGCACAGGTGTTCCAACTTCAGTTTATTACTTAAATCCACAGGAAATCCAAGTAAGCTGTGAGGAGCTTAACTAACACAGACCTTGATCATTGAGGCTTTTTTCGGGTGGTGCTGGGTGAGTACAGGGGGGGGCCCTTAGTAAGGGCTACTCTGTTTCTGTATAATCACAGTAAAAGCTGTGTCTGCATACCTGTAAAAGAAGAAGCACCATTCTCAGTGGGAGTGGGACTATGTCAGGACTGTGCTTTTTCTACTATTCTGTTAGTGATTTTCACGGACAGGATATGAAGGCGCTGCCGGGGAAAAAAAGGTGTTCAGTTCAATGGCCTTAGATCTGCATTTCTGCTTTTTGTGTGTTATCCTGTTCGCTTCATCGGGCTGTGAACTCCAGCGCATATTGGGACAGTTTGTAACCGAGAATGAAGAGGAAGGGATAAGGATAAGCACCTCCAAATCTGTGGCCATGGTGCTTAACAAGAAAAAGGTGGACTGTCCTTCAGTGTAGGAGGTGAGTTACTGCCTCAAGTGGAGGAGTTCAGATACTTCAGGGTCTTGTTCACGAGTGAGGGGAAAAGAAATGTTGGGATTAACAGATATGATTTAGGCAGTGAGGACAGATATGAAGTTGCTATACTGATCCACAGTGGTAAAGAAGGAGCTGAGCCAGAAGGCCCCACCCTCACCTATGGTCAGGAGATTTGGGTAATGACTGAAAGGACAAGATTGTGGGCACAAGCAGCTGAAATGAGCTTTCTCTGCAGGGTGGCTGGGTTCTCTCTTAGAGACAGGGTGAGAAGCACAGACATCCAGGTTCAGAGTAGAGCCATTGATCGAGGGGAGCCAAATGAGGTTGCATGCCTCCCTGTGGAAGTTTTACGGGCATGTCCAGCTAGAAGAAGACTCTTGGAGCTCACTGAGAGGATTATATTTCCCAGATGGCCTGGAAACACCTTAGGATCCTACAGTATAAGTTGGAAAGTGTGGCTAGAGAAATGGAAAAATGGGCTTCACTGCTAAGCCTGTTGCCCCCGTGACCCAGTCTTGGATAAGCAGGGAGAAATGAATAAATGATTGAATGAATTAATTAAACCTTGGGAAGAAAGTGAAAAGTCTGTATGTTTAACAGAGTTTCTCCTAATTTGGGATCCTGAGGTTGTTTTTTGTGTGGTGGGTGCAGCAAAGGGCTGTATCAGTGCATGCTCCCAACCAACCAACCAACTACAACTCCATTTCTACAGTTTTACTGCTATTAGAATTTTAGCAATGTCCCTACAATAGTATGGCATAGGTTTCCAAAACCTCTACTAATAAGAATTTATAAGAATTCATTGAAGTAAGAAGTTTGTAAGGTTACTACCCTTTTTGAATTTAAAAAGAAAAGTTAACATAGATGCAACTTTCTATGAGAATACCTGAATGGAATTTTAAAAATCTCTTTAAAATAGAACCTCGTAAGCCTTTATTTTTAAGTCTTACATCAATGCCTATGCATGTTGACTGAGAAGGATCAATACATGCAATAAAATGTGTTTACCTTGAGAGAGATAATGTATATAAACCTTTAGTGCAAGATAACAAATAGAAAAACATTTCAATCTTATCTGTATAAATAAAACAACACTTACAAAGTATGCCTGCTCAAATTCTTGACTTTATTTAACCTGATATAGAGAAATAAACCAATTATTAGTTATCACTGATTTAACAAATCCATTGTTAAAAACATTTAATGCATTTACAAATGTTAGCTTCATTTTACAGTGTATTTATAAATCACTCTGTCTTGCAGCAGAAAATGTCTGTATATTTGACAAAGTATATTGTTCAACATTCTCTTTGTAGCACATTTATTCAAATTAAGCTAGAGAATGGTATAATATAATGCTGAAGGATAGACTTTTAATAACATAATGTCATTTATTCACTGTAAAGAAAATTGAGCATCACACATTAAAACAATAAATAGTTTCAGTTTAAGAATCTTTATGAGATGCACTAAGCATACATTATGTTAATGTCTACAAAACACAACATGATTGAATAAGCAATAAAGAAATGTTGCCATGTCTAAAAAGAGGGGTAGTTCCTAAAGTTTTGAGAGGACAACTTACGACATTTTGTAAGAAAGAGGTTACAATTCAATCCATCAAGATCATTTTGTTACCTAATAACTAAGTCGCCCATTATGTTATCTAGGGAAATTTTTAAAAGTTGTCAAGATTATAGTTAATCTAAATGATTCTATTTCCTGATTATCATGACCCTTTTCATGAAAAAGTGCTTTATGGTTTCTATCTAGAATGTACCTCCCCATAATTTCCTGGATTTCACACATTATATAATTTACTATAAACGTGAAAGATGTCTTTATGTTCAGAAATATCAGTTCTTTTTAGAATTCTGAAGACCTGATTTTAGACCAACAAGTATTCTCTCTCCAAAACTGAGAGGTTTCTTTATCCTTCTGAGTTAAGGCTGGACATGTACTTCATAGAAATCAGTATTCTTTATGTAATTCAGTTTCAGCTCTATAGATAGAAACAGAGAAGGACTCCATAAATAAAATGTTTTATTATTATTATTATTATTAAATCTTGATTTTCCACCTACCTTCCCCATTATTCTGACTTTGTTAGAACTCTGAAGATACAACCCAAGCATACATGTCCAATAATTTATAATTATCATTCCCAATTTATAATTATCATTCCCTTAAATGGCTAGATATAAAGGAATTCTTCTGATGTTTGTCCAGTGCTAAAGATTTCACAAGTCTTTCAGAAGATAAAAAATAAGCACTGTGATAGAAAGACAAAGAAAGTTCAGAAAATAAGTAAGAAGAGTATTCGTAAAAAGGCATCCCAAAATTAAGAGTGTGATCCAAGAACAGAGCAAAAAAAATCAAAAACCAGAAAAACAAAACAGTACTTATATAAAAAGCTTAACATTGAGTGAATCACTGTTGGACTCCCCTCCTTCACCTGAATATAAAGGCAGAGAGAGCTCTCTCAGTGGTCATGTAATGCTGGCTCTGCCCCTGAAATTCTATTCTATGGAGACAGGGCACATAACCAAACATATTAAAAACATGACAAATAAACAAGATAATATTTAATATATAATGAATAATAACATAATATACAAAATAATATCTAATAAAACATAAAAATAACCCATAAAATAAAAATGTACATGAGCTAGGGATGAAATCCTAGCTAAACTGTAACAGCATCTTCCAGTCTACACCAATGAAGAGGAGATGGTAAAACATTACATTTTCCTTTGTCAGAGCCAGGCTGGTGTCTTGGTTTGTGGGATTTCAAATATATTTCAAAGAAACGCAGAAGAAGCTAGGTTTGTCTTCAAAGTTAGATCACATATTACTTCAGCACTGAGAGACCAACTAACCTTGTAACCTTTTTTATTTTCTATAATGTCTGCCTTTCTCAACACTCTGGCCTGTCACCACTTTTATCTTCCTTTGCTTTGTTCATTCTTTACCTGCCTATATGTCAGCCGTGTCTTTTATTTTACATGCACACAGCCAGTTAAAGCTAAATATTTCACAGGTTATCCTACTTTATTTAAAAATTTTCAGGTTACAATTACCCTTCACTTATATCTACTTTTAAAAACAAGTAATTTTGACATTTTTGTGAATGTTTAATTTAGCAGTTTATTATATAAAGTATAACTGAGGAAATGTGGATATCTTTTCCAAAGCATAGTTTTGTTTTGTTTTTTAACTCGTGCTGAAAATAACATTTTTTTTTAACATTTGCCTTATTTGTTTGTCCTAGCTATATAAAAGGATATGCACACAAGCCACTTCTATTTCGATTAAGCCCCAGGATTTTCAAAAATGGCATCTGCTGCTCCCTGTGATCACAATGGCAAGAATTTCAGTAGCTCCTGTGGTGCCGGACTGCTGAGCATGAAGATTTACAATTTATATAATTTTTCAGGGCTACCTGGGTTAGCACATTGCTGCTTACAGTCTCACATTTCTTTAGCCTTTGGGCAGCAAAAGCGCTTTAGTCACCAAAGAGAATCATCAAGTCTCGCTATCTTGCTACTTATTTTGCTTTTAAGGGATAAACAGCATTTCTGTAAACTCAAGGACATGTTGTCAATTTCTTGTGTTCCTGCAATTAATTTTTATTAAGACTCTCCATATATAATATATATATGAAAATGAAGGTATGTGATACAGTTGACATATTTGTAGCTGGAGATCCACAAAGCGAGAAAATGAGTCACATATCTTAAAATATATATTTTTTTTATTCCTAACCATTCAACAACCTACCAGGTGTTATCATCAGAATAGCATGATTAGACATACAGGAATAAAAGGCAACATATAGCAAGTGAGAGATGGGGGATGAGGGTGGATTAATAAGTTGGGCTTCAGAAGGTGTTGGTCATAAAGTCTTTTTTATTAGTTGGATGTTTTTCTTTTTAAGCCTGTACTTGACTGGACTTGAATCCAGCATATGTAGGCTTAAAAAGAAGAAATAGGTATGCATGATGCATAAACAAACAGAACTTTTTTTTGTATATATACTCACTGAGCAAATTTCTTCCAAGTAATTTCAATACGGCATACTATTGGCTTGTTGCTGCAATCTAAAGAATATGAACTGCATTAATTTAGTACTATTGCAGCTGATAAAGGCAACTTTTAATGAGGTTGTCTTAGTGTTTATCTTTTTCTGGGTATTTATACATAGAAAATCAAAAGTCTTATTAGCTTATATTTTAAGTTTAACCATAATGGAAATAACTGTAAAGTTTTGTTGAAATAGGTGCAGTGGTTTTCCTTTGATGCTCTAATACTGCTTTTCTCACTGACTCTGTCACTGGGTCATGCGTTGCCATTGTTGGTTTTGGAAGTGGGTTGTTATGGGTTGTGATTGGGTTGCAGCAGGTCACTTAAGTGTTCAATATTAATTCGCGCATTTATTTAGAATCATCTCATGAACTGCAACTTCCCCGACTGCTTAGTTATACATGCTTATTTCTCCAAGGGGAACCCCTGCTCTGACATTCATAGTTGTCGCGTCGAGAATATATTTAAAGAGGAAATACATGGTCAAGACACCATAAAGATTGAGAAACACTGCTCTAACAGACACACAAAAATTAATTCATATAGATAGAAACATATACTAAGCAAAACTGGAAATAAATGTGCACAGCTTATTCTGTAGATAGATAGATTGATAGATACTTTATTAATCCCAAGGGAAAATTCACATAATCCAGCAGCAGTATACTGATACAAAAAACAATATTAAATTAAAGAGTAATAAAAATGCATGTAAAAACAGACAATAACTTTGAATAATGTTAGCATTTACTCCCCCGGGTGGAATTGAAGAGTCGCATAGTGTGGGGGAGGAACGATCTCCTCAGTCTGTCAGTGGAGCAAGACAGTGACAAAAGTCTGTCACTGAAGCTACTCCTCTGCCTGGAGATGACACTGTTAAGTGGATGCAGTGGATTCTCCATGATTGACAGTTTGCTCAGTGCCCGTCACTCTGCTGCAGATGTTAAACTGTCCAGCATTATTCCTACAATAGAGCCTGCCTTTTTAACAAGTTTGTCCAGGCATGAGACGTCCTTTTTCTTTATACTGCCTCCCCAGCACAATACCACGTAGAAGAGGGCACTCGCCACAACCGTCTGGTAGAACATCTGCAGCATCTTATTGCAGATGTTGAAGGACGCCAACCTTCTAAGAAAGTATAGTTGGCTCTGACCTTTCTTACACAGAGTATCCGTATTGGCAGTCCAGTCCAATTTTTCATCCAGCTGCAATCCCAGGTATTTATAGGTCTGGACCCTCTGCACACAGTCTCCTCTGATGATCACAGGGTCCATGAGGGGCCTGGGCCTCCTAAAATCCACCACCAGTTCCTTGGTCTTGTTGGTGTTCAGGTGTAAGTGGTTTGAGTCACACCATTTAACAAAGTCTTTGATTAGCTTCCTGTACTCCTCCCCCTGCCCACTCCTGATGCAGCCCACAATAGCTGTGTCATCAGCGAACGTTTGCACGTGGCAGGACTCCGAATCGTATTGGAAGTCTGATATATATATAGGCTGAACAGGACCGGAGAAAGTACAGTCCCCTGCGGCGCTCCTTTGTTGCTGACCACAATGTCAGACCTGCAGTTCCCAAGACGCACATACTGAGGTCTGTCTGTAAGATAGTCCACGATCCTTGCCACCAGGTATGAATCTACTTCCATCTCTGTCAGCTTGTCCCTAAGGAGCAGAGGTTGAATGGTGTTGAAGGCGCTAGAGAAGTCCAGAAACATAATTCTTACAGCACCACTGCCTCTGTCCAAGTGGGAGAGGGATCGGTGTAGCATGTACATGATGGCATCCTCCGCTCCCACCTTCTCCTGGTATGCGAACTGCAGAGGGCCGAGGGCGTGGTGGGCCTGTGGCCTCAAGTGGTGAAGCAGCAGCCGCTCCATGGTCTTCATCACGTGACGTCAGAGCGACAGGCCGGAAGTCATTTAGCTCACCAGGATGTGATACCTTTGGGACTGGGGTGATGCAAGATGTTTTCCAAAGCCTCGGGACTCTTCCCTGTTCCAGGCTCAGGTTAAAGATGCGCTGTAGAGGACTCCCCAGTTCCAACACAGTCGTGGCGAAACTCCATGTGGACCCGCTGCTTTGCTGGCACGAAGTCTCCTCAGCTCTTTGCTCACCTGCGCTGCTGTAATTGTGGGTGGGGATGTCTCTACTGTGCTGGTATTAGTAGAAGGATGGTTGGAGGATGCAGTACTCCAAGATGAGAGTGGGTTAGGATGGTCAAACCTATTAAAGAAGTTGTTCATTTGGTTTGCTCTCTCCACGTCTCTCTCGATGGTGGCACCCTGCTTCAAGCTGCAGCCAGTGATGATCTTCATCCCATCCCACACTTCCTTCATGCTGTTATTCTGCAACTTCTGCTCCAGCTTTCTCCTGTACTGCTCCTTCGCCGCACTGAGCTAGACTCGGAGTTCCTTCTGCACGCGCTTGAGCTCATGCTGATCACCACCTTTAAAAGCCCTTTTCTTCTGGTTCAAAAGGCCTTTGATGTCACTTGTAATCCATGGCTTGTTGTTAGCATAGCAGCGTACTGTTCTTACTGGAACTACAATGTCCATACAGAAGTTGATGTAATCAGTTGTGCAGTCAACAGCCTCTTCAATGTTCTCACTATGTGACCCCAGCAGTATATCCCAGTCTGTAGTTCCAAAGCAGTCTCTCAGAGCCTGCTCTGCCTCAGAGGACCACTTCCTGAATGATCTGTAACATGTATTTGAAACATAAGAAGTAATCACAAAAATTGGTTGGACTGTTTTCCCCATCATGTCCATTGCCCAGACCATGCTCTCACTGATTTCCACTTCTTTGGAACCCTTGAAGATGCCAACCATGGGAAAATGTTTCAGAATGATGGAAAGTTTATTGAGGAATTAACTATGAGTTCTTCTTTAAGGAAGGAATACAGGAATGTTCTTATTTATTGCTGCCAACATAATGTACTTCTTAAAGTTAGTGTTAATGTAGAAAAATGGAGAGTGTAGAAGCTGCAGTATGTTCTAGTTATCTAATAACATTTTGTTTAAATAGTTCTATAATAAATTATCGGCCTTCTCTGCCACCCTCATATCTTATTTATTTGTATGTGTTATTGGCTTCCAGGTTTCATTCACATCTTACCGTATATCTACAAGTAATATTCAAATACCCTTTTTCCCCACCTACTATGAGAAAACAGTAATGTAAAGGACATCATTTTAAGTCAGATTTCAAATATACTGGAATAGCCAAAAGGCTAGCAACAGTTCAGCATGTTCAATTATTTTGAAAGATATTGGAGTTAATCATTGTAAAGCAAGTTCAAGTTTCTTTGTGTTTTTTTTAAGGAAAATCTCATATCATTTTTGCTTTGCATTATGGTAGGATGGTTAAGATGCCTGCAACTAAGCAGGATGAAAACACATGCTAAAGGTGGAGTGTCAATGACCAGAATAGAATAATTATTAAGCAGTTAATAGTCTATTGGGTTATTACAATTGTTTGATTTGTTAAGTGACTCACACAAGGTCAAAAAGTGGCCAATTTGTACAAGCAGCATTATAGTTTAAAGTAAAACCTTTGATTACAGTTTCTGTCAATATCCTAAAACCTTAAATATTAACAAGCATACCTGGTATTTAGACTTGAAGTTTTTAAAGAATATTTAAGAAAGGTTCCCCTTTCTTAAATTTTGTAAATATTGTAAATATAATAAAAATATTAATATTAAAGTTTACTTACGTAAATAGTGCTTTTTACAGAAGTGTTAAAAAGTGCTTTACAGAATAAAACATTGATGGAATAAAATCACAGTTAAAAAATACAAATTAATTAAAATCACACAGCAAATAATTACTTAAAAGCAGCATTGAAGAAGTAGGTTTTAAAGTTTAAAAACAGTGAACATATTGTTGGATCAGATTTTCAGGCAAAGACTTCCTGACCTTTGGGCCATAACAACTAAAAGCTGACTCTCCCATGTTTCAGTCTAATTCTAAGTTGTTATCTGATGATCTGACAGACATCTGGAAGGAGTGAATTAAGTACATAAGATAGAGAGGACTAAGGCCATGTAAATATTTAAAAACCAACAACAAGAGAATTCTAAAATCAATTCAGGATGTGACAGGTAAACAGTGAAGATATTTCAGAGCTGGAGAGACCTGGTCCCCAATACTAGTGCAAATGAGGACTATGGGAGCTGCATTCTGGACTTACTGCTACAGAGCAATAGTATACTTAGAAAGACCAGCCAAGAAGGCATTACAATAGACCAAGTTTCATGAGACAGTTATGCACTTCATGGTATTAAAAGTATGCAGTTTTTAAGCTACTGATAAAATGTTTAAAATGGGTTCAGTGTCAAAAATGACACTGTTTTTATCTAAATTATTACTATTTTACTTAGCAGATGCATTTATCCAAGGTCACATTTTGTATTTAATTGCTTACATTCTTTTATTTAGCAATTGGACCACAGGCAGGTGATGTACAGTAACTTGCTCATGGTCACACAGTCTCAGTAGCAGGATCTGAACCCACTACCCTAGCGGCTAAAGCCCAAAGCCTTAACCACTATACCACACTGCCTACATTTTTACTTTTAGTTACAGTATATTAAGGTATGCCTGCCTTTTTATCTTCTGAGCTTATTTTCAGACTAAGAGAACTTCTATCTTATCGGCATGTAATTGAAAAAATATAAAGATATTCATACTTTTAACTTGAGTGCAGTCAAAGAACTCATTGAATCAAAAGCATTTAGCACCTGAGGCAGAAATATTGAAATTCATTATAATGCTAGCTTGCTGATCAATGTACTGTACAAACTTAAATAACAAAGGCACCAAATAATGCTTAGAGAAATAAGTGTCTAACACAATATGAACATGTATTCATATGCTTAAACCAATCTAAGAGAGACCAAATCAGTTTTATAGCCGCTGAAGTAAAATGCCATTGTCAATAGTATCAAAATCTGCACTAAGACCTAGAAAAAGAAAAAGTCTTCATTCAGTCTAAAATTTAGGACCTTCAGAAGAACTGTCTCAGTGCAATGCTGGGACCTTAATAGTGCTTTTTACAGAAGTATTAAAAAGTCCTTTACAGAACAAAACATTGACAGTTAAATAATAAAAATTAATTTAAATCATACTGTAAATAATTTCTTAAAAGCAGCGTTGAAGAAGTAAGTTTTAAAGTTTAAAAATGATGAACATATTGTTGGATCAAATTTTCAAGTAAAGACTTCTTGACCTTTAGGCCATAACAACTAAAAGCTGACTCTCCATATTTCTATCTAATTCTAAGTTGTTATCTGATGATCTGACAGAAGGAGTGAATCTAACAATCAAGTGTGTAAGATAGAGAGGACTAAGGCCATGTAAATATTTAAAAACCAACAAGAGAATTCCAAAATCAGTTCTGGATGTGACAGGTGAACAATGAAGATATTTACGAGAGCCCTGGTCCCCAATACTAGTGCAAATGAGGACTATGGCAGCTACATTCTCAATTTGCTGCTACAGAGCAATGCTTGGACCTAAACCCAGACTGCAATTTGCAATGGAAATTATATAAACTCAAAAAGTCAGTTAATTGAATTGCTGGATCCTCCTCGATTATTTTGCCTAAGAAAGAAAAGAAGGAAATAGCATTGTACTTACACAAAACACTGAGAACAACAGGTTATTTTTCTTTTGTAGAGGCTTTACAATGGCAGTTTTCAGACAGTTATGGAAGCTTCCTAGCTTCAGTGATTAATTAACATTGTAAAGAATGATCAATGAGACAGTGCTAATGACATGTTTGTTAACAGGAAGTGAAGAGAACAATTGGAGGAATATGAAAGTTAAATAATTCTAGTTAGCATTGAAGTATCGATAACTGTAGATATGCTAAATCTATCATTGGACCTGTTGTTTTGGAATACACAGGTTCACTTGAGGTCCACAGTTTTATGTTGCCTGTAATGGCATTAATTTTGTTACTAAAATAAAAGCAAACTGATCACAGTTCTCATTTGAAAAATCCTCCATTAAAGCCCCAGTGGTGGTGGTGGTGGTGGTGTTTTACTAGTTTATCAGTAGTATAAAAGAGGACCTTTGTATTGTCGTTGTAATTATTGATGAGATTGGGAAAGTAAGACTACTTAGTTTGTTTCATCTCTCTAAGTATTTGCAGACTACAACAACATTTATTTATATAGCACATTTTCATACAAATTATGCAGCTCAAAGTGCTTTACATGATGAAGAAAGAGAAAAAAGACAAAATAAAATTAGACTTAGTGAACATAGAATAAAAGTAAGGTCCGATGGCCAGGGAGGACAGAAAAAACAACAACAAAAAAAAAAAACTCCAGATGGCTGGAGAAAAAAAATAAAATCTGCAGGGGTTCCAGGCCATGAGACCGCCCAGCCCCCTCTAGGCATTCTACCTAACATAAAAGACCTCAATCAGTCCTCATGGTATTCAGGGTTCTCATGGAAGAACTTGATGATGATGGTCATGTGGAATTCTGGCCTTTAATCCATCAATGTAGGGACATCATGATGCTTTGATAAGGTGGTGGTGGCGTAGGTCGCCACCCCAGAAAACCGGAAAAAGAACAGAAGAGAAAGTAGGGGTTAGTACGGATTTTGGAGCCACCATGAATAATCATGATGATCATTTAGGCAACCTAGATTTTCTTTTACCTCTCCTGAATTACCTTTTAATTGTTAAAATCAAAACCTCCAGGGTGCCCTTATCTTGCCAGAAAAAAATTTAGTTTTTAATGGGGCAACTGCATTAATGCAGTTAGTAAGTCTGGCATTAAAGCTCTGAACAAAACTATCAAGGCTCAGTTGACTCAGCAAGGGGAGGAAGGCTAAATGTTGCATAAAATCAGTGATAGACTACTCTGTCCAATAACACATTGTCACACTACCTCTTATTAGACCTTGAAAAAATAACACCCTAAGGATCAGAGAGTCTACTAAGTGTACTGCATTTATTTCTAAACCACGTGAAATGACTAATTCAAGGATGGCCCTGTCTGTAAGTAGATTTAATCACATTCTGTTTTAAATCAAGAGAATCAAGTAGCCCTGTTATTATATCACATCCATATGTATGCTAAAATCATCTGCTATTAAAATGTAATCAAAATTAGAGCAAACATTAGAATCCAAGTGCCACAATATAGTAGTCTCGCTGGGCCAGACAGGATTTTCAGACGAGAACACACTTCTGGGGACTACCCTTTAAAAAGTGAATAGCTGCAAAATCCTGTGCTGCAAATGTCATATTTACAGGGCTTCATCCTAAACACATTTCCCCAATTTCTTCAGTCCATGCGTTTTAAACCACTGCCAGGGTTTTGAGGGAGAGAGCAAAAGATACTGAACAAGAGACTTGACGCTGAGAGAAAATAAAAGGCTAAAATTTCTGTTATTCATTCAGGAGCACAGTAGCACAAGGTAACTGAACCGTAATAATAAATTTGCACGTTGTAATGAACACTGCGACAATGGAGACAGACACATACATGTAGACCACTGTAGCTCCACGCTTTTGAGAAGTGCCTCTGTCTGTTGCAATAGTTTCTGTGACAGAAAGATATTGTATCTCTATATGACATAACAACAGTAAACAGACTTTATGTAAGCATTGTGGTCTATGGATATATAACATGTTAAAATGCTGTGACTATTTTGTCGTGGCATGTTTGCATTTTGAAATAAACATTAATAATAAATTTATTCAGTTATTCGTTTCGACATACAATCAGAAGGTGGATGTTGTGCAGCCTTGTCCGTGCTTTACTGGTGTCGTTAAGTAGATTTGTTGATTCTGGTGTTCTGAGTACTGAAATATGTATTGTCTGTGGCTCTTAATTTCTTATTTTAACAAAGTGTGACACACCATTTACTTTTTTTTTTGTTTTTTCTGTTCTCCTGGCCATCTGAACTTACCACCTGACTATCTTTAGATACTTACATTATGATATTGTATATAAGGATGCTACTATTTTACTAATTATATGACTATGTTTTATAAGATCATATGGATTTTTTTTTTCCTACTTACTCATTAATATTCTTACCTAATCTTATTTGTTCTTTCGTTTCTTGGAACTTTTTCTTTGACATCTTGTAAAGCACTTTGAGCTACATTTTTCGAGTGAAAATGTGCTATATGAATAAATGTTGTTGTTAAACAATAATTTTCATTTTCATAACGCTACCTAGAAGTTGCGTTTGCATGCCTTGGGTCATTCTATAGGACATGAATCCTCTCCCAAGTCTCATGTCTGTTTCAGAATGCAGAAACCTTCCCTTCAGAAAGTCGGCTTGCTGCTTACTTCTTTGCATCCAGTTTCCCCTTTGATAATGAAAAGTAATACAAACAAATGTAAAACAAGTGATGCAAAACAAACACACATAGCATAAAGTTGCAATCACCCTGTTTCACTGACCTTGGTCTTAGAATGATACTATGCAAGTTTATGGACCAAAAAATCTACTTTCACATGGCTTCACAGTCTCTCACATATATCATCGAATAAACTGTAGTTAAGATCTGACATGGGATTTCCAGCAACAGTTTTTACTTTAGTTATTCACATAAAAGTCATTTTTAAGCACCTGGGAAACAGCTGCAGTACAAATGTATACATATTCACAGTTTCTAGTGTCTATTGTCCTACAAGAATGGACGGTTGTGCAACATTTTCCTACATTTCTTTAAATATATTAAGGTGTCTGCCAAATGAAGAATTATAATAATAACAACAACATACTAAAAAAAGTTTTAATTTACGTGTTGTTTTAACTTTCATTGCACAAAGGGAGGTCTCTGGAAAGGCTGGTGCCCTGAGTGAGTTAGATTGCCAATGATGTTTGCAGCACACCTTACCTTGGACTCACATAGGACTTGAATGGGTGGTAAATTATACAGCCTATGGTATTTTCAGAGGTTCTGATGGTGTACCATTGATTGGCCTTAGCTCTTGGTATCATCAAGAAATGATTCAACAAGAATCTGAAGAAACTGCCTGGACATTACACAACCCAGGAAGTGCAGAAGACCGCACTGATGTTAATCACTCACATTCTCAACAAAAAGCTGGGTTAAATATTAGGGTCCCTGGTTGGGTCACAGATACCCTGGCAGCTACCAACAAATTATATAATAATAATAATAGTTGACCTGCAGCGGGTTGGATAATGGATGGAATAATAGTTGACTTTATTGAGATTTAGATGATATACGGTGTAACAGATTTTTTATTCCCTTCTACTGGTGTTTTTAATAAGAAATACTAACTTTGTTTTGAATGCTTCTTTGTTTTTATTTTGTGGTTTTTGTTAGGAGTTTTGCTAACTAAATGCGTACATTTCTGGAGAGTTGTTTTGACCTACATTGAAATACTTTAATTGCACATTGATGGACTCCATTCTGCTACCAAGGTAACATGAAAAAAACAATAGGTTACACCAGTCTTTTCGGGTGTGTCATAAATATGGGATGAAACAGTACAGAATAACTTATTGTGAAGATACCTGCAATGCCCTTTTGACATTGTACAGAATTTCACGATGGTCAATTGCAAAAAAATGAAACATCTATTTTTTCAATTGTATTGCAATATAATCTGCCTAAGTCAGGGGTCATTTTATAATTTTTTTTAAAAAAGTAATGTAGAGACAGTGAAAGACAGTGCATATGTTTTCAGTACATTAAAGTTAATCGTCTTCCATCTATTAAGAAGTTACTAGAAGACGAACTGTCACAGTTTACCTATTATTTAAGTAGATGAGTCAGAGAAAATCAATTTCATCCTAATGTTTGCAAACTTTCTTTTCTAGTAAGCTGCAAAGAAAGTAATATGCAAATAATGATATTAATTTAACCTCGTAACCATTCACTGGATTGTACTGCTCACATTATTGCTGTGAAGTATAAAAAAGCCTGCAGAAAGGTGATTTCACATTTATTTAGTATGCTTTACATATACTTGACATTTACCCAGGATGTTTAAAATGCTTCACAAAGAATTTAGACACCACAATGTCTTTGAAAAGGCCCTGGAGAATTAATTTATTGTCCATCACCTCTAGGTTGAAGGAAAATAATTTAAAGGATAAGCTTCCCTAGCCACTAACGAAACAAGAAACCTTTGTGCTTTTGTCAGTGTCTGTGTCTCAAATAAACCATCCGGTGCATGGCTCTGTTGTGACAATAGAAAAAACAAACAATATCTGTAAGGTAATGCATCTTTCATATATCCTGTCTAATTTGGTATTAGGCATGTCTATGCAGTGTGCTTCTAGAATGGAATGTGTGTATTGAATCTTCACTGTGTAATTATATCTAAACTTGTAACCTGGCAGGGCAGCAAGGCCCAACTTGATCTGTTTTTTGTCAGAGAAGCTTTTTCTAGCTTTATAACAAATCAGATACTGCAGAATATCCTTTGAATCTGAGAAATTTCCATGTATGTTTGTTATTAACAATAAAGAAGGAACATAATGCCTTTCTACTGTATATAGCCTATATATATTGTTATATGTGATTTGCAATAATGCAGTAAAATTAAAGAAAACAATGCCATAATTCATTTTGGATGAAAATAAATGTGAAAAACATTATGTTTTTCATTTTTTCATTGGCAGAATAGTTTCTCTTTATTAATTGCCACTAAGTTCTTTTTTTATTAGCGTGCTGCCTTTCCATTCATCTCTTTTCTAAACCTTTTTCCATTTCTGGGTTAGCCAGAGGCTAATCCTGGCAACACAATAACCCTTGATCTGGGTGTTAGCACACTTGTGAATACACTAGCATTTGACCAATATACAGTTACTAAATTACTTAACCTGTATATGTTTTGCATGTCGCTGCTGCCTCGCAGTTAGGAGACCCGGGTTCGCTTCCCGGGTCCTCCCTGCATGGAGTTTGCATGTTCTCTCCGTGTCTGCATGGGTTTCCTCCGGATGCTCTGGTTTCCTTTCACAGTCCAAAGACATGCAGGCTAGGTGCATTGGCGATCCTAAATTGTCCCTAGTGTGTGCTTGGTGTGTGTGTGTGTGCATCCTGCCCTGGGTTTGTTTCCTGCCTTGCTCCCTGTGTTGGCTGGGATTAGCTCCAGCAGACCCCCGTGACCCTGTAGTTAGGATATAGCGGGTTGGATAATGGATAGATGGATGGATGTTTTGAATGTAGCAGAAAATTGGAAACCTATGTAAACTTACTTGGGCACAGACAGAATGTGCAAATTTCATACCACCAGGTCCATGGAGCTCTCAGCCACAATTACTTTCCACTGGGCATCTGTGCTGCTTTGGCTCAGCCCTCTATTCACCCAAGCAGTTTTTTTTTTAATGCTGTCATCTTCAGGCAGCAATTTTGCAAACATTATTTTGATTTATGGCTACTAACTATAGTTGGAATGAGAGTTCTACTTCTGTTTATTGCAGCTCAAATAGTACAGTGACTATAAGAAGTATTCACCCCTTGGAAGTTTTCACATTTTTTGTTATACAAAATTGAACCACTGTAATTTTTTTTTTGACATTGAGCAACAGAAAATGACTTTTTAATGACAAAGTAAAAACAGATCTGTTAAAAGAAGTCCAAATTAATTACAAATATAAAACACAAAATAATTGATCAAATAAATATTTGCCCATTTTAATATAACAAACATTTAAATTATCATTTGTGCAGCCAATTTGTTTTATAAGTCACGTAATTAGTCGAGATCATCCATCTGTGGTTTCAGCTGACTGTAGTATAAATACACTTGTATTTTTAAGGCTAAACTTGAGCTGAGCCAGTATCATGGCTTACCCTAACCAATGAATACAAAAAGAACACTCAAAGAAACTCAGTGAAAAGTGTATTGACAATCAAAGGTCGGAGTAATATTCCTTGGAGTCCAGGTAATTCTAAGAAATGAAAACAATATGGCATAGATTAGGCCTTCCACAAAAACTGAGTGATTGTGCAGGAAGAAGACCATTGAGGGAGACTGCCAACAGACCTGTCATAACTCTGAAGGAGTTACAAGTTCTGATGGATACGATTGGGGTTACTGAGCATACAACTGGTGTCTAGGTGTTTCACCAGTTGTAGCTTTATTGGAGAGTGACACAGAGAAAAAATGCGCATGACATCTTGGCCACAGTTTGGTAGAAGGCACATTAGAGACTCTGAAGGCAGATGGAAGATGGTCCATTAACACCAAAATAGTTCTTTCTGGCCATCAGGCTAAACACTAATGTTTGACAAAAGCTGAGCACTGCACTTTTTTTTTTTTAAATGAACCATCCCCACCATAAAGGACAGTGGTGGTAGCATCATGCTGTTGGGATGCTACTCTGCAACAAGCCCTGGAAAGCTTGTGAGGGTAGAGGGTAAGTGAACGCAGCAAAATACAGAGAAAATCCTGGAGAAAAACCAGATGTAGTCTTTAAGAAACCTACACTTTGGGAGAACATTTGTTTTCCAGCAAGACAACAACCAAAAGCATAAAGCCAATACAACACAGGAGTAGCTTCAACACAATGTTAATTTCCTGGAGAAAATTCCTCAGAGTCCAGATCTCAATCCAATGGGGAATTTGTGGTTGGACTTGAAAAAGGCTGATCACTCACAATTTGCATGCAACCTGACAGAGCCTGAGTAGTTTTGTAAAGAGGAAATCGGGAAATGTCCAGATATGCAAATCTGATAAATACTTGTCCAGAGACTTAGGGCTGTGATGGCAGCCAAACTTACTTCTACTGACTTGAAGGGGATGAATACTTATGTGATCAATTACTTTGTTTTTTATACTTGTAGTTAATTTACACCAATTTGCAGCAATCTGTATTTACGTTGACAATAAAAAGTCTTTTTTTGTTGATAACTGTCTAAAGGCCAAATGAAATCCACTCTGCAATGGGGTAAGCAAAATTTACTTGACAAGATTTCTTAAAGTAAGCTAAATAACTGTAAATACAATTTTTTTGATAAGTCAATAATTCTTATAATAAGGGAAACAAGACTTACTATTGTGATACAAAAACTTTTCACTTGCTTAGATTTCAGTTTTTGCAGTGAATACTAGCCTAGGCCTGATGTCACAGTGGGTGAACAACTGGTTCTGTTTAGAGATAAATGATGTACGTAAGTCCTCTTATTGTTAGGTTTGTTGTTTAATGCTATATAATATAACTTAATTGCTTTTAATAAACTGTCAGAGAACAATCTTTACCCTTTCATTACTCATGAAGTTATGAATAAATGTAAGCAGAATTTGATGCCAACAGGAGGGTTAGTTCTCTGTCAAGTGCTTGCATTTTGAGGAGAATAGAGTCAGATCCTAGTCAATAAAACAGTTAACTAAGATAACACCAAGATGAGCACCAAGTGAAACTGTAACAACTTACATAAAAAATTATCTAAAAAGGTGTGCTGTTTTCGATCCTGTTGGAGTTTGCATGTTCTCCCCCTGTCTGCGTGGGTTTCCTCCAAGTGCTCGAGTTTTCTCCCACAATCCAAAGGCATGCAGGTTAAGTGCATTGGCGATCCCAAATTATCCCTAGTGTGTGCTTGGGGTGTGTGAGTGTGTGTGCCCTGCGGTGGGATGGCACCCTGCCCAGGATTTGTTCCTGCCTTGTGCCCTGTGCTGGCTGGGATTGGCTCCAGCAGACCCCCGTGACCCTGTGTTAGGATATAGCGGGTTGGATAATGGATGTATGGATGGTGTGCTGTTTTTATTTTCTATGGGGTCATTCATATACTAAGTAGCAACCTGAATAGGTACACCTGCTTATCAAAGCAAATGCAATTTTCCTCCAAACAACCTGTCACGTGGCTCTAACTCAGTACAGGCAGCATGCAGACATGGTCAGTATTATGTGTCAGGATAGAATCAGCTGGCTATATGGCAAAAATGATTGAGGATCACGTGATGAATCATAACTATTAGACTAGCAATTATCAAAACCAGAAAGACAGACAAACATGCAACAAAAACAAAATTAGTAGTCAAAACTCACTAAGCAAAAAGGTCTTAGCTTGGTAATTCTATAAAGAAAGCACACATGAGAATGTATCCACAATTTTAGATACACACAACAGCGCAGCATTGACTTAAATATCGTTACAGCAATGAGATTAGTCATTGCAATTTCTGGAACCATAAAGTGGCATTCTGGCAAAATGAAAGTACTGTATAGCATTAAATTAAAATAATAAATCTCATGAGAAAAGTAATCCACAAAACAATCATTACAATCAGATTCAGAATGTATAAGAAAAAGAAATGTGGGGAGAGAAACATAAATATACTGCATATAAGTGAAAAAACAAGACGGACTAGAGTCAAGATGTTTCATTTTTTTGTGATCTGATGTGGTGATTCCAGCATTTAAAAAAGCTGTCCTTCTGTGATTTTCATGCACAACAGTCTATAAGGTTTAAAGAGAATGGTGGTGTAAATAAAGAATATTCAGTGGGTGGTAGTTCTGTAGAAGATAACACCTTTTTAATGAGCAAGGTCAGAGGTGAATGGTTAGACTCACTCAAGCTAATAGAAACACCTGAAATACTTAAATAACAGCTGTTATAATTGTTTAATTTATTTTTGAAATGACCCTAACTTAAATTTGAAGTCATATAGTAGCTGAAGTTATACAGTTATATTTTTATGATCCTTATTTCTGGGTTTTAAATTAGTTGTAAAATAATAAGTAAACAATTTGAACAGCCTGACAGTAATCAATCTTCCTTGAGACAAATTAATAAATGATAGTCTTAATGTAAGAGTAATCAACCCCCAATCATAAGAGAATTCAACCCCCGTACTGTAACGAATCACAAATCACACAGATATGCGCTAGAAAGAATCGGGAGACAAGAAGTACACAGGGCTGGAAACAAGAAGAAAAAAAAAGCTAAGGTCAAAAGTGGGAAGATAAAATAATTAGTTGAAGTCAAAATGAAACATATATCAGAGATGATAAAACATTGCCTAAGAAGCCTATCACTAACTTAGGTTAATTTGACCTAATTTTAAGAATTGTGTAGTTGTATATATTTTTAACCCCAAACTCACTTGCTAAATAATGATAACTAATAAGTGCCACTATGTTTTATACAAACAGTGCTGTTATGTTACTTTCTGGCCAACAAGAAAACATGACCAGCAACAGCATGTGACAACAGTAAAGAATATGGCAGCATTCCTGCTGAAAATTAACAAGGCTACTTCCAAGTAAATAATTGATAACCAAAAACATAACACAATAATTATGTAATAAACACAAATTCCTGGTATTCTTAACAAGTGCTGCATGGCTAGACTTTAGTTTTCTTACTCTCAAGTTTCAGGCTTTGCTAAGTCCTTTAAAATATTATTTATTCCTCATTGTTGCCTTGTGCATTCAGACATAACCATATTGGCTTTAGAGTTTCATTTTAGTTTCTGAAGATATTTTGTACTAAAGAGAGGAGATAGTGTAAATGTCACAGTGGTTAAAGTTATGCTTGGAAATGAAGAGAAATAAACTGGGTTAAGGAATGCACAAAATGCATTTGATTTCTGAAATTTGCTTTGTTAATGTTCTTTTACTGCCTTTTCACTTTGTTGCCGTGTATCTGTAACATCTAGCATTTCATGGAAATTGTCCGTTAAATTTTTAATTGCTTGTTTAAACTGTTTAAGGAAGCACCCTACTGATATTAAGCATATATACTAAGTGAAAAGATGAAAAAAGACCCTGAGGCATTGTAAACCCAGTGTTTTTAGGAATTTGTGATTCATGAATAAGAACTGCTGTGTTTTATGGTTTTACAAGCCACTTTGATATAACCTCCCCAACCATTACCCCAATTGATGAGTGTGATGTCTGCTTCTGATTTCACAAGAGTACTTCACTTTGACTTCCTGACTGGGTGCGAAGCTGTGCAGACATGTTCCTCACATGCTGTTTCTGAATGTGAAGCAACACAAGCATGCTACGTGTTCTACTTCTAGTCTAGTTTCCACGCCACATCTATGAGGGAACCAACACATGTATGCTTTAGAAGTGTGGAGACAATAGGACAAGAAGTGAAAAACAGCTTTTCTGGGAACAGCGTTTCTGGATATACACTCCCTCCTGTCAAAAATTGAAAGTCTGCATGATGAGACAGGAAGAACTTAGATTTATGAGCCTCAAAGACTACAAAAGAGTATAAAGTTGGAAAATGAGCTGACTATAGCGCGAGGGAGACAGAGACAGAGAGAGGTTCCTAAGGAAGAGGACATTTCACTGAAAATGCTTTAAGTTATTGCAGAATTGACCAAGGGTGTATGGTGTGGATAGCCACATTTCTGTTTTACTTTTGCTTATGGCACTAGCTATGTCATAGTATTTAAAGGCTGAAACTTATTAAGTCTGTTTTTTACTTACATGTTTTCCTCTGTTTTACCACAGCAGGTTGGAAACAGCTGTGATAAACATGTTCAGGAATACCAGGCTAACACTTTTTGATTATATGTGTGTGCTCCTTACAAAGTCTTACTCTATTGCTCCAACACAACAGTTTTTAAGTCTCCATTCTGATGTTACAAGCGCTTTGCATGTTATTTTTGTTTTAGATGGGTGGTCTTCATTTGAACGCTTATAGTAAACGTCATCAAAAGGTTATTAAAAATGCTACTTTTCAGAAAGTGTTACAGTTTCTTCAAGTTTTTTCACATGATGTTTTATTAGCAATACATGTTTAATGAGATATCATCACCACCCAAACATAACTATGATGTAAGTGGAGTAGAACAGACACAATAATAATGCAAAGTTTCTTGAATTCAAGAAAAATTAATGAAATGTAGTCATCTACTTTCACTCAATTGGTGATCGCTTGTCCCTGCCATTTATTCTGGCAGTTTCCTTGTCCATCCATCCATTATCCAACCTGCTATATCCTAACTACAGGCTCACGGGGGTCTGCTGGAGCCAATCCCAGCCAACACAGGGCGCAAGGCAGGAAACAAACCCTGGACAGGACACCAGCCCACCGCAGGGCTTTGTTGAAACCCTGTACTTAAATTATGTTAATAAAAAACTAAATAATGTAATTTTTTTGCTCTGCTCTATATTTCACTTTAGAAAATTAATCCTTGGTTTTAAACACGTTGAGTATCAGAATGTTTTCTTCTAAATATATCAGTATATCACTTACATTTTGACCATTTTCGAATATAAAAGCATATTTAAATTATATACAGCCGGAGTCGGGAGGCAGAGGACGAAGCTTGCAAGTGAGGAGAGGAGGCGGAAGAAGTGAGAGAAAAGTGAGAACTTTATTGGTGATCTGTGCACTGTGTTATTGTGTGGTAGAAAAAGGAAAATAAATCATGTGTGTTTTGGGACTTTTGGCATCCGAGTGTGTCTGTGTCCGGGTTCAAGGTTCACACTGCTTTTAATGAAACTAAATAGGCCATCTCTGCTATTGTGACATGGTAACATGTTAGTATATTTTGCAAAATGCCCCTATTTATTTGTTAAATACCCCTGAGTTTTAGTCAGTTGACACAAAAATATCCAAAAAATTTGGAACAGCCATGCAAAGGATTGATTTATTTATGATGTAGTTGATGGAAACATTTATAACTATGCACATTATTTTTAGAAAGCCTATCGGTTGGCAGTTGGTTATTATTATACAGATTATATGGAAATATGCAATCCTCAGATCTCAAGCAGCTATAAAGAAACTACTCATGAAGTATTACACCATAGGTAACATTGACCCTAACTACAGATTCAACGTTGCAGGTATTCATCTTCTAGCAGTGGTAAAATTGAAAGATCTTTCTTATTGTGGCATAGATGAGATTTTAAAGAGGATCCAACTTGACCTGAACGAGCAATATAATAGTGTCAGACTTTTTCACTGCAAAGGGTAAGAAGGAAATCTGGGGGCCTCTTGTTTCTGTTTGTGGAGACAATCCAGCTGAGTGCATGTATTGTGAGGACTTCTTTTTAAATTAAAAGAACAATAGAAACTCATGAAAAGCAATGCAGAGAGACAGAAAATACAGGTACATAAACAGGAAAATTACAACTAAATTTCCTAGATTTAATTAATCAAACTCCACAGCACACCATTCGTGTTATTCTTGAAGACATAGCCCCATCTCCTTAGTTTTGAGGATATGAATTTACAAACCTTCAATGGTGGTTTTTTTTTTTTTTTATTTCCCTTATTCACCAGTGGATGTGAAGAATAAACCATGCCCCATTTCCATTTTCACATTATTGTCAAATGACAGTGAACTGAAATAGTCCCTGGGCACATATTCCACCATTTGTCATTGATAACATGGAAGGAAGTCTGTAAACGCAGATAATTGAATCATTAATGATAGTATTTACTCTTGTTATTGTTCTTTCAATTGTTTCAAGGCTGAAATTTTTAATACATTAGCACTTAAAATATTTCAAACAACTGATTCCTGATATACTGATATGCTGTACTATGCCGATATACTGTAAATATCAAAATTAAACAGCTCTACCTCCATTATCTTCTTTCTGAGATTAAAGGACTTAGTCCAGCAGTGAGGCATTTGCGTATGTGTTTTGAAATTAAAAACACTTTTGCAAGCAGTAGGCTCTAACACAAAGCTTTAAAAAATATCTGTAAATCTCATGTAAAAACACAAGCAGCTGTACAAATATAGTCCAAAAGTATGTGACCAAAAAAATCTCATCTTATAGGCAAGGTAAAGAAATAGTTCAGAATTTCTACCTCTGAGACTGGACACGTGGAACAAAAGATGAAAGACTTCTTTGGAACAGAGCAAGTTAAATATATTTTTTGCAAAATGGGAATATATACCAGCAAAGATACTTCTGAATTTGAATTTGTGACAAATATTTATATTGCTAAATTGAATATGTATTATTTCAAGTGTCAGCCTTTCTCAACACTGAATTGAAATAGGAATCACTTTGTTTATAGGATAAAAATTCCTTATTTTCCACCAGCAACCACATTCAACTTCAAAAATGGCAAATACATTCCAGTAAAATTTGATCTCATTGTTATTATTGCACATTACCCACTCAATGTAAATGTCTGAATTCTTAGCTATGAAATGTGATACCCCACCACAGTTTTCATTGTCTAAGAACTTGAGTAATACTAGGCAGCTCCAGAATGCATCTCTGGTTTAAAAAAAAATGTATTAAACACATTTTTACTGTCATCTTTAACGGTGTTAATTTAATGAGTTACTGCTTAGGTTGATCCTAAGTGTAATAAATATTCATTAAATAAACATTTTTGAATCGTAAATCAAGCAAGTTATTTTTTCTCAAAACAAGGTTATTAATTTTGATACATACCTTTTCAAGACATCACAATCTATTAAAATACTTCTCACTTGTCAAAAATGCTTGTTTATCATGTAATATTGCTCAAAGTAAGATGTTTTTAAGACCTTTTTGAAAAAAAGGCAAAACGTCTGTGGCAAGGTTTGTTTTTTGAGTAAATGTGTCTGTCTTATGTTAAGGATAATTAAATAATTTGACTGGAAAAGAAAAAAACACTCAGGATAAGATTTACATGTTTTATAGTATACTGTTAGTTTAAAAGTTCCTTCAAGGCAATTGGGTTCTTGATTCACTGGTCTGTATTCTGTACCTACTGTCTGTAGATATGGTCCAATATCATGTAGACTGGCTCTTCCTAGTCATTTATGATTCATCCAGTATTCCATGTGTCTTCTTGTTTATAACGTACAAATTCTAACATGTTCACCGTGGATCCAGTTCCAATTCAGGTGGATGGTGAACAGAAATAAAAATGTTCCAGATATTTTAGATTCTCACCGTAACGGTTCCCAGGATGAATAATGAATTGGTGGAGATATGGGCCAGAGGAGAGGTTGTGGGACCCCTGTCATGACCTCCATACCAGTAAATTGCTTAGCCTGTTTCAAAAAAACACCCTAGAAAGCCTGATGGGCACACTCACAACCTGATTTCTAAGAGGAAGATTCTGCCATAACCCATTATTGTTTTATATTTATTTTGGTAGAAATACATTTTTCTGTGTTTATTTAGATTCCTAATTTAAAGCTTCTTATTTTTTATTTAACATTTCTGGAAATCTCCAACACTATTTTATGCATGGTTGCCATGTGAATAGTGTTCTCAAACTTCTTCATCACTGGCATGATGCTGCAAATATCTTCTGGGTTGGCGATTCACTGACCAACATTGTTAGGGCTTAATAAAATGTGTGATTTTGGTTTTGCCCCCTATATTGTTGACATATCACAAGAACTGGCAAGATTATCAGTCAAGTTAACTGAAAAAAATATACAGGAGATGGGAACATTCTAAGAAAAAAGAGAAGGTAGTAGGTATCTTCTATGAGAAAATGTGGTGAATATGTGTTGAGAATAGCTTAGAAGAAAAGACATCAAGGGGGTAATCAAATAATCTTGCTCTTGTTTAATTCTTGGTTTGACCTTTGCTTTCATTTTGACTCTTCTTCCTGGTACTTCCTAAAATCTGTCTGTTTTCTATGGAAATCAGAACAGGAGTCTCCAATAGGCCTTTCCCATGATAAAATATTTTGTGCTACAAGCAGGATAAAGCAGGCCTTTGGATTTTGTAGAGCAATAACAGTTAACTTGACATCATTAAAACTAGAATCCCTGAAGCCTACGGAAAAATTCATAATCCCGGGCCACCTTAAATTCCTTCGCACCTCTCCATTAGTGTCTTTTGTGTTGCAATTGAGTGGATCAACATAAGCAGCAAGTTGCCTGCTATCCCACCCCCCTAGTGACGCAGCTCAAGTCGCAAAGAAGATTCTCCGTTTATCTGGGTGTAAGGTGCCTGAAATTGTAGAGGGTAAATAATATATTGTCATTTGAAATACATACATTTCATGTGTGATCTGTGCCTACGATGATCTGTGTAAATGTAGGATGACAGGAAATGGAAGACAGAAATTGTTGAACACATACCTAAAACAGAAAAGTTTTTTCATGTTTTAGTAATAATTGACAAAATTTAGACATGAAGTGTATAATGTGTGAGCCTGAAGTCCAAATATCAAATAAAAACTTTCACAAAAGGTAAAAGTATAACAAAACAAGTGTGCTTTCATTGAAGAATATGACCAAAGAAAAAGAAGTTGGCTTAGGTTACAAGGTAGATACAGTATGTCAACTTGGTTTGTGCAGCGATAACAACCGCTTTGTCCTGATCAAGAAGTTGTGGGTTTGATTCCAGGGACCTCCAATTACCATTTTGAGTAGTGAGCTGCTATTTTTATTACTATTATATATTAAAAACATACATTTGATTTGAATCTGTAACAGCCGGTGTAAATGTATGGTACTTGTAAAAGTTACCTTTTTTTTCAGTTTTATTCTCTGTCACATTCATGCTCAATCATTCCCATACCCGATCTAACGCTGTTAGTTTTCAAATAAAGGCAAGGTATATACACTTCATGTCTACATTTGTCAATTATTACTAAAAAAATAAAAAGGTTTCTAATGTGACAGATAGGGGGCACTATCGCTCCCTTGAACCCTTATCCCAGTCGCCAGACACCAGATAAAAGTCCAAAAGATGACTTTATTCATATGCAACAGTGCACAAAGCACCCTTTCCTCCACAATACTCATTAAACACTACAAATACACAATAATAAACAATCCTCCACTCCCAGACACGTTGCCACCCTTCCACCCAGCTCAGCTCGCCGTCTGGGAGCTCCCACAATCCTTTTATATTCCCTGACCCGGAAGTGTTTCAATCCCCAGTCCATGTGATCTCCTATCACTTCCAGGTCAGATAAAAAGTCCTTTTCTTCACCCCGGAAGCACGTCATTCCCCTTGTCCATGTGACTTGGACATACTTCCGGGACGTAGGGTAAATAACCATCGTTCCTCCCTGCAGCGTCATCTAGTGGCCCCCATAGTATACAGACTCTAATGTCCATGATGCCCTGCTGGTCGGGCACCTCTATACTGCAGGGAGAGCTCCACCTGGCGGTTTGGGGATATTGGCCGGGATAAACGGCCGGCCATACACCACACTACTTAGTTATGTGTTCAACAATTCCTGCCTCGCATTTCCTGTCCTGTATTCCAAATGACGATATATTATTTATCCTATACAACTCCAGGCACCTCACACCCAGATAAACATATTTGAGCTCTTTCTTTGTGACTTGAGCTGTATTGGTGGGGGGATGGGTTAGCAGGCTGCTTGCTGCTTGTGCTGATTGACACAAAACACTAATCGACCCAGAAGACACTAATGGAGAGGTGCGGAGGAATGTAAGGTGGCCAGGGATTATGAGTTTTTTTCATATGCTTCAGGGATTCTAGTATTAAAATCTTATTCTAAAGGCCAAAGATCCTTTGAAGCTCCCAGCTTAACACAAAGTAGAAAAGCTCAGGATACCGTGTCCTAAATCTGTGTAGAAGTGCTCTACACAATAGACATAAAGACACCCACATAAACTTGACAATATATTGCAATGGCGCTAAAACTTACATCAACCAGGGATGAGTCACAAAAAGAATGAGCTGGCATTACATCATTAGCAGGAGTGCCTATAAATATGGCAACTCTGCACAGTTGCGCATGCTTTTCCATCTAGTGCAGCAAAAGGCAAGCGTTCCTTTTAAGGATAGTAATTTACTGAGCCATGTAAACAGCAGAATAGATAGATAGATACTTTGAATATCCATCCATTGTGGAGCTCTATGACTTCTGTGTGCTTGTGCAAATCGTCTTTACTAATTCTGAGCACTTTTTTGTGTACATGCAGGTTTGCTCTAAGTGGAATATTCTGTAAACTGAAAACATAATTTGTTGTACATGTAGGAAAATTTCCATTCCCTTCAACAAAAGGTAGAGTCCATCTCTAGATGCTGATTTATGTTTCTCTAATTTTATTGTACAACAAATCCTGCGCTGAAATTTGTGTTATATTTTTGTTTCAAAGAACTGAACTCAAAATAGCTTTTAATGTCACATTATTTTATGTTGGGAAAAATGTCTAGTGTAGGATTTATTATTCAGTTAAATCAGAGCATTGGTCAAGAGCCTGTATTTGCATATACTGTGTTAATTTTAGTATGTGTTTTGCATTTAAATGTTTGCTTCCTCAAATCAAGACAATAATGACAAGTAATTCAGGAGACTTTGAGTGGGTGGATACCCAGTTACTTACTACAGACCATGAAAGTATTGCATTTGCAAAGTTTAAGGAGGTTTCCTTTCCAGGTATGTATTTATTGGTCTACTTGTCTATTTATTTATTTAACACAAGTTTTATATTTGACACAGCAGGCAGCTGAGGTTCATTGTTTATCTACAGGTTTGAAATAAGAGCACACATTGAGAGCTGCATTGTATTAACCTATGCAGGTTGGAAATGGCAATCACTTTCTATAGTTTGACATTTTAGTTGCACTGCATAGCAGACACACATATCTGCAGTAAAAGCACGTACAACTGTACAGGTAAATATTCTTTTCTAGAACAAATGTCCTATATCAAAACTTTTTGATGGAGCTGTATGGTAATATAATATCTTAGAATTCAATACACTGTATTTCTTAGCGCTACCTTGTACTATATTGAAAAAAATGCCTACATTTAAGTAGCAAAAGTTTTAAAATAAGAATTTTTGCTTTCAATTAAATATACATGTAACTGTAAATATACATGAAATTTTTTAATGAAATTAAGGAAAATTCTGCAAAAAGATGTCATGGCCACTGCTGTTGAAATTTTTAACTCAGTTAAATCCCTTTTAATTTATTTTGACTATACCATAATGTACAATAAAAAGTATTTGTTATTAGTCCTACTTGTACTGCTGACTGTGGGAGACCTGGAACTTTTCTGGTAGAATTTAGGGTCAAAGCAGGAACCACACTGGGACAGAATGCCAGTTTATAAAAACAATACACTCTGCTTCAACCAGTCTTATTGTGCAGACAGAGTTCAAAAACACCCTGACCTGCATTTCTCTGGGATGTGGAAAATAAAGCTGGAAAATCCACACAGAAAACTTGGAATGTAAGCACTGCATCTACAGATAGGTGTTTTTGTAGAAAAAAAGAGGAAATATCTCAGGCATTTCTATGAGGAGAAAGACTGGTGAAAAAAGTATTTAGGGCCGCTTAGAAGGAAAGATTGGAAGGGAACAATTGAACAAAATTAGAGCAGCGATGGATGCTACCTCTGTTGGTACAATGATACAGGACAAAACTGTATTGATTATGGCAAAATGTCAGTAAACCACAGCAATACATTTTAATAAAAATACAACAGTATCAAAAAATAAATACATATACACAATGTCAGATGGAACAATCTCATGACAATGTAAATTCATTACCTTAAATAATGTGGGAAGTGACTCACTATTTGGGTGTGATTTCTTTGACGTCTCCACTACTGGACCACATTCAGTGAGCTGATACACCACTTCTGGGCTCATTTCTTTAATACTGTGTTATTGTTGCCATCCCTTTCCCTTTATGTGTCAAATTAACAAAGTCTATTAGGAATATGACATCATATAATGCATTAAATGGATCTACAGGTTTAATTGGTCATCATTTTATGTGTGTACGGATTATAGTGAAATTCCTGCATGCCTGTACTAATCATAATGCAGCATCTGGTGTACCTTCCATCTTCTTTACCTGAAAAATCTCACTGTACATTGTCACAAAAACGACTATAAGTTGCTGAGAAGGTTTTGGGCAGCCAGCCGTATAATTTTTCCCGGCTACAAAACTGATTCCAAAGAACAGACATGTTCACACAACAGAGTCCAAAACAGAACTGCCTTATTATACACAAGATGGCATCTTTAAAGGCCAGTAGGGGAAGTGGACCGGAACCGGAAGTGATGTCATTGGTTACCCCAGAGCGGGGCGGGATTTCCCTAGAATGGTCTGTAAAAGATCGAGAGGGAGAATTAGTGCACTTTGCCACCCCTGGTCCGGTGTGGAATTACATGTACTCAAGCCCTTTAGTTGTCTCCTAAACACGTGTGTGTGACAACATATTAAAGGATAGGTTCAATATACCTGTTCTCCACATATGCTACTCAATCTTTACCTTATAATTTCTTCTATTAATTTTCCGGTGATGCATATTAAGCTTAATGGCCTATAGCTACTTGGATTAGAGCTTTTCACAGTGAGTTTATCACACAATGCTTAGCAAAGTTATTCACATGGAACAAACAAAATAATACCCTTAATCCAAGCCCCCTCAATTTTGACCCATGCCAAATTGTATCCATTACTGACATTAACCTGGGATATAAAACCCTGAAACTACTCTCAGCTGTTAGGTCTAAATGTAGAGAAGTTACCAAGAAAGATGAGAAGTACTGCAAGTGAAGGTGACTTTTGCTGTTGTTAATGCCTTCTTCATATACTCATAAATAATTACAGATGAGGTGAGTCCACTTCCTCAAGCAGGACTGAGGTACTGTTGAATGTAAGCTGTGTAGATGAGAAAACCATGAGAAGGAGCGTGAATTGCTGGGATTTAAAGCAAAGAAATTAAGAATCATTGCTTGAAAGATAATATGACACAAAAGAAACAAAATTCTTGCACAAATAGCAGCAAAATGATATAAACTAATTAAAAGACTATGAAATTAGATATAGACTTCAAGCTGGTGAAAATAATAGTTTCTCAGGCTGACTTATTTAAGAATCAAAGACAGATTCATCAACAGAAGAGTGTAGCAGAAAAATACTCTCAAGACAGCACTAAGCAGGGTAGCATTATATACTTCAGAAACAGAGATGCTGAGAAGCAAAAAAGACCAATTTGTGACATGAACACAAAGGAATTTAAATGGCAAGATCCATTCTTTATGATTAACTAAACCCACATAATCCATTTTTAGAGCCACAGTGAAATAGTGCCTGTTCTGTTAGAATTAGGCAAAAAGCAACAACCACAGCTAGTAGGAGTGTACATCTGATGCAGGGCCCACTCTCAAACACAGCCCCACTCTTTCATTGCACTGTTAGTGAATTCAAAAACACACCAAACTTTGTATTTCTGGATGTGAGAGGAAAAATGGAGTACTGGCACAGAGAACTTGCAGAATCCACAGATAATTTTATGAGAACAGGCAACATTGTCATTCAAATAAATTGAAAAGATATACAGGAGATAGTAACACTCTAAGAAAATAGAGGAGGTAATTCAGACATCTTCTATGAGGAGAAAATGTGATGAAGGTAGCTTAGAAGGAGAGACACCAAGGGGCAATCAAATGAAGATACAGCAAGGACTGAGGCAGCATATATCCACAAGTAGAAAAAAAGGGAAATGAAAGTTAAAGAAGACAAAATATTGCCTTTTTAAGCTTCTCTGGATATGTAAAAGGTAATATGTTGACAGGTATAACACTAAGTAAAAATGTTCTGATAAATAACATATTAATGTGTTTTAGGAGTCCTTTTGATATTGTTCATGACAGAGAATCAATTGATTTTAGCCCCAAAAAGTATTAGAAAAATGTTTAGAGTCTAGGCTTAGATAAATAAAAGGATTAAAAAAAAATGACTACAGATAGTCTTTTACATTTTTAATTTTTGTATTTCATTAGTAATTGCTGTTTATTACTTTTAATCACTTTTTTAGTTAGTAATATTTTGACTAATAATTACATTTCTAATATTCCAAAATAATAGATGCTGCTAAATTTAATCCATATTAAAATGCTCTTGTTGACACCTACTGCTTCCCTTCAACATAGCAAACAATAAAAATTTCAGGAGAACAAAATGCGGCATGTATAGACAGCTGAAACTTTGTGTCTGTGAAAACTGGAGTTTAAAAGTCTTCATAAGAAGAAAGTGAGGAGGAAGCTACAAATTAAGTTAGTTATCCTGCCAGCCATATAAATGAAGAAGTAACTTTAATGTACAGCACTATGATATTTCAGAAATAGTTTTTGCCAACTACTTTTGTTACACTTACAGAAAAAAAGAAGAAACTAATATTTATTTATTCTGAGATATACAGTGTGAGAGTTGAGTACAGTTTAAGAGTTTAAGAATCTGCCATAGTCAGTGCAATTTATGTAATAGTAGCCAAAGTACCCGGCATTGCCTGAGTATATCTGTATAAACGGATTAAGGTAAGAAAGCAATATTTATGACCCTTTTGTCACTGCTGGCTGAAATGCAACCGTTCAATCCATCATCCACATGCATCTCTGATAACTGTCAATTTGGCTGCTATCATGAATTGAGAATTTGTTCTTTTTGTGTATGAGTGGATTCCATAATTGCCATAACTCATTGCTGGGTTGGAACCACGAACACTACTTTGTTGTATTTGTTAGTTTAAAGCAAATTCATGAATAGATGTTTAATCAGATATTAATAAATGGGATGGCTAGTTGAATAATTGAATTCATGGATTGAGCAAACATCTACAGTAGGGGGAAACTGAGGTTCACAGACAGTGCTTAGGATCTCCATATTATTAGAGGAGACAGCACCAGTGGTGGTATTCAATAGTATTATAAACATAATTTAAAGTGGATTCATTCAACGTTAATTTACAATTGCTGCAAATCGCTAGGCTGTACTGACTTCAAAGTACCTCATTGCAAAATGGACTTGAAAAATGTCTACCATTAAGAAACATACAAGTTATTAATACCATCCTCAATCAGTCTCTTTCTACCATATTCTAAATAGCGACTTAGAATGCACAAAAAAATGTATTTCATTCTGTTTGCTGTTGCATATGTCTATGTCACTTTTTCAAAAATGTAATGTTACGCTTTGATAAAAAAATGTAGTGTCATCAGTTCATTTCAGAGTCATTGTCAGGTGTACACATTTCAATTAAGTTCCTATGTACATATTTGATGAAGCAGATTGCCACTGTTCTTGTCTGGAGTTCAAATATTATGCGTAACAAACAAAAACCCACAAATTCTGACAAACTCCAAGACTTTGAAACATATGAAATTCTTGTAATTATACTCCAGTATGCCATTAAAACATCTGAGAAAAAGATCTAATAACACTGAAGAAGCAAATTTTGTGAGAACCAATACTTGTGTCATTCTCAAAACTTTTGGCCATGACTGTACTGATGTAAGTTCCAATTGCCTTGTTCCATTTGCCATAAAGAAAAAATGAGAAAAGCAACTAAGAAGCATGGCTAAGGTCTTTAATTATAGTTTGTCCTTCTAAGGCAGTGAGTGCGTTATATGTCCTGAATTGAAGGAGCTTGGTGTTATAATATTCTACATGGTCTTTATCACCCTTTGTAGCTCTTTATGATCTGCCATGCTGGGATGTTACTGTATGTAGCCAGTGTAGAAGGACTCAATTTCATGTTACTTTTTACATTTTAAATATTTGAAGTGCACTGAAAATGTTCACTGACAATGCGATATACAGTATAGGGTGGTCCAGATCTAATTATGCAATTTTCATTACGCTATAACTTATTAAGTTTATTACATAGAGAATTCACAAAAAATTATTTTTGTTGCCAATAGATGGCAGCACCTGCCCCGCATTCAAAAATGTCGGGGAGACGGTTGTCAGTTGAACAGCGGGTGCGATGTGTTCGCCTTTTCATAATTGCATAATTAGATCTGGACCACCCTGTATATGAATACTCTGAATCAACCTGAATTGAAATTGAAAATCATTTTAGATACATTTTCTTGGGGAAATATTTGTGATAATCTGCACATTTCTGTCACTTTTAATATATCTTTGCTCATATTTTTTGCTTACTATGACTTGTATAGTTTTTAGTGAATTACATGTGTACTGCTTTGGGCTACGACCCAGATCAGTTAGTAATGCTTATGGTTATAGACAAAGAAGGTTTCAATAGATGATGCTTTCTCATTTAGCCTGGCCCTAAACATCACTAAATAAAATACCCCATGTGAATGTCAGAGAAAGAGAAGCATTGAACTATCTGAAGCTAGTGAAGATCTATTTCCTTAATATATATCAGCATATGTGGAAAAATGCATGGACTGATCATGGTTTGCGACTTGGGAAGGAAGATAGACTGGATAAAAACTAGAAATGTCCTACTCTTCCTGTACTTCACCTCAGAAGCAGCACATGGCTGATCCACACTCATTTTCCATGTCAGTCATGTTGTTTTGACAGCAAGCCTAAAAACTGGTGTGTAATTTGCTCTGGACCCTTATGAATCATGCAAAGATCTTCACTGATTACAATTTCTATACTGCTTGGCTAGACATCTTCAGCCACCAAGCTGCACTTGCCAAATTTTTGCCTGATCCTTTTTCCTTAACCTTATCTACTGATCAGATTTGATTCAATAATGAAGGGCTGATAAATAAAGTGTATCTTGGTACTTACTGTATTGGGTTATTTATGTTATCTTATGCTTTGAAATGCTGTTATACACATATATTTCAGTGTGCTTTATGTGTTACTGTATGTGCTCAAGTTACTGTGGGCAATTCCATTATTCTTGTATGGAGAACATAAGCAGCTAAACTAAGTTTGTTTCCATACAACTTTTGCTTTTCATCTTATAAAGGTATTCACTTATTATTCTGATATTAAATCTCCATTTTTATTGAAAGCTCACCAGCTAAGCTTCTAGTTTCTTAATGAAATATTATTTTTCATAATGCAAGGCATGCCAAATTTTCCCCTGGAGACAAATAAAGTTCTATCTATCTATCTATGAATTATAGGAAAGAATAATGTTATCCCTACAGCTAAAGATTTCAGTTTTCACAGTTGTAAATTCAAATGACCATGCACAAAATGTCATTTTTCAGAGAGACAACATGTTACACATGAAATGTGAAAAGGGGTGAAAGGTAAGTGTAAACTGAAACTTCAGAAGAATAATAGAAAATAAATATTATGGTCCAGTTCCTAGAGTTGCAAATGTACCAAATGTAATCTTGTCACTTTCTTTGATATTCATTCAAAGATGGTTAAGACCTTTTATATTTCTCAAGAAACAGAATTAGAACATGATAATGTTCAAATTATTTTGTTATTACTTTATGTTTGTTCTACAGATGGTGCTGTAAATGTGTATTTTTAAGAAGTAATAGTTTAATATGTAAGCATTAAATTGATCTTAGTAGAGGCAACAATGATGGCTCCGTTTGATTTGGCAAGCTACATTTCCAGGGGCTTCTGCTAGGTTAACAGTAATTATATTTTGCTTTTTACTTACTGAACTGTGTTTCAATTCAATTATTTCCAAATATTGTATTTCATTTCAATTATTTACACAATATGGCTAGTATGTGACTGGCACCTTTTTGAAACTGCACTTTAATTTCATGTTTTTAGTCCTAGAGTAGATAAAAAATACATTTAGGCTAGATCATATTACGTATGGGGTGGCACGGTAGCGCAGTGGGTAGCACTGCTGCCTCACAGTAAGGAGACCTGTGTTCGCCTCCCGGGTCCTCCCTGCATGGAATTTGCATGTTCTCCCCGTGTCTGCGTGGGTTTCCTCCGGGTACTCTGGTTTCCTCCCACAGTCCAAAGACATGCAGGTTATGTGCATTGGCGATTCTAAAGTGTCTGCTGTGTGTGTGTGTGCGCACCCTGCGGTGGGCTGGCGCCATGCCTGGGGTTTGTTTCCTGCCTTGCACCCTGTGTTGGCTGGGATTGGCTCCAGCAGAGACCCCTGTGACCCTGTAGTTAGGATATAGCAGGTTGGATAATGGATGAATGGATATTATGTACACAGTATAAATCATGAAATAATAATATCTCGACTCTCATAGAAAAAGAAGAAGAAAGGAAACAGCAATAAAAATGTTAAGAATATGCACATCCAGCATTACCCTTCATTCATTATCTGGGCTGCCAAGGGACCATACTGTATGTTCAGCCTCTTCTTAAAAAGGTACAGCAAGCCTGCGCTTCTTTGTGTCATTTGAATTACACTCACCTTAAGGATTATGAGGAACACCTGTTCAATTTCTCATTAATGCAATTATCTAATCAACCAATCACATGGCAGTTGCTTCAATGCATTTAGGGGTGTGGTCCTGGTCAAGACAATCTCCTGAACTCCAAACTGAATGTCAGAATGGGAAAGAAAGGTGATTTAAGCAATTTTGAGCGTGGCATGGTTGTTGGTGCCAGACAGGCCGGTCTGAGTATTTCACAATCTGCTCAGTTACTGGGATTTTCACGCACAACAATTTCTAGGGTTTACAAAGAATGGTGTGAAAAGGGAAAAACATCCAGTATGCGGCAGTCCTGTGGGCGAAAATGCCTTGTTGATGCTAGAGGTCAGAGGAGAATGGGCCGACTGATTCAAGCTGATAGAAGAGCAACTTTGACTGAAATAACCACTCGTTACAACCGAGGTATGCAGCAAAGCATTTGTGAAGCCACAACACGCACAACCTTGAGGCGGATGGGCTACAACAGCAGAAGACCCCACCGGGTACCACTCATCTCCACTACAAATAGGAAAAAGAGGCTACAATTTGCACAAGCTCACCAAAATTGGACAGTTGAAGACTGGAAAAATGTTGCCTGGTCTGATGAGTCTCGATTTCTGTTGAGACATTCAAATGGTAGAGTCAGAATTTGGCGTAAACAGAATGAGAACATGGATCCATCATGCCTTGTTACCACTGTGCAGGCTGGTGGTGGTGGTGTAATGGTGTGGGGGATGTTTTCTTGGCACACTTTAGGCCCCTTAGTGCCAATTGGGCATCGTTTAAATGCCACGGGCTACCTGAGCATTGTTTCTGACCATGTCCATCCCTTCATGACCACCATGTACCCATCCTGTGATGTCACAAAGCTCGAATCATTTCAAATTGGTTTCTTGAACATGACAATGAGTTCACTGTACTAAAATGGCCCTCACAGTCACCAGATCTCAACCCAATAGAGCATCTTTGGGATGTGGTGGAACGGGAGCTTCGTGCCCTGGATGTGCATCCCACAAATCTCCATCAACTGCAAGATGCTATCCTATCAATATGGGCCAACATTTCTAAAGAATGCTTTCAGCATCTTGTTGAATCAATGCCACGTAGAATTAAGGCAGTTCTGAAGGCGAAAGGGGGTCAAACACCGTATTAGTATGGTGTCCCTAATAATCCTTTAGGTGAGTCTATACCAAAGTGTTATGATGGTGGATTTAGCACTATAAGGTACCGTTAAGAAAGAGTCTTTACTTTCTTTTTCACATAACTTGTGTGTTTATGAGTGTTTTATGATTTAATATCTTATTACTACAGCATTATAGTCATATATTCAGGTATGTGTAAGCTCTCTGTCTGTGTTCAGTGAAGACTGCTTTATATAAGATAATTGTTACTGGTTTGAGTGACTAAACAGTGAAGAGGACATTGGCTAAAGCCACAGAGTGTAGCATCACATTAAGTAATGGAAAGGTATGCACATATGCTGAGCTTAAAGTTTCACCACTTTCATTCAAGTCAGGTATCAAACTGAAAAATGCTGTAGTTAGAGCGGATGTCATGTCTAGACTACAGTAATGTAACATGCTTTCTCAAGTTTCAGCATTTTAAGTGTATTACTCTCTTCTTTGGAAGTAAAACCGCATATTAATCTGCACAGTTTGTCTTTGTCCTTGCTTATGTGACGTCTGTTGTGATTTACAGCAGATTCCACTTAAGAATCAGCAGCTATGCTTTTTATAATGTTATGTTGTCCCAGTTCTTTCTATTTTGCTTATTTCCCTTGGCTCTGTTTCTCAATTATCCTGTCATGTACCATCTAAAGCTGCCAATATTCACCATTTGCCTTAGCTCCATCCTTTTTTTATTGAGTGGCTGAGTTAGTAAGCATGTGAGAGAAAGGCCATACATACTGAACTTCCCCATATCTCCAGTGTTCAGTCACAATCACTGTATATCCTGCCTTTGATGATTGCTTTGCTTCTTGGAAAGGTCTACATTCCTTTTATATTGCTAAAATATTGTGCTGTTCTACCAACATTGCATCGGCCTGCTTTGTGAGTTTCATCTGATAGCCAGAGATGTTAATCAAAGCCATGTGAGTAGAGACCTCTTCAGATAAAAAGATTTTTTAACTTTGTAACTGCAAGCTGAACTCTTTTCATTCTGATGAACAAAATAATATGGTTATAGGCAAATAATGGATTTTTAACTTGAGGGGATCTTGATCTAATTACTAGAAAATACACCTTCACTTAAAAAGAGGGGCATGCATATATTCTGTCTCGTTGGACTAAGAGGCATGCAAAATAATTTGCTTAAACTTTCAAAAAGTGTTTGATACAGTCCCACATTGAAGATTAATTCTGAAGCTGTTGGCATCAGAGATAACCTGACATTCTTGATCTCAAGTTGGTTAACTGAATACAGATAAGAGTAGAATGCTCCATGTGGAGTGGGGTCACTAGTGAATTCCCTCAGGGGTCTGCACTGGGACTGTTACATTTTCTGATTAATATTAATGACAGAGATTTCCCCTTTTGTGCGTGGAGTGTGTATGTTCTCCCCGTGTGGGTTTCCTCTAGGTGACTCCGTTTCCTCCAGTCCAAAGACATATTGGCCATAGTGTATGGTTGGGTTGTGTGTGTGGTTGCCATGTGATGGACTGGCATCCTGTCCAGGGTTAGTACCTGACTTGCACCCTATGCTTGTTGGGATAGGCTTCAACACTCCTTACTATCCAGTTCAGGAATAAGTGGGTTAGAAAATGACTGATGAGGACATACATTTCAGTATAGTTAGTAAACTTGTGAAATTTGCAGATGATACTAAAACTAGAGGAATGGTATGCATGGAAAAGTCAGCAAAAAAAAAATCATAAAGAATTGGACAAGCTGCAGAAGTGGCCAAATTCTTGGAAAATGCAGTTTACATTGTCTACATCGGTGAGGACCTCACTTTGACACTTAACGCCACACAGCTGGTCAAGAGGGCCCAGCAGTGGCTGTACTTTCTGAGGAGGCTTCGGAAGTTTGGTATGTCGACTAAGATCCTTGGCAACTTTTACAGCTGCATTGTTGAGAGCATCTTGACCAGCTGCATTACTGTGTGATACGGCAACACTACTGCTATGGACCGCAAATGCCTGCAGAGAGTAGTAAAGACTGCTGAGAAGATCACCAGGACCCTACTGCCCTCTCTGCAGAGCATCTACAACTGCAGAGTGCGAAGGAGAACTGCCTCGATCCTCAGGGACCCCCCCCACCCACCCCCAACTTGAAATGTTCACACTTCTACCCTCAGGCAGTAGGTATAAAAATATGAAATGCAGGACTTCCATGCTAAAGAACTCTTTCTTTCCCAAGGCCATTAGACTCCTAAATAACTGACTGGAGTTTATAACCATGGTTCACCCCATTCTGTCTACCTTACACAACTGTATTTGACTTGTTTATCACACACCTACCTGCACAATTACACTTTATACTTCTGTTTTTATACTTTATGCTGCCTCTGTTACTTATTATTTATCTGCTACTTATTATTTATTTTTATCATTATACGTTGGTTTTGGCATTTGGTGTGGATAGCAAAGAAAGAATTTCATTTTACAGTGTTTCCTTACTGAGCACATGACAATAAACTTTGAACTTAACAGTGGACAAAAGGAATGTCAATTATAAATACAAATTGCAAGACACAGTCCTAAAGGAGAAAGAAGAAGTGTGTGGAGCCACTTCAACCATCATCAATGTACAGCATCCACCTGGATGATGCCAAAGCAGCCATTTTGTGCCAGTGCACTCACTACACATTAGTTATTAAGTGGTGAAAGGGTCAGAAACATAGTTAGCCAATTAAAGGTGGGGGGGCTCTTTGGGGGCCAGAGTGATTAGGCTGTGATGGGCAGTTAAATGTTGCTTCATAGAAGACAAGGCAAAGAGAATTAACAGTGAACTGAAGAAGACAAGGGCACAACACTGGAATGGGACCACATGGCAAAGACAAACAGTACACACCACACAAGCAAAGCTCTCCACTCAAACACAAAATAAAAACATGCAGCTCCACAGAAAATCGACCATCATCTTTAAAGTCTTAGTGTCTGAAAACTGTTTATCTGTGCCAAGAGTATTTAGAAATTTAAGTAGCAAGTAAACAGATAGCTAAGTAATTGATTTCTCATGTTTGATAGGAACTGTGTGTGACAGTGCAGGTCCTGCTCCATTCTCTGTTTAACAGTTTTGAGAGCCTCTTGAACCCAATACATTCAGTACTGTAACAGGATGAACTGTGCATATGGGGCCAAATCACACTCAGAGCAAGAGGATGGTAGAAAAGTGCACAAGTGCTTTTATTAAAACAAAAACAAATCCAACACAATGCCCATAGGCGGAGTGGTAGCTCGGGGGCTAAGGATCTGCACTGGCAATCGGAAGGTTGCTAGTTTGAATCCCATTAATGACAATAGGGACTCGGCTCTGTTGGGCCCTTGAGCAAGGCTCTTAACCTGCAATTGCTGAACGCTTTGAGTAGTGAGAAAAGCGCTATATAAATGCAAATAATAATTATTATTATTAGTGCAGTACTGCAAAAATGTCCATATATAAATAATCCATAAAAGCAAGGCAATAAAAGTGGAGGTTAAAATCCAAAATAAATAATCCTTCAAACAAGGTTAAAATTAACAGGCTGGAAGCTGTTCCTTCCATCGCGCCCAGGAACCGCTCCTGCCACACTACCACGCACCCTCCTTAAGCTGCGATTATTTATTTAACAACTGGCCATCTGTTTAGAGCCGCGGACTCGCTATATCTCACTCCTACCCCCTTAAGCCACCAGTTGCATAGGAAGGCTCCATGCTTCAGTGCAACTGGTGGCCCAGGTCCGCGGCTTGGCCCTGACACTGCAATAAAACCACAATAAACACACTAAAACAACCCCACTGGCAAAACTGTATCTCATGCAAACTTTACATTCCAGCCTGAAGAACAAATCATTAACGCACATCCGCCGTCCACACTACCATTAAAGAATGACGAACGACCTAGCACATCAAAGATCAATCCAGAGCTTCTTATTGGTAGACCTTTTATCTATATTAATAAAAGGCAAAGCCCTCATTGACTGACTCACTGACTCATCACTAATTCTCCAACTTCCCGTGTAGGTGGAAGGCTGAAATTTGGCAGGCTCATTCCTTGCAGCTTACTTACAAACGTTAGGCAGGTTTTATTTCGAAATTCTACGTGTAACGGTCATAACTGGAACCTACTTTCGTCCATATATACGGCCATAGCCTGCTGCTTGGTCGCCGTGTGAGGCGGAGTTGCGTCCCACATCATCACGCCTCCCACGTAATTGAGTGCCTGCCCATATAAGGTAAATATTCGCGGGTGAAGGACTGTGCTTTCACTTTGATGAATGAAAGCACTGCGGAAACAAAGCACGGTGTAAACCTAAAGTTTAAATTAAGTTCATAGACAGGCTGCCGCTGGCGTTTGTCATGCTTACGATGAATACGATATTCATGAGATACAAGTTTAATAAGAAGATGCAGGGTATAAACGAGACTTTTGATCACTTTGTAACAGAGTTAAAATTGCTGGTGAAGGACTGTTCTTATGCAAACAAATAGGAAAGCAGGGTGTAAAGCTTAACTTTAAATTAGGTTCATAGACACGCTGCCTTTGGCGTTTGTCATGCCTAAGACGAATACGATATTCGCGAGATACAAGTTTAATGAGAGGACGCAGGGTATAAACGAGACTTTTCAGCACTTTGTAGCGGAGTTAAAATTGCTGGTGAATGACTGTGCTTATGCAAACAATGATGAGATGATCAGGGATAGAATAGTGTTTGGCGCAAACTCAGCAAAAGCGCGAGAGAAACTTTTAAGTGCCGGGTCTGAGCTAACATTAAATAAAGCCGTGGACATCGCGAGATCACATGAGATACCACAAGTACAGCTGAGAAGCTTCTATGCATGTACTCCGAGCGGCTCACATGAACTGACTTTGCAGGACTGGCTAAAGGTTAAATTAAGTTCATAGACACGCTACCGCTAAATATTCACAAGCAAATCCACAACTTAATACCAGTAATGCCTGTTAAACATCTTAGATTCACGAGTACCGATTTGGGTAGTGAACACTTCGTTAAATGAAACCTGTTATCTTTACAATGGTTGACAAACACAGAATATAACTTGAACACAACACATCCTCCAAATACAAACCTGATTGAAAGAAATAATGATAATCAAATCCTTGATGACAGCAACACTCATAACAGTGACAAAAAAATTACATTGACAATCATGTTACGTTATTTTTAAAATGTTTCCTTTTCTTTTTCATAACTTCTTTAACACACTAGTTCTCCACTGCAAAGCGCGGGTATTTTGCTAGTTGATTATATACCTCCAACAGAAAAAAAACAGAATTCATCTCGTGCCCATGCAGTGTGTTGTTCAAAAAGTGACAAATCTGGAAAGAAAATCTGAAAAAGAATACACTATTATTGTCCTGATTGTGAGACTGGATTGTGTCTTTCACCATGCTTTAAGATTTACCACACAAAGGACTGAGATTATATACTGTTTTGGCATCATTAGTAATAGTATTATTATTGTTATTATTATTATTATAAAGTAGGGGCCTTGCCAAAATGTCCAGTTAATTATTGGCCTAAGCACTATGACAGCGTAATGGTGTTGGAGAGACTGGGTTTGAATTAGGACCCCTTCACTCAGTGTGCGGAGTGTGATCATTCAATCCACATTTGTGTGATGTTTTTCCTGTTGTATCCAGTTAGATCCATGCATGCTAGGGTAACTGGCAACTCTAAAGTCGTTTGTTGTTAATTAGTGTGATTGCACCCAGTATGGATGGGATATGTGAATACTTAATTTTTTGATTCAGAGAGTTTTATGCATGGATAGGTGAACCACAATTACAGAATCCACACATCCAAATCCACCCTCACCTATTGTATAACTTTGTCATCCTCTTCTTTTCTGCACATATCCACATGCACATCAGTGAATTACCTTCATAGTAAAAAAAAAAAAAACAGGTAGAGAATAGAGGGTAAAAATATGACAGAATGATTTAGCCTATCCAGCCACATTTGTATGTTTCCAAGCAGCTATCAGGAGGCTTTGAGACCTGTAGCACCTTCTAGTAAATATGAAAAATACTATGCTCGTAAAATACATAGGTGATAATACTTCACAAAACCCCATTGACTCATCTAGTGTGGAAGTCAGGATTCTTTGCATCATTCTGATCCTACCATTGGACTTTGCGTTACTTCTCAAACTTCAATAAGCCATTCCTCTCTTTATTAGCTTCTTTATTTTGCTTCTATATTTCTCCTTGCCACTTTTTCCACTAACTGCAAGAAACAGAATGAAACTTACAGCTAAAACAGGCATAACAGACAACAATAAATAAAAGTGACGCATATTTGTGTAGTTACCTATTCGATATATGAATGCAATCTCTCTAGTGCTAAGTGGTATTTTTGTTGCTTTCATTTTTGTTTTCTAAAATGTTTTACGTTGCTGAAGTCACCTATTTCTCCCAATTTGTCAATATTTTACAGTTTACTTTCTTAGTACAAATATCTGCTGTCACACATTTGCGAGTAGGAGACAGCTAAAGGTCTTGAGTAATAGTAACTCCACGCCAGACCAGTGGACGATGAGGTGCACTAACTGTCTTTCTCAATCCCTTGCAGACCATTCTCGGGAAATCCTGCACGGTTCCCGGAGACTCCAATGATGTCACTTCCGGTTCCTGCCCCGATGACATCATTTCCTGCACTGGCCTTTAAAACCACTATCTTGTCTCCATACCAGCAGTTCTGTTTTGGACTCAGTCTTGTGAACAACTAAATTATTTTTAACCTTTTGCAGCCAAGGCATATTATACGTGTGGCTGTCCCAAGCCTTTATGATGTCTGTTTGTCGTTCTTGTGACACTGCTTAGACTGCAATCATTTCCTGGTTTTCTTCTGCAGTCAACTTCATTTTATATTAAGCAAATCCAGTAGAAACAACTGAATTGTGTTTATTAAAACTACAGTTGTGTTCAATATAAGAAAGTATAAACTGCAGCCAATCAGTGGCAGTATCATCACACTCTCTTCAAAGAAAGTCTTCTTCTTCTTCCCTGTATGTTGCAGGAACCTAAGTATGGCAGATTTACAGGTAGACATCTTCAGAATAAATTCTTGTGGATATTAAACCCAACCCAGGGTGAGTTAAAATCAGGAACTGCAAAATACTGAAGGACTCTTCAGGAACAAGAAATAATAAAATTGCATGATTACAGAAATTACTCCATAGTAGATTAAAACAGAGTGGCCATTGGTAAGAACTGCTGTCTTGAATCTCACTTGAATCCCACGTTCATCCTGCGTTTATGTGGGTGTTTTTTTCTGAATACCTACAAGTAGGTATTCGCCGACATCCCAAAGGTATGGTTAAGATTAATTAGCAACTGAAAAATGGTCAGATACATGTGCAGATGTGTGTAATGTTGTCCTGTGACAGACCTGTGTCCTATTTATGGTTTGTGTTCATTACTGCTCTGTCTTTCTGTAAGGGAAGCAAATTATAATGCAGTTCTGTTAATTCAACATTTCAATTTTTCGTTGAATAAAATATAGAATAAAAGTTTAAAATGAACAAAATACTTTTTTTGCTTATTAACACTACACACTGACAGAATTTAATCCTTATTTGAACTTACAGTAAGACAAGAAGCATGTCTTACTGAAACACTGCAAATCTTTCTAGAAAGTTTGACAAGAAAATTAGAGGCTTATTTCAGCTTCTCCAAGGAACTATTCAGATTAATGTTGTCAGTTTTCTCAAAGATAATGGAATAACAATGAATAAAAATGATCTAGGCTGTTATTTTCTCGAGTATGAAAAGAAACATGTTAAAATTATTTTGGGAGCACTCTTTTTAGATTAGAGTGGTTGAAGTCCTCAGACCCGCTGAAGATAACCTCTGAGTGCATGTTTTATGTTGTACGGCCTACTGAGTACAAGCATTTTAAGTATATTGGTCAACAATAGCAGCCAAAAGTCCATCAGAGTACAAAAGTATAATATAGCCACAAGTCTTTCCAGGTTATGGAGAGAAAGATTTGGAGAGGACTTCCATATTTGTGCTCGAGAGACTGGTTATTATAAAGAACATAGCCTATCTATACATGCTGAATCATGAGTTTGTTCACTGCATACAGAATAAACACGAGTGCTTTTTGACATTACATGTCTTCTTCAATACCCTCCTTTTTTACCATGTTACAGGCCAAACCAGATTTTAGAACAAACTAGTTTAGACTAAGTGAAGCTAGTTTGCTGAAGCGGATAGGATGAACCTAGTCCTAACCAGATTGTCCTAAAATCAATGTAGTGCTCCAGGACAAACTCATTTTTCCTAGTCTAAACTAGATGGCATGCAATCCCACTTTCTTAGGCCAAATTGATACATCCTTTTGTGCTTCAGACAAACTGACTTGGCCTAGACTAAACTAGTTTGGCATGCAATTGCACTTTCTTAGGCCAAATTGATTTGTCCCATCGTGCTTTGGACAAACTTTCTTGGCCTAGTCTAAACTAGTTTGTCCTAAAATTGAGTTTGGCCTGTAACATACATAACAACAACAGCTGTAAGCAAAGAACCGTTGCCTTTTAAAGAGACTTAATTGGTCTTATTTGTAAGTTATTTGTAACATGTAAACCGTAGTAGCCAGTAATGAAGTCACCTTGATCACACCACTTAGCATAACAATCAAAAGAAGACCAGCAAACTATAATTAAATCTTTCTGGACTGCATGTGTAAAAGGAGGAAAATTAACTCTCTGAACAGCACTCTGATACAGTTTTATCCTAGTAAAGCATGTACGATTTATTATTATATGGAAAAAATGTCACTGATAATTAACAATCAGGTTGATTGACTACACTGACTACTGAAGGAAATCGTGACCTTCCTCCATCAGATCATCATTTGCGTTACCAACTGGCATTACAAGGCTTTCATTCTGACAGTGACCTATTGATAATAAAGCATACCAGTCTTGCCACCCAGCTAAAAGATTATAAAAGGTTTAATGACATTGGATTGTCGGGTGGATTATGTGAGAAATCATGTTGTTGTAAGATCTGTGTTAATAATTAAAAAATAAAAAAAAAAAACTTGTAATTTGGTAGTGCAGTTTGAATATGCTTTCCACATAGATCTGGTGTACTTAATGTGAATCTTGTGCTAAATTACTGTGAATGTAAAGTCTGCATTATATCCTCATATCTAGTTTTTTTTTCCTCTGGGTACTCCAGTTTTTAGCTTACAACCCCAAGTATACAGTATATGTCACATGAATTGATGACAATGAATTGGCCCTATGGGTAAGTAAGTGTGTTTTTGTGCGTATAAGTAGGCTCAGGGATGGAATTGTACCCCATCCAAGTCTCAGGTCCAGTTCCAGGCCCTTGTAAGCCACAAATGGATTAAGTTCTATGGATTTTTTGTGTTCAAAAAAATATTTTGAAGGGTACCACCAAAGCCTCAATGTTGTACTTGTCCTTACTACTTAGGCTTTGAAGCATTAGTTTAACAGTTACTTATTTAGGTTTATTTTAATTTTATACTCTATATAAACAGATTGTGGATATCTGACTGGATCAAATCAGATTACTAGAAAGAAAGAAAGAAAGAAAGAAAGAAAGAAAGAAAGAAAGAAAGAAAGAAAGAAAGAAAGAAAGAAAGAAAGAAATGTCTGGCATTGGAGAGGACAAGGTCAAGCAAAGCCCTGAAAGAAATGAGAACCATGCACCAATAGTGTTTTGCATGTCTACTGTGAAGACATGGGAAGTCTGTGTACATACTGGATGCTCTCAAACTGAATTGATCAGGGGCACCAGAAATTAAAGAGTGACAAACCATTTGGGAGCCTGTGCTTAGAAAGAAAGAGGAGGCCATGAAGGGAAAGCAGGAGGTTAAAAGAACTTCCGGTAGATTGAAAGCTGCATATTAACTGAAATCGGATGTTTGACTAGTTGCTTTTTAAAGAATGCACACCCCACTGCACTAACTTAATTGTGAGATACAGATAGGAGGAGATTTGGAGAAAATGTCTTTAATTAAATGCAAAGAAAAAATATAACAACATAATTACTGTAGATAGTACTGTACATTGTCATAGTTAACATTTAATGTTTTATTTTATAAGGATATTTTGATTCCATGGGTGAATCTGCTATGAAATTAATTCTGGAGGGGCCCCAGAAGTGGCTTAGTTCACACTGCTTAAAAATGTTAGGTGTCTACTGTGTGGTAAGAGTTTTTTTTAAATAATATTAATAATACAGTGTAATTCAATGAAAAATAATAATTAAAATAAAATTAAAAGGTTATTAAAGTATCATGTAAGTTGGCTGTAAATGAAAAAACATTAAAATTAAGGATATTTCTTTCTAAATATATTTAATATAACATTTTTATAAATAATTTAAAACACTATGAAAATTAATGACAGAAATTACAATTTTATTATAATTATTTATCTTAGGATAGCCCTAATCGAAAAAAATGAAAGCATATTTTGCTGCTTGTGGTTATTGTGAGGACAACATTTTGGTAACTAACTTTTTATTTATTTCTCATAGAGGTCTAAAATAAACAATTATATCAACTGTTGTCTTTCTAGATTTTATTTCATCATTCCGTGATGCATCATGCATCTATATAACATTACCCTAATTTCCATCTTCCCATAACTCAAAAACTAAAAGGCATTAGCAATTTTTATTCTCACCAGTGACTTTGACATGTGAGATAATCCAGTACATCAAACTTGATCAAAATCTGAGATGTAGTGGTTACATTTTTAAAACATTTGTGGGGACCTGTCGTGGAACAACCCCACTGATAAAGATAATAGTGGTTACCCAGACCTCACTTCTGGTTGCGAAAGGGCCCCAAAAACATTTCTACTTTCAGAGTCACAAAACTGTAGGTCCACCACTGTCTGATCGTGCAAATGCAAAAAGCCTTAAAAATAAAAGCTAGGCCTATGCTGCACGCCAGGCCTATACCAACAGAACAAGCCTCACCACATCTAGTAGCCTTGCCCTAAACCCAAGAGGCAGGCTTATGACCTGCACAGGCCCATAGTGGGGAAAAGGCAATAAAATAAAAAATTATTAGTAAAGAGAGAAAGGAATAAAATGTAAGAACCTTCATCCCAAGGAAAAAAAAATCCCTCAATATATACAGTAATCCCTCCTCCATCGCGGGGGTTGCGTTCCAGACCCCCCCGCGATAGGTGAAAATCCGCGAAGTAGAAACCATATGTTTGTATGGTTATTTTTATATATTTTAAGCCCTTATAAACTCTCCCGCACTGTTTATAAATATTCCCCGCAGCGTTATACAGCATAATCCCTTTGTATTCTCTTAGATATTAGGTAAGATTCATTGAAATTATGTATATAAACACACACTGTTTATATACAGTAAAACCTAAATATTACTTTAAAGATATTGAGTGTCTCCGATATCACATATGTTACAGCCATTACGATAGACAGGTCACCAGCAATAAATACGTACATTGCAAGAAAAATAGTATACAGTAAATGTATTAATTATTTATGGTTACTCACCAACAATGACACGATGACTTGTCCAATAACAATGAGTTTAATTTTACTGCACAACAAAGGAGAGCGTTACAGCCCTTGTAAAGGAGCCACTTCAGGCGATTGTGTAGCACTGCCGTTGTTCTTCTTCTGGCAGTCTTCAATCCAAATCCCTAAAGCAGATTCCATCCAGACTACTGCCTTATTACATCCACTTACAACTCGTTTTGCACCCTGGTTAAAAGGACGCTGCAGCCGTAGATCTTATATTCCTTTCCTACTTTTTAAATAAAAAGAATCGTAGCCTTCAACAAATCCAAAACGTTTACCTTTTTGGCAATCGTTAACATCTTCTTCTTGCGCTTGGGCACGGCACCTGAAGCAGTAGCAGATTGTTTTGGAGCCATAATGAAGGGCTTGACTATGCACAAAGATAAACACTAAAGAGCACAACTCTTTACACAGCGAAGCACGTTGATGCTGAATGAGCGAGATGAAACTTCCTGGTTAACACTGCATAGCTCCTGCGTGCTCTGATTGGTTAGCTTCTCAGTCAGGAGAACTTAACTGCGTGCTCTGATTGGTTAGCTTCTCAGCCATCCGCCAATAGCGTTCCTTGTATGAAATCAACTGGGCAAACCAACTGAGGAAGCATATACAGGAAGTAAAGACACATTGTCCGCAGAACCCGCGAAGCAGCGAAAAATCCGCGTTATATTTAGCATTTATTTAGTTATGCTTTCATATAAAATCCGCGATAGAGTGAAGCCGCGAAAGTCGAAGTGCGATATAGCGAGGGATTACTGTATTTATTTATTACAAGGAGTAAACAGTATTATAAAAAAAAGAAAATAGAGGCAGAAGCATGAATCAAGGAAACAAAAATAAAAAAAAAAAAAACTCGGAATCAAGCCAAAATCAAAACAAATTCCAAAAATGGAACCATAATGGAGCCAGAAGTCAAAAACAGAAATTTAGAATGCAAAATCATGAATGAAGGACAACAGATCTAAGAAACTTTGAAAGTGCAGTTAAATTATTAGGGGGAAATTGTTTTAGAAAAAGCACTTGCCTTGTTAAAAGTGTTGCTGACTTGGCAAACTTGTGTGGTGAGGTGTGCAAAGCCAAGTGCAAAGTCCTACTATACTCAGATACTCACGCTGGCATTCCTCACTGCCACCTGCCATGGACAGAAAAGGTGCGGAGCACCATCATTAATCACTGTAGTAAAAGTAAAAGGGATCCCAAAAATGGTTAATGGTTAGTTATAACCTGCTAGAGGAAATTTTAACTTACGATTGTAAAGACATCAGCATGCATAAGCTTGGCATGGCCGCTTGTGGAGGTTGTAGCAACCACATGAATTTGTGGAGAATGAAGATATAAATAGCAAGTCTCCCAAGGGATGTCATGACATGCCACTTGACAGCATCTGTGTCCACTTCCATAAGTGAATGAAGGGGACAAAGTCATGGATTGATTGGCTAATCATGACGGACATATAAATGGAATTTCGAGCCAACAGGGGTTGTCATTCAAACGAATAAGGAAGGTGTTTAGGTGTTTTTCTTTGTGGAGAGATTCTGGTGTACGGCTGGGGTCCATGCCCAGCCGGGGATGCCCCTGCAGCATATGTTCCGGTGGAGCAAGCATGGGAGACCCAATACCTCCCCAAAATGCTAGATGGCAGCCTCCCTGGGATGCAACAGTGCCTCGGACTCCTGCAGGGCTTCATGGGAGGTGGAGTTTGGTGCAGCCCTGTTGGGTTCCACAGGCACGCCAGGGGGTGCTGCAGCGGGAACAGCTCGGCCCTTCTGGACAGTAGTTTCACCACACCCGGAAGTGCAGCCGGGTGTCAGCATTCAAGCACCTGGTGCCTAATAAAAGGAGCCAGTGACCACCACACAGGTGCCAGAGTCAGGTTGAAGAGGACGAAGCTGCCTAGGAGGAGTGGAGGACTGTGTACTGTACTGCCTATGGGACACGGGGAAGACGTGCGCCCACAAGTGAAGAAAAATAAAATAAAGCACCTTTCACAAGATATATTTTTTTTTTCTTTTTGGGTGGTTTGTAATTTATTTTTTTGTGTATATTTACACACCCTTTATTTTTCTTGTATATATTCATCTTTAGTTTTCTTCAAAGGGGCTTTCTGAGCTTTGTTTATAACGGAAAATAGCATTTGTGTTTGTGTATTGTTTCATTAGAGTTGATTTTATTCATGGCACTGTACATATTGTAAATATTCACCATTCAAAAGGTCTTTGTCCTTTTTCAGTTTTTTGTTTTTTCTTACCTCTCTTCTGATTCTGTATGGTCAATGAACTACAAGATAGCGAAAGTGTAGTCTGGTGCCAGATTGCCACTACACAGAATATCACACCATAGCACAGGAAAATAGATGGATTAAATAGTAATGGTTCAATGACTTCTTTGTTCTAAATTTTGTCCTTATTACAACAGAATATCGAAAAAAAAATATTTTTTTTTTCGTAGTATTTAGGAATTCCTTTTCTGTGGACTAGTATGAACTAGGGTTTCCTTTGCTTTTCCCCAGGGTTTTCCTTATCTCTCTTTTTCCTCTTGCTAGAGCACTTTCTTCTGCTGTCAATTCCTTGCCACCACCTTCTAACCCACAGGTTAAGAACCCACTGTCAAGAAATGGCCTTTAAACTACACTCTGGATTAAAACTTAGGGCCAGAACTGTCTATGGGTTGTTTCCCCAGAGTTCCACGAGGTAACTTATGGTATCCTTGCTGAGAGCCAATTCATAATTAAAAATCTAGGCATCTGTATCTCTATAGCTGTCTACTCCCCATAATGTATTACAGGAAGCAATGTAAAAGCAATTTCCTGACTTCTAAAGTCTGGGGCAGTTATTTTTGTGTTTCATCAGCCCCTTTGACATATCTCTCTCTCACTCTCTCTCTCTCTCTTCTCTTTCTCATTTTGACATCTTTGTAGTAATTGCTTTCATGGAGCCAGTTTTACCACCATGGTATACCACTTCCAGCAGCCATTTAGCCCTGCTAGCACTTCGAGGAGATCACCATTTAACTTCACAGGCTTCTCTTTTTTTAATTCGAACCCAGCTAGACCTGCCCAATCATGTATCAGTCATGTGTCCCAGCTGCCCTTGACAACCCCTTGCCACCTGGACAACATCTTGAGTTGAACTGAAATTTTATTCTAATAACCAGTAAAAATTATTTAAGACTATAAGCAGTCCTTAGAACAAGCTTTAGATATTGTTTTTCCGCAGAAAACAAATTCACCATAATAGCATACAGTATATGTGTTATGAAGTAGACTTGATTAAATTTGCTTTTGCTGTAATATTTTTCTGATCATTTTTTACCCACTTTGGGTTTTGATACAGGCGTTGTTTTAGCTTTGATAGTCAAAATAAATTTTTAAAATTATTTTAGTTATTTTTGCATAGTTTCTCAGAGCCATTTTGTTTAGTATGGGCTCCACCATTTTGTAGAGCAGATGCTACACCATTGCTTGAGACTAATGTGTGGAGGTTGCAATCCATGATGCCACAGATATACTTCCCAGTGTCCAAAATTGCAGACTTCCTTGAGACTTTGTATATGAATTTCTTCTGTCTACTTCTGGTAAAAGAACTTTAGCTACAACTTCTGATTTAATTTAGGTGATTTGTATTGGGTTTAATGATAGTGCATTGATTTTCCAGTACCGACCTTCTCATGGTTGACTATGTTTCATGTCTTGGTCCTTTTCTTTTTACATCTGCCCTCTCCTATTTTCAGTACAACAATTGCTATTGATTTATACAGCATACTCTTGCTTTAGAATAGCAGCTAATTTAACAAATGAGAAATCTGAAATCTGAGTTAAAATTCACTACTCTGGGAGTGCATTTTGTCTGTTCTTCTGTAAACTGCCTTAGTAAATTAATGCTTAATGTCACAGCATGTAATTGTAACACTTATTTCCTAAAATATGTCAAATGCATTTTCGTTCGATTCTGACTCAACCATATTTTCAGCCCTTCATTATGTTATTATTTGTACATTTAGCATCTAGACACTGTTTCTTTTGCCCAACAACTGGCCTAAATTTAAGAAATCAATATATATTTAGAAATTGGTATATATGGACATGAATATACTTAAGTATAGACTGATTTAAAACCTGTTCTTTAATAAACTATTAAATTAACTTTATAAAAGAAAACAACACAGAAAAAGCCATAATTTATGTTCTTAAAAATATTTGAACAATCTTCCACACAGAATGCATAACTTCTGACAACAGTATTCTACTGTTGAAATGTAAGAATTTTATAAGCATATTTACTGTCAGAGGCTCTTATATGGTTTACTTTACATTTTTTCACAATGTATAGAAATGTGGTGATGTTATTTCATCATTGCTGTCTAAAATCTGTTGTGATGTGGAGTCACAACCCTGACAAAAATGGTACCATAAAGGATGTACAGAAACTGAAGCAGCCTGCTCGAGAAGGTTAACCCCAAAATCCAACTAGTTCCACAACAGCTAGCTGCAGGCCTCAAACATGAGAAGTCTGCAAAGTAATAAGAAATGTCCAAAATATATCAAAAACCCCATAAGAAGGAGGATCACTAATTCCCAGTTTTGTCTTTATAGTTTATTATTTATTAACAGAAATATAGAAATATACAAGTTGTGGCTTTGTTTGTCCAAAGTTTACAAAATTTAATAGCTCATGCTTACTTCATAGAACAATTCGGCAAAATTGTGGCACCTATGCAAATATCTTTCTTTCAAATGTTTTAGTAAACTTCAAAGCAAAAACAGTTCACTCAAAAATAAAGAAAGAATTGCTATTATCCTACGGTGGGTTGGTGCCCTGCCTTGTGCCCTGTGTTGGCTGGGATTGGCTCCAGCAGACCCCTGTGACCCTGTGTTTGGATTCAACGGGTTTGAAAATGGATGGATGAATGGAATTGCTATTATAAAAAATGGAAAAGTTCCTATTTAAAGAAAGTTTAGTTTAGGTCTTAGGTATCTTATTATATTTCCTTAAGTTTAAGTCCTGTACTTGCAGTACATAGGTCAGGGCATACATTCATATGTTCATAAGACGGTCAGTAAACTGTATGCCAAAATTCTGCTTGTAAGTTCATCTAACAGTCCATGTTTATTCAAGAGCGACATTATTACAGAAATAGCTAAGAACGATCTATTACATGTTACCTTATAGGGGTTAAAGATTATAGCAATATCTAAGTAAGTATATGAAACTTATATTTTTTCAGATTAATGAAATACTTATGTGAACTTTAGAATTAATATTAATTTTTCAAGACTAGCTCATACACAAGGAAAACCTTAAAAGAGTAAAAGTTGGGCAAAAAGAATTGACTAAAATGCAATCCTACAAGCATGCAAGAATAAAATCCACAATCCAAAAGCAAAACAAGTCCAGAAAAAAAAACAAAAAAATGTCAGTACTCACAAGAATACTCTATCCAGCAGGGGACGCTACCTCCCTGGCTGGAATAAGTTCTTTTGTAATTGCGGCATGTTACATAACCTGGAACTATACAGATATGATATTAAAAGTCGATGCCCCTCCCTTAGTGATACGGCGGTAAGAAATCATATAGGAGAAATAACGTAGCTTTCTTTAATGACGATTTACACGGTATAACAGACGAGGAAGCCCTGACAAGACTTTTCACCAAAGTGGAAGCTTGATGTATACAGTCTGCCATTTTCATCGCTGCGCTGGAAGGATTTTCAGGATCAGATGACAATATCTCCCATCTATTCGTTGGGTTCAAAGGTGTGCTGGGCAATGTTCCAAGGCTTTATGCTCTTTCTCCATGTGCAGGCCCCCACTTAAGTAAATCATGCCATTCTAAACAAGGAAAAGAAGATCCAATATCATGCTGACTATAACTCACAGAAATAGTGCATGTTGCCCATTTTGCAGTTGTCCTTAACTTGTCTTGTCTTAAGATGCTTGATTAGCAATTTAAATGCTGGGCCCCTGTATTAAATCTGGCTTTGTGTTAGCTGTACATGTGAGAAGAAAAGAAAAGCAGATTTAAAATATCTGCACAGAGCACAGTGACATATTAAACTTATATTCTGATTACAAATACTCCACTATTGAAATGATCTCCTGATTTGAGTTTAATTGACTCTGGCCTAAATAAGCAGAGGTAGGGCTCAGGAGTGGTGATATCGGGGGGCCCCCTTCACCTGTGGTTCCACTCACAAAACACATGGAATGGAGACACATTAAAAAAGACTGCATAACTATACACAGAAAATTCATGACAATATAATAATAATTCATTACATTTATATGGTGCTTTTCAAGGTACTCAAAGCGCTTTGCACCATGAGTTGGCAGCTACTTCAACCACCACTAATGTGCAGCATCCACCTGGATGATGTGATGGTAGCCAATTTGTGCCAGTACACTCATCACACATTAATTGTTAGGTGGAGAAGGGGTGATAGATAGTTAGCCAGTCAGAAACAGGGGATGTTTAGGGCCACAATAAAACCAGACTGTGGTGGACAGTTTAGCCAAAGGATGCCCAGGGATCTTTAATGACCACAGAGAGTCAGGACCTTGGTTTTATATCTCATTCGAAGAACAGCATCATTTTTACAACACAGTGTCCCCATCACTGCACTGATGCATTGGGATCCACATTTAGACAACAGGGTAGACCTTATCAACACCTGTTCCAAGCAGCAGCCCAAGCTTTTTCATGGTTGGTCTACCATCCAAGTACTGGCCGGGCCCAAACACGCTTAGCTTCAGACAGATGACCTGTTCTGAAGTGCATGTGGTATGGCTGCTGGCTATATGAAAACAAATAATATTAATATTATTTTTCATATTCATGTGAATATGAACAATATTCAAAAGAAAACAAAAATAATTATATACATACATTTAAACTGATAAATAAGAGATATCTAACTAAGTCTAATGCTAAACTGAGTATTATGTTCACTTTCTATGCTACCATTAGAAGATATTACTTGAAAATCTAATACTTTGTCAAACACTCACTAAAGAATTAAACAATTTTTTTTTATTTTGTTTCATTTTGATGTTTGAAAATGTTAGTTATTATATGTTGCTTTTCTTTTACTGGCAGAATTTCATTGGAGAAAATTCTCATTTATTTAAATTTGGAATTATTAATGTTCTTGTTTGTTGTTATAATCAGGATTTCATATTAGAATTTTTCTGATCTGATTTATGCATTTTTTTAAAATAATAACTGTGGTCTTTTTTCATTTTTACAAAATGTAATTGTTATTTTTCATGTCCGCGGCCATATTGTTGATGGTCATGGTGCCCAAGGGTAACCATGTGGAACAATCTAGCGGGAGGTGTAATGTGTGTACATGACTAGTATAAATAATGCTGGTCTGAACAGATCTGCCTCTGAATTTTGTAAAAAAAAAAATTAAATAAATTAAATACACAATAACATAGGGATAAAATAACACAACAAAAATACAAAATAAAAGTTCTAGTTAGATAAAACTCATCTCGGATTAGGGACAATGTTTTGGTTTTTGTTAAAAAAATCGGGGAATATAAAAAAAATGACAAGGTTTTGTTTGATGATGATTTTTGCGTAAGGGTTTAGTTTTGACACAGTTTACATGTTATGATTCATGTTTGTTTTAGATTTGACTACTCATCTCTTGGAGCTTTGATTTTTACATTATACATCTTAATTTTGGTCTTGAGGGTCAAAGAACTCAAATGTGGCATCATTTTTTGTAGTAGATGTTGTTTTCCAACTGTTTTATATTTTTTCTATCTTTTTCTGGTGTGATGTTGAGTTTTAATTGTTATGGTATTGCTATCCTGTGACACTCAGAGGAGCTTGGTGTTGATATTATCACCATGATGGGATAAAAGGTTGGCATTGTGTAATTTCTAGTCATTCTAATTTGACAACCAGAAGTAATCTACATGTGATTGTGGGCATTCTTTACTAGTATTCCAGTCCCTTTTTCTGACTTCAAGTTTGATTTGATTTATAGATTTAATTTAGACAAAAGCCAGGACAGATTCCCTGTGTTTTTTTGATGTTTCACTTTCTGGTCACCTCCATTAATTCTATGTATCCATTTAGAGTATAGTGACCACCTGCCATTCTTTCTTTTGGCAAGCATTGGAAAATGCTTCTGACCTCTCCCTGTTTGAAGACTATTAATTGAAAGAAACTATTAACAACAATTTCTATCTCCTGCTCAGAAAATACCACAAAGATCTGTTAACCTCAAATGACTTTGACAAGTTTCAGATGTGTATACTTAAATAAAAAAATTTGACGTCATTCATGTTTTTAGTGTTTTCTCATTTAGTAAATGTTTGAATGCAACTTTGATGACATCTTTGAATGGTAATGTATAAAGATAACTTGCACTTAAATTAAACTAATACAATCCTCTCCCTGTGTTTAGTTTTTCAAAGCCCATTTATATTGTTATATTTAATCTTATCATCAGGGTTATGTTCTCTGCTTCACTGGGAGGTCTGTGTACCCAGGTGGTCACTATACTCTAAACATTACATGTGGGTGCCCTTCACAGAGTGAAAAAGCGATATCAAAGAGATCAGGTTAAAGGGAAAAGCAGGGGAAACTGAAGCTGTAATGCATTCAGAGATAAAAGGTGTATACATTTAGAAATATTAAACTTCACACAAAACTGGAAAATAAAAGAATGTCTTCATAGAATGGGTCTTTTTTTAATTTTCACTACTTTTATCCTGTTTTGCTTTTTTTTTCTTTTGGAGGTCAGATAACAGTTACACATTGTTGACTGTATTTTTCTCGTAAATATCAAAACGTGTTGTAAGATGCGGACTTTATTGAATGTTAATATATGTATATGTAATATCATTAACCTTGTCAAACATAAAAATAACTACTGTTAAGGCCTGTTAAATAAAATCTGATATGCTCGTCATGGTGCACCTTTTGGTCTGCAGAGGGCGCTCCAGCCATCCAAACCCGACACAAGCAGACAAGCAATTCTTGTGGGAAATGCCTTCCCTCACTTCCCACCTGCACAAAACTGTCCCAAGCACAATAACCACAAAAGCACACTTTTTTTTCCGTCCTCACTTTTCTTCTGTTTTCTTTCTCTCTCTCCCACTCTCTCTGCCTCCACTACTCCTGACAAGCTCCATCATCTTTCACCCGACTCTGGCTCTCTGACCAGTGGTAGCTGGCTCCTTTTATAGAGCTCCCGGATGTGCTCCAGGAGTCTGGTGATCGTCTTCCGGCAGCACTTCCAGTAGTGGCAGAAATGCTGCACCAAAGAGCTCAGCAGTCCTGGCAGCACCCATAGAACCCAACAGGGCTGCTCCAAACTCCAACTCCCATGTAGCCCTGTGAAAGTCCAAGGCACCTCTGCAACCCTGGAGGGCTGCCATCTTGTGCTCCAAGGGAGGTAATGCCCTGAATATCCTCTCTCCCTCAGTCGGACAAGGGTCTGGCTGTCTGAAACAACCTAAATTAAGAAACAGCTGCTCAACCCAGAAAATAGGACAGGTTTTCACCTCCAATGATTTCATCTTGACTACATTATTTAAGATCTTACTTGTGTAAACTCATAGTGTGATCACTTACAGTTAAAATTGAATAAAATGAATTCTTGGTCAATTATTTATATATAATTCTATCAATTGGTACGAATTACATTATTTTAAGTGTTCTATTGTTAGTGTCAGATCGAATATCATTTACAAAGTTCATATTAAATAGTTTAAAAAGATTGAAACAAATATTTTAATTTCTTATTATCTAGACTGGCAGTGAAGAATTATTTTGACAACAGCCATACTGTATTTATTATTACTTTGGCTGCCAACGTGATTTACAACATTCAGTTACATTTCATTTGTTTTTCCAGTTGGAGCACAGGAGTGCATGGCCACACACTGTTGTTACTGGGATTTGAACCCACAACCAAGGGATTTGAGGTCCAAAGCCATAACCAGTACACCACGCTGACAATTGTGGGTGTTAGTTGGCATTGAATTCTTTACAAATAGATTCCAGGCATTTGCCTTCTTTGATTCTACGGTTGATGTGTGCTGTTTGTCTTCCCTGATGGAGTGTCTTGACAACTACTTGCTTTAAAAGTGTTTTCTCATTTTGATCACAGCCTCCTTTCTGCTGCATTTGTTTTTCTTGAATTTGCCTCTTTAGTTCCATACAATTCTAGGCTTTGCTGGATCCATTCCTTGTTTTATAGGCAACCTTAGTCCATCTAAGCACAGGTGGTTTTAAATGAATCCTGTTTACTTTAGTTGGGACTCCATGGTTCAGATGTTAGTAATCGGTAATTAATCTATGTTCCAGAAAACCATGTTTTAATCCATGATTAACTATTCCAGAGCCTTCTGGAAAAGCCTTCTCCTGGCTTAATTTACACCCTGTCTGGGAAACTGCCCCACAGTGTATGAAGGCAGAAAAATAAGCAAAATCCACACAAGTTGTGACCAAGCTAGACACTGAAATCCGCTTGATTATTAAGATGCACTGACACAAATCATATATAAAAAGATCAAATTATATACTGTAATCATTATAAAGTAGAGATAAATAAACTTTGTCAGATAGTTTTGTCACATTCAGCACACATTTTGAGTATATTGTATGTAAGTTATACAAATGAAAAGGTGTTTAAATACTCTTCAACATTTAAATATGATAAAAGAAAAATACTCCACAGCTGAAAGTTTATGGAAAATTTTCAAAAGATTGCAAGGAGGCAGAAATTCTAATTTGCATTAATAAAATTAATCAAAAATCACCAATTTATTATATGCTAATAGTGTTGGTTAATTAAGATGAGCCGCTTCCCAGAATCCAATATGCTATAATGACTTCAAAAGGCAGGGAAGCAAATGTACTTCTTGTACGAACGTCTTTGCTGAATCCACTATGCAGGAAAACAGGCAAGTATGTTAAATATTTACTAACAGCTTTTAAAAGCACAGTAGCCTATTCATGAAATGAAACAGCATAAATATACAAAACTATTAAGGCCTGCTCATAAATGTGACAGTAGAGACTTTGTGTAATATAGCTGGCGGAGGGGGTTAGTCTTTTCGGTAACCATATGGGTTTCAGCACAAAAAAAAAAAAAAAAAAAAAACTTCAATTTCCCTGTGTAAACATTCTCTACAGCTTTGCATATTTTGTTCAACTTGTTAATTAGAGAGCACATTCTGTCTGCTGTCCACAGTTGTTCAGATAGTATGTACTCACAAAACAAGATATAGATGCATCCAAAATACTGTTTCACACTTTTCTCCATACATTTGTTAACTCCTTAGTAAAAGAAAACAAAAATAGCCCAAACCCTTCTTCCAGGAATTTTGTGGTAATGATCAATGGATGCACATAAACTAAAATATAAAAATAAATATAATGGAGAGAACATAAATCCATTTGTGAGCATAGCACCATAGCTCTTAAACTCTGTAAATTAACTGCTCTCTTATTTTTTATCCAGAAAAAATTATTGTAGTTTGTAACCTGTCTTACAAAACCTGTCTGAAACAGAAAACAAGTATTGGGTACCCCATTACTTTATTGAATTCTAAAATAAAAGTTCCAGTATGTAAAAAATGGAAAATATAGACCACCAACTTCAATGGCACACTTTGGTTATATATAATAAAACAGTTACTAATATTAAACACTTATTTCAAGAATTTACTAAATTATTAAAAAAAAAAGTTTAAATCAGAGGAAAGTGGTTTACAGGGAGAGTTAGTGGCTTTACAGAAGGGACAGCAGGGCATAGCAAGGTTATCATCTCTTTGGTGAAAAAACAAGAACAAATGGCCCATAAAATGGCTGATTTAAAACATTGTAAAGGAGTAATATATGCTTCACATATATTGCCCAAGGGAGCACAGAGAATGCACATTCCAGTTATTGGTTTTGTTTCCATTGCTTCTGGATGCCAGAATGAAGTCATGCAGTGCACCAAATTTATTTTTACATATAACTCAAACTGACCAGTCTTTGCAGGGTCATATTCTGCCTTCAACACTTTAGACATGGCAAAATATACTACAGGCTCTCAAAAAAATCAAGCAGGACAATTAGCTCAAACATTGATTTACAGTATGTGACATGTTACTGGCATTCATCTTTATCCCATATAAAAGAAATTAAATAATTGGAGGAATACTCTGGGTTGCTGTTCTTTGAAGAGATTCTTCAACCTCGATTTTAATTTTTGCAGTCTGGCATGCAAAACATTGAAGTTAACCTCTTTGTTACTGGTACAACAGAGGCAACTTTGAAAAAACTTAGAGTAACATCCTGGTTTAAAGAGGTGTTAAAGATGCCAAAGACTATGTGTGCCAGTTGGTCAATGCATTCCCTGAGCTCATGGCCAGTTATATTATACAGCCCTGCAGCCTTTTGTGAGTTGACTCTATGCAGAGTCCTCCTAACATCAGCTGGATTAAGATGTAGTATCTAGTCACCATGATGAGGGGTGAGATACATTTCAGGTGTGTCATTGGTCACATCAAACCTTCTGAAATAACTGTTGGATTCATTAAGGAAGTCCTTATTGTCCCTGCAAGGTGGGGGAGCAGGCTTATAGTCTGTAATAGTTCCCTGCCACAGACTTCTGATATCTTTGGAGTCTTGAAAGTCACTGTGGACCATCTGGTCTGCTTTGCTACCCTGATAACCCTGTTGATGCTGGCTCTAGTTGATCTAAGAGCTGTCATGTCACTGCATTTAAAAGCAAAACTACAGTACATGCTCTCAGTAGGGTATACACATTAGTGGTCACTCAGGGTTTCTGGTTGGCACGTGTGGTGATGTGCTTTGTGATGCAATATCCTCTATACACTTAAATAGAACGATAGACATTTGGAATAAGCTACCAAGTAGTATGGTAGACAGTAAGACGTTAGGGACTTTCAAAACTTGACTTGATGTTTTCTTGGAGGAAACAAGTGGATAGGACTGGCGAGCTTTGTTGGGCTGAATGGCCTGTTCTCGTCTAGAATGTTCTAATGTTCTAAAAATATCCAGTTAACAGACTCAGCATACTCCTACACATTAATGTGTATAATATTAAATTAAATTTTCCTAGTGTTTGCCAGATTTTGAAAATTGTCCAGGTCTTTTTAAGTTCTTTTTGCAGACTATACATTACCTACTTTCCCTTATATTATAGTAGAATCTGTGAAGTTTACTAACTACGAGGTATACACAAAAATTCCTGGAATTATTAAAAAAAAAACATTTTTTTTTTTATAGAACTTACAGAAATTCCATTTTAATCACCATTGAAATACTCTCCTTTAGATGCAATACATTTGTCTCAGCACTTTTTCCATTACTGGAAACTTTTCCTGTACTCATCTTTGTTACCATCTCTAGAGCCTCCTACGATTATTTTTTTCTGGATTTCTTCTACCGTAGGGAATCGTTTTCCCATCAGTCTGAATTTTAGCTTTGGAAATAAAAAGAAATCACAGGGAGATCTAATGAATTTGGGGAGGCCAAAGCAGCAACCACATTATGTTTAGGTGCGCTGTAATGGTGCAGTGGTGTGTGCAGTTATGCTATCATGGTGCAAAATGCAGTTTTTTGTGTGATAGTGCCCTGGATGTTTTTTTCTAGATCATTTTCCACAGAGATCCTAGCAGTTCAATGCAGTGTTGCTGATTAACAGTATGTGCATAAGGAAACTCTTATTAACAAGTTCATCATTCTGCAAAAACGTGATCATTGTTGATTTGGTGTTTGATATGATCTGACATGTTTTTTTTTTACTTGAAAGTCAGCCAAAGAATTCTAAAATAAATGTAAGAAATACACACTTGATCAACTCAACACAATGCCACTCGGTGAACTAATTAACAACCGTAGGTATATCATACCTAACAACATAGTTGAAAACTACACCCTACTCCTGTGATAGTGACTGTTTCCAGGAATGTTTGGGTTGTCTCTCGTATATACAAATCAATGGAGTCAATATTAATTAAAAATTGTAACAGAGCAAGGGAAATTCATTGTTGACCTTAAGTCATATTCTCCTCCTGTCTGTACTCTGTCTCCCATCATTTAACTAATTTGAAATCTGATTTTGTAAATTACATCTAATGCCAAAGTTAAAGGTTTTTTGAAAGTCTAAGTAAATGATGTTATGTGCTTTGTTTTTTATTTACTACTCCAGTTGCCTCTTCACAAAAATGAAACACATTGGTCTGGGAAGATCTCTCAATAATTCATGCTAATTATTATTTTTATTTTACTTTCATTAAATGTGTAGTATCCCTGGGTCAACATCCTCTTTCTTGCCTGTTATGCCACTGGTATTATACCTGACCCTAATCCTACATCTTAAGCTTAGTGTTCATGGAGGCTCCACATGGCTTTTTGGGCTACATCAGTTGTCGGCAACTCCCGGGCCTGGATTCATTAGTAGATTCTGGTATCCCTGTTCTGGGCTGCAGACCATTCAGTTCCTGTGTTAGCATGCTTGGTATTACAGAGAGAATTCATAGTGGACATTGGACTCTGCCAAGGGTACTTCTTATTGCCTTCCCTCTTTTGTTCATGATTTTCGTTGCAAGGATATCTAGGCACAGCTGATATTTGGGTGGTATCCAGTTTAAAAATTTAAGGACTGTATCTCTGCATTTTTTTTGGATGATGACCTCCACTGCAGAATCTAACAGTTTTAAAAGATTTATCACTACTCAATTTGTTGTGTAACGGCTGCAGCATATTGCTAGCATTTCAAGTTTACCTATGTGACTTTTCCATCTAAAACTCAGCAGTAGCATTTTAATCCAGAATAACTGTCAATAATGTAAAACATTATTTAATGGAATGCTATCTTTTTCAATAATTTACACATAAAAAGCTCACAGAAGCTTTCTGAAGCATTCATTAAATGATAATGACTCTGTGCCTTGTCATAATTTGCTATTTATGAGTTTTCATAAACAGCTTACATAACCCAAAGTAGGCATATAAGCATAAATAAATAGTCCTCCAATATACAGTATAAGCTAAAGTATACAAAAATAAGGCAATAGCATAATCAGCATACAGCCTTTCTTTCCATTCCTGAGAGTTGCACTTAGAACGCCACTGCTGGATACTGGATGTTCTTGCTCTTTGCTTCTAGTAGATGTGTTGTATATGAAAGTCATTTGAACCTCTTTTTACATACAATAGCTTTATAGAGGTGTGTGTAAAAAAAAATACATTTACTGAGCACAAAAATGTTTCTTCGTTTCTCTTCAGTTTTGGCTCACATAGGTATATTCACATAGGCTCAACAGCATAGTTCATATACAGTAAAAGGCATAATTACACAAAAGGACACAGAGTATAAAATTCTGCCTTCAGAATGCACTAGAGCTTTTTGAATGGCCTTTAGCCTGAGGTTGATCTGGACAAACCATGCTTGTAAATGGATGGAATGTAAGTGCATGGGTTACAAGGTTAGAATCACAGATATGTTACCATGCCATTAATGGCAAGGCTAAATAGTTATTTTCAAAGGGTTATAGTTATTTTTAATTCTTTGTTCACCATACACTATTTCTTGTATTAGTAATTTGTCATTTTTTCATATCCCAATTTACTTTCCAGAGAGGTTTGTGGTCAGAGCATAGGATGAGCTATTTGTACAGCATCCTTGGAGCAATTGCAGGTTAAGGGTTTTGCTTGAGGGTCCAACGGAGCACCATTCCTTCTGTCACTGCCAGGATTTGAACCTTTGAGTTACCAGCCCAGATCTTTTAGCAAGAGAGCCACAACTACTGCTCAATAGATTAACAACTACTATAAATTGAAAGACATGTATATACACATTGTATTCATGATATTATGAATTTTGTGTGTGTATGTTTGTTTGTACAGAGATGTTTTGGTTATATTGATGGTGGTACATATATATTAGAACAATCTAGACGAGAACAGGCCATTCAGCCCAACAAAGCTCACAAGTTCTGTCCATTTGTTTTGTTCAAAAAAACATCAAGTCGAGTTTTGAAAGTCCCTAAAGTCTTACTGTCTCCCACAATACTTGGTAGCTTATTCCAAGTGTCTATCATTCTTTGTGTAAAGAAAAACTTAATAATGTTTGTGCGAAATTTACCCTTAACAAGTTTCCAACTGTGTCCCTGTGTTCTTGATGAACTCATCTCGATCCACTGTACTAATTCCCTTCATAATTTGAAACACTTCAATCATGTCACCTCTTAATCTTCTTTTTCTTAAACTGTATAGGCTCAGCTCTTTTAATCTTTCCTCATAATTCATCCCCTTTAGACCAGGAATCAGCTTAGTTGCTCTTCTCTGGACCTTTTCTAGCACTGCTTTGTGTAGCCTGGAGACCAAAACTGCACACAGTACTCCAGATGAGGCCTCACCAGTGCATTATAAAGCTTAAGCATAACCTTCATGGACTTGTACTCCACAGATCGTGCTATATAACCTAACATTCTGTTAACTTTCTTAATGGCTTCTGGAAGTTGATAGCTTACAGTCCACTATGACTCCTAAATCCTTCTTATAAGGTGTGCTCTCGATTTCCAGACCACCCATCGTGTATTCAAACCAAACATTTTTATTTCCTATGTATAATACTTTACATTTACAGATATTAAACTTCATCTGCCACAAATCTGCCCATGCCTGTAAGCTGTCCAAGTCTTTCTGTAATGATATTATGGATTACAAATTATCTGCTAATCCACCTATTTTGGTATCATCTGCAAACTTAACCGGCTTGTTACTTATATTCCTATCTAAATCATTTATATATATTAAAAATAGTAGCGGCCCTAGCACACCCCTGTGGAACACCATTCTGAACATTCTGAAGAGGTTCCTCGCAAGTCTCTATGTGACGGAGACAGTCTATAAAGTACTTCATGCCTGTAGAGAGTGTTAAGGAGTGTCAAATATAATAAATATTACATAGAATATATCCAGGGTCATGTTCCGTTATGTCCAACGTAATTATTTTAGTTACTTGTAATTATGGTGTGTTCAGTGCAATCAAAAGCAGCAATGGTGTGAATAATGACAAGTGTACCGATTTAGCTTGAGAGTCCTTATAAAGAAGTAGATTTCATGAGCAGTGATAATGTCACAAAATTATTTGCTTGGATGTTTTTTATTTATATCAATTCTTTAAATTTACCCATGTATTAATCTTCTCAGATTTTAAGAAAAAAACTTTATTTTCTCTATTACAAAGGGGAAGCACTTGCTGACAAAACCATTTGGAATCTGTTTTGAAATCTTCATAGGAACTGACATAGCAAATCAACAGAATTATCTTTCAAAATGAACAATTAATGATTTACAGTTATCTATACATCATAGCATTTAGTCATGCTGATTCAGAATGATGTCCAGTGGAACATCACCCCTGCATTCAATAACTACATTTCAAACTAATTGAATGTTAAACTATATACAGTATGGTATATTTTACAGTTTTTAATTACACAGCTAATTTTATGTGAAATACATTCATCTGATCTGTGGTTAGTATATTCATAAACAATTCATATTACATTTTGTATCTCACCATTACAATATATTACCTTATATTTTACTATTTGTATTTAGATGTCTGAAATGAATGAATGGAAGAGTGTACAACGTAGAGCTATGCCAAAAGCAATGGTGTTAATGTTTCTATGGTAATTTTTCCATTATTATTATGATCACTATTATTATAATTATTAGTATCATTTGTGTCTGAGATAGATGGTTTCTTTTAATTTTTACTCCATCAGCCTTGTCACAGAACTTTCTTTTACAAGTAGTGTCATCCTTTGTAACTCAGACTGTACAAAAGGTGTGGTGACACTGACCATGCTCTTTTTGGCATACATTTTTAGTGTTATAACTTTATCAATCAGGGCACATATTTTTTTTCTATTCAGATCCACATTATTGTATATTCAACAAACATTTTAGTCAGTGGCAAAAATTTCAGATTTGTCTTATAAAAATGAACTAAAATTAACTAAATAATCCTGGTATTTTTCACTAAAAACATAATAATAACAAGAATGCAAAATAATTTAATACAGTTAATAAACGGTTTCATACCAATTTAAAAAAAAATTATCACTGAATATTCAATTCCAAAATAATTTGTTAAAGAAGATTAAAATGGGGGATACATAAAGCTTTAGCACCTGCTGTCTCCTCTGATGTACAGTAGCTGGCACCACAAGGAGTTGTTCCTTTAAAAGTGTGTAAAACTGTTCTGACCTCAAGAGAGAATACACGTTGGCAGAAAACAAAGAATAACATCTGGGGTTCATCTGAAATGGAACAGTATGTATTGGATTCATCATTATTAATTAGATTTGAAAATTTAATACAAGACTGCAGAAGGTTCCTTTGGCACTACTTTTACTTCAGAGGCATTTTCAGTCTCCTGCACCAAGCATTTCTTTTAGGTTCACTGAGCCAAAGTTGGCACATTTGTGGACTACAAAGGTTAATTCTGGGGTGTTTTTATACATGGAAATAAAATGATATAACGCATTACATTTACATAATTAATGACAACGCTCTATACATGGGTATCCTTATGTAGGATACATTAGATACTATTTGTCTGTTTTATAAAGGAGTCCATTTACAAAATTTTAGCAGAGGTGTTATTCATAACAAAACACATTAGGAAGAGCAAAACAAATCTTGCATAATATCAGTCCTGAAAAAAATATCCCTATAAGTTCAAGATCTGAGCATAAACTAAAATGGCAGCAAATCTAGGCCATCTGGCCACCCAGCTTTTCTCTAGACATTCTAAACAATACCATTAAGGCAAGTGGCGAAGATTGTAGGGGATGTGAAGGAAACGATAGAGCAGTTATAAAAATGAACTAAATCATTTAATGTTGTTTTTTCAGGTAATGTACCATTATGCCATGTCTCAAAAGTAAAATAAGTTTAGTAGCCAAAGCCAGAAGTTGCACTGGAAGAGAATAAAAAAGTAAATATGCCAGTAAATATGATACCCATAATCAAAATAAAAAATGCACATACCTCATTGGTGTAAACAGCTTATTGACAGGCATGGAAATATACAAATTAACCTAACAGCCACATTTTTGGGATGTGAGAGAAAAACATACCAAATACAGGTAGTGGCTAGATAAAAATATGCATGCAATGCAAAAAAAATAAGTGCCGAGTTGTGTTTTACTTATTAAGACTGAAGGATGATTCGATACATTTAATGGTAGATCACTCCAAAATGTAGGGCTTATGCAAATAACAACTGTACCACTTACAGAATTGTTGCTTATTACATGAATATAGCAAATTTCTAAGAAGTACTTAAGACAGAGGGCACAGATATCCCTCTGTGTGCTGCCACACGGGCCTACCAGTGGTACATTTATGCTGGCTTTTAGTTTCAGGACTAACCACATACTGTCCAATAAACTATGTTCTAAGTAAAAACTTTAACTTTTCTACCAATTTCCTTAGCAATGCTATCTGAATTAATGAAAATTGTATAGTTTTTTATGTAAAGCCACCAAGAAAAGCAACTACCCTATACTACCGCCTAACTGCTGTAAATGAGATTGTGAGAATGATAATAATGAAATAAAAATGATTGGCGTACAAAGTAAGAAACTGAATGCACAATCCTGTGTGTGTGTCACATAAAATAAATGTAAGAAGAAAATGATATAAAGCTGCAAATGATTAGTCAGCCATGCAGACTGAAATGCTTATTTTAGGCTAAGAAATTATGATGGTGTTATTTTGGAGGAATTATCACTGCATCTGGAATTTATTGTTATGGTGTGATGATTACTGACTGGCTGTTGTGAACTGTGCTTATTACTGACAGCAGCCTTATTGACTTAATGCCAATGTGTTTTTCCACTGTGACATTCATTTCAATGCATGCGCATGTGAAATGCATTCACTTGTACAGAGCTTCTACATGAATACACATTGAAGCATTATGCAAGATGCAACATGAATAATGCACACCAAGCAGTAGTAAGCCAGCAGGTTGAATGGACCCTGTACATGATGTACATGGTGGAACATGCCTACCCAGAAAAACTCTCTATTATAAAAAAAAATCTTGGTGGAAGGGAGACCAGGGAGATGAGATGTGATATTCTCGGAAGACACTCAAAAGATACGCAAGATGAAAGAGATTGGCCACGGAGCGTCTTGTAGGGACCTTAAACATGAGATTTGGTGCCAAAAGATTGCAATTTGACAACCTGCAAGAGACACTTTAACGTCATGCGAGACAAGGCAGTTCACAGGCATCTAACCAAGCAGTTTTTGGAATGCTTTTAGCAGACAGACATCATGTGCTCCCAGCTCTTAAAACAATGACAAGTGACAAGCAGAACACGCAACTTGCCAGCAGCAGCAGCAGGAAGCCAGCAGATGATCCGACTGCTTCTCCTTAGTGTGCTTTCAGCCACCCCCTCCCACCCCACTCCATTCATAACACAAGCGGTAGAGAGGCAAAGTGGCAAAAGGACAGCTGCTATACAGGCTTTGAAATGATCGACTCCTTAGCATGCGTTCATTCCTCCCCTTCACAACGCGTTATATGTCCTGCAAGAAAGAGATTTAACCACACCCGGGCCGGAAATGAAGGACAAGTATTGTTTTTACAAAAGTTTTAAAGTAAACTTGAAAATAATGCATATGTAACAATTCCCATGAAAATAACAATCTCTTTAAATTGTATAATCAATAAACCAAACCCGGGGGTGGGCAAGCGAAGCGAGCAGGGGGCGGACCCCCCTAGTGTACATATATGAATGACTTAAATCTGTTGTGACAGACCTGTGTGTCTATATATCTTAGTTTTTTGTTTTTTTTTTAATGATATTATGCTGAAGAAAGCAAGTCATAGATATTAAGTTAAAATCAACAAAATTTTAAAGAGTAAATGGTGACACAGTATTTAAAAATGCTGGTTCACAGCTTGTAAGTAATATATGAATTCAGGCCAAGTTTCTGAGTTACATATTCTCCCCATCTCATCATGGGGTTTTTCTCTATATAGTACAATTGTCCTTGTATATCTTAAAATGTGCATATTAGGTTAAGTAGCAACTCAAAATTAGTCTTGTATAATAACTGTATCATTCAAGAGTTGTTCCCACCTTCTCATTATCCCCTGAAACATTCCACTGGATAAATGATTTTCTCTGAGGGTTGTATTGGCAAATTTAGAAAAAAATACATAAAAAATACATAAGCTGCAAAAAAGTGCTTTTGTGCAAAAGAACATTGAATATGGATTGTTATGTCAAGGTTTATCTTTAGGAATCATAAAAATGCATAATAGCAAAGAAATGTAAATTGTGCTAAGGGAAGGATCATTAATCTTAGCAACTGGGTGTTGTATAGCAATATCATTCTAATGGAATCTACAGGGAAGGGTTTTGTCTTTTTATTAATTCATTAAAAGTTAATGAAAAGGTTTTCACAGGGAGTAATAAGCTAATTCCATTACAATTAAATTTTGAAGCTGAATGCTCAGTCTTTTATCTTTATGTTATTTAATGTTTATAGCAATGCATAAATTTACTTCTGACAAAGCTCATTAGCTATGATTAAAACTGAAAAGCAAGAGGTACAGTATTTGTTATTTTAGTATTTAAATTTTGAATTAAAAGTGGATTAAACCACTACCTGACCTCACCCACCCTGTGGCCATGCCACTATCACCACATCATCCTTGACTACAAAGATAGACCTAACCTCAACAAATGCTTTTAGCACTCCTCATCCAAGTAAGGCATATGTGCTAGGTATATAAGTTCCTTTAACACACACTAGAATTACCAGAGCCCACGAAAAAACTCGTAGATCCATCCCACCATAAATCGCTTTGCACCTTCTCCATCAGAGTCTTTTGTCCTGTAAATGTGTCGATAAGCAGCAAGCAGCCTGCTATTACATCCCCCACCGCCGCACAGTTTTCTCAGCTCAAGTCTGTTTACCTGTGTGTCAGTTGCTTGGAGTTGTATAGAGTGAGAAGTCAAGCAAAATCACACCTTTTATAAATACTATATCGTTATTTGGAACACATACATTTCATGTGTGTTCTGTGTCTACAACAATCTATGTACAGTAAACACATTGTTAAAACAGAAAAGTTTTTCATGTTTTAGTAATAATTGACAAAATGTAGACATGAAGTGTATAATGTGTTAAGCCTGAATTCCAAATATCAAATAAACACTTTCACAAAAGGTACAAATATAACAGAACAAGTATTCTCTCCAACAATTTGAGGTTTTCTCAAAACAACTACCATTCTTAAGTCTTCAAATTATTTGTCAGTACTACATTGAGGCAGCTTGAAAGTCATTCTCCATGGCCTAACTAAACTCCATCCACATACAGGCCTTCAACCACTGCTGCAGTGGGCTTTTGAGTATCCCAATACCCTTCCAGGTCCTCTACCAGGAGCAACTCTGTAGTAGAAGGGAGCCCACCCTTTGCTCAAGATATTTTCTTATAGAGCCAACATTGGAAACAAAGTTGACTCACATTAATATACTGTGTATTCAGTCAACCTCCCACATAACTCATGACTCCATTCACATACCAAGAACAAATTTTCATTGTTTATTATGATGAAGGTTACGTCCTTCTTTTTCATTTAACTGGTACTCTTCACCTTGAGGGCTCCAGTCAACGTTTTGCACACTCTGGTGAACACCAGTCCCAGGTTTGGCTCCACAAGTGGGTCCCATTTTCTATGGAAGGTTCTCTTTGATTTAATTACAGTTCTAAGGGTCAAATATGAATTGTTCTTTCTCTGACTCTTCCTCTTAAACCAGTTTACCATGGGTAACTGCGATATCTTGTGTCACAGGCTGTCTTGTAACAGAAGCAACTGAAGTTTATTGAGGAACCTGGTTAACGTGCAACTCTGTGTGCCATTGGAATTGACAGGAATAATGCACTAATCAGCTCATGGGCTTTAAAAGCCCTCAGACCATTGAAAAGGGGGAAAAAGCAGTGAGTGGCAGACAAGCTCAATGAAGATGAAAGCTTTGGCATGAGAAAAGTGTCGAGGGACTAGTGTGGAGTCTGTTGATCTGTTTTAATGTAGCATAGAAGGAAGGATAATTTTCCTGATGAGTTCATTCTGGGGAAAAAATAAAAGGGGCAGAGCTGTGTGCAGGCCGCAGCAATTCACTGTGTGTGGGCTCAGAGTCTTTTCTAAAAGGGGACAAGAAAGCAAGGAGAACAGTGATTGTCAGTGTGTGCACAAAGTTGCTGGAACGCATGCCGTTTGAGACCCAGGATTCCAGTGAACTTTTATTGGGATCTTCTGTGTTGTGTCTATCTTGAATACTGCTTGTGTGTGTTTTTTCATTTATGAACAGCGTTTATGATTTTATCCATTACTATTTATTTATTATTAGCACCTTGCACTTGGCACTTCAGTAAACATGTACTTTTGTAAGCACAAAGCAACTGTCTATGTTTGTTCAGTTGCCTCTGGTTCATCCTTGGTTTATGAATGACTGACTCTCCAAAAGTGAAGCATGCCAAGGCTGCAGGCATTTGGGGCATCACAGTAACACCCAACAGGACAGCATATGTCAAGGAAACATAGCTTTAAATATATCATTGAGGCACACTACTCCCCCACCATGCCAAGGTCATGATCCTAAGAGAGACTGACTTTTGTGTTTACTAACAAAAGTATATAAAATTTATTTCTGCATTTTCTTTGGGAAGCATACTTGAAGGCAAAAATTATAAAAAAAAATACAAAAAATAAAGGTGTATCCAAATAAAAAGTCAAACATACAAGATTAAAGTTAGTAGATATCTTTGATCCAACTAATGTATTATTTAGGTTATGACTTGAAATTTCTTGAAATAGCAAATTTCCTGGCATTTAGGAAAATAAATGTCAATGTGTTCTATACATACTGTACTTGTAGTACTTAATTTAGTTTTTTAGAATAAAGCACATGATATCTTGGTAAAGGATTTACATTGAGACAAATGTAAAAGCTGAACTGGTGATCAATGATGAGCTAGGAATTTGTACAAAAATGAATTTGAGATAAAACATATAGGTTCACTTTGCAAAATAATTTCTGAAGCCGTGGTGTTTCATGACCAGTGAAGTTCACAAAACTAATATAGGCATTTAGTTCTTGTATTTCAGGACCTAATTCTACATGTCTGCCTGTTATGTAATGTCTTTTATATAACTTTTTAGTGAAAAATCACCAGGCTCATTTTCTATCACATTAGAACATTTTTTTGTGGTTGTTCTAGTAGTGCAATGTCCTCCTTGTCAGTTATGAAGACAATTTTGGTGATTGTAATCATAGAGATTTGTTGGACACAGAAATCATACATGGTACATTCTTACACTGTGCTTGTGGTGTGCAAATCCTCAGACTCATCTGTAGGAATCAAGAAACAGGAAAGGACAGGCTTACTGTGAAGTGAATTTCTTGAGAAGAAAACATTCACTAATGGTTTGTTTTGTTGTGTGTTCCTGTGGAAAATATGCAGCAGGTCGCATTTTTGAAAAGGCACTAATGTGAAAGAGATACATAAAATATAATATAATTTATTTTATATTGGTATATTGCAGATTACTAATGCTACATGCAGACAATATTCTTTGTATTCTAGTCCAAAAAACCTTTAATAACTACCTTTTAGTAATTTTCATATTTTGTGATTGTGAAATCTTATGCAAAACTAATTTTTGCGTCAGTTTTATGTTGTTAAGCAAAATAAAATTTGTCTCTTTCACTCATCACTACTGCTTCCTTTGCCATATAAATTGACAGTTTGCATTAATACAGTTAATTGTTTTATTACCAGTAACGGCGCACTGCACGTTACCCTTGACTTGAGCATTCAAAGTTTTCATACTCTTTCTCTGTACATTTAGCATTCATTTGCTCAGAGGTTGATGCGCATGCTTCTTCCTGAGCAGCTCTCCTTTTCTCCACCATAGTGGCCTGCTTCTTCTTTTCTTTCATCGGCATCTTTTTGTGTTAAAACTGATTAAGTCAGTGTTTGTATTGCAATTACTTAGTATGTTTTCCTTAATTTTTTACTTAAGCTGACACTTAAGTCTTCAATCTGCCTCAAAAATGTTATAAGATATGAAGAGGTAGGAGAAGTGACAGCAAAGGTGGTAGAGATGAGAACGGCGCCCATACGCATGAGCCACACGGCCGCCCTGCTGGCCACAGCCGAGAGTTGATTCTACAATAAAATAAAATAAAAATAAAAAGAGGAATAACCTTGGAGGTCAATCATCACCCTGAAAGTGAATAGTAGACATCACGTAGTATATGTGAACCAAATTTCAGGTCAATAGGTGAAATGGTTTGCGCGCTACAGGTGATTTAAAATCCTGCAAAGACAAATGGACAGCCACGGTAGCATATTATATAAGAAGATACTTTTAACTGCATATATCTAATTTAAAAATGAAAAACAGATATTAAGAAAATGTTTTAGATATGTAACACTGTATAGTACTGAATTTGGTATTGTGTATACATACTGCACTAACCAGGCCATATCCAGCATCCTGCTGATTGATGTGGCCAGTCTTCTGCTTTCTGAAGAGCATGTTTCAAGATTAATGAAGACACATGAACTAGTATTGATTGAATTCTAACAAAACAGGATTAAATATTAGTCAAAGCCAAGTCTAAAAAGAACAGTAAAAAGTTGAGACTTATATTTCATTGACCTATTGATGCACTTTATTCATCAATATCAACAGCAAAGAGTCAGGCCTGATGAGTACAATAAAGATAAATCCTCTACTTGTCATCCAAGTTTAATTTGAGTCCAATTTTTTATAAAGAAAATGTATGGACAGTTATTAATTGTAGAACTCCTACTTATAATGGTAATGCAAATAATAATTATTTTGGCTTATTTACAGAACAGTTTTTAAAGCACTTTAACAATCCGGATAACTTTAACACTCAGGATAAATAACATGAAAAATCAATACAAATAAAAATGTAAAAATATATACAAGTAAACAAATAAAAGTGAATAGGCTGAGATGAAACATAACTAAAGCAGATTAGTGAAAAGTCAAGCAAAATTACACCTTTTGTTGGCTAACTAAAAAAAGGCAAAACTGCCAGGTTAGACATAGAAAGAAAGCAATACAATGGGAGTGTAATGTACAGTATTACAATCCAAAGGCCTCGTGATAAAACTGTAAATGATCGCTTAAAAGTCATAGATAGACAGAACTTTATTTGTACCCAGTGGGAGTTTCGGCTTTTATCAACATCTTCTACAACTCTGTGATAGGCAGTGCTATTTTCTACACTGTGTTGTTTGCTGTTCTGTTAGTTTTGTGCTATCAGATTACACTTTGTTCCCAGCATTGTATTGCTATAAGCTGTGCATGTTTAAATATATTTCTAAAATGTAATTGAAAAAATCATCAAAAGTTGGCTCAAACTCTGTAATTTACAATGTAATACACACAAGTTATATAAACTAGCTTGACAAAATTGTAAACATTAGTAAAATTATTATTTACAGCAGACCACTGTCACAAAACTGTATTACAGACAAGTCAGAGAGAAAGTCTACTCAGTTCTACCAGATGCTAGCCATGCTCTTTTCTCTAAATTTCAGCTGTTTCCATCTTAGATTCCCAACAGATTTAAAAACTCTTTTATTCCCAGATCTCTAAACATTCTGAAATATGTTACTTCTAGGAATGCTGCTGATAATTATTATTATTGTGTACTTGTTACTCTTCTTTGTAAAAATCTTTAGTGTGTGTGTATACGCTAACACTGGTTGTCATTTTTTTCTGCCTTGACTTAATTTCTTTTATCTGTGTAACTTGCTAATGTTTTGTACTTTTGTGCTGCAAACAAGCTTCCCTCTGGGATAACAAAGTCTACCTAACCTAACCCCTAAAATAACATTCTTATACCTACTGTACTTAGCCAGATTAGCAAACTGTCTAATTGGAATTCAATTTGTCTTGCAAGGTATACAGTATTTTTTTTGTGCTAAACACTTTCTGACACACCATTTTTATTTTGTTTCCTTAGCTATTCTGCTCCTTAAGGACAAGCTGACAGAGATGGGAGTAGATTCATACCTGGTAGCATGGATCGTGGACTATCTTAAAGACAGACCTCAGTATGTGCGTCTCGGGAACTGCAGGTTTGACATTGTGGTTAGCAACATAGGAGCGCCGCAGGGGACTGTACTTTCTCTGGTCCTGTTCAGCCTTTATACATCGGACTTCCAATACAACTCGGAGTCCTTCCACGTGCAAAAGTTTGCAGACGACACTGCTATCGTGGGCTGCATCAGGAGTGGGCAGGAGGAGGAGTATAGGAACCTAATCAAGGACTTTGTTAAATGGTGCGACTCAAACCACCTACAACTAAACACCAGCAAAACCAAGGAGCTGGTGGTGGATTTTAGGAGGCCCAAGCCCCTCGTGGACCCTGTGATCATCAGAGATGACTGAGTGCAGAGGGTGCAGACCTATAAATACCTGGGAGTGCAGGTGGATGATAAATTGGACTGGACTGCCAATACTGATGCTCTGTGTAAGAAAGGACAGAGCCGACTATACTTCCTTAGAAGGCTGGCGTCCTTCAACATCTGCAATAAGATGCTGCAGATGTTTTATCAGACAGTTGTGGCAAGCGCCCTCTTCTATGCGGTGGTGTGCTGGGGAGGCAGCATAAAGAAGAGGGATGCCTCACGCCTGGACAAACTGGTGAGAAAGGCAGGCTCTACAGTATTGTAGAAACGGAGCTGGACAGTTTGACATCCGTGGCAGAACGACGGGCACTGAGCAGGCTCCTGTCAATAATGGAAAATCCACTGCATCCACTGAACAGGATCATCTCCAGACAGAGGAGCAGCTTCAGCGACAGACTGCTGTCACTGTCCTGCTCCACTGACAGACTGAGGAGATCGTTCCTCCCCACACTATGCGACTCTTCAGTTCCACCCGGGTGGGTAAGTGTTAATATTATACAAAATTATTGTCTGTCTGTTATACCTTCATTGTTATCACTCTTTAATTTAATATTGTTCTTTATCAGTATGCTGCTGCTGGAGTATGTGAATTTCCCCTTGGGATTAGTAAAGTATCTATCTATCTATTCATTTAGTATAAACAGAACAGCAGCAAGATGCTTTATCTCAGCTCAGTCCTACTCCTAAAGCCATTGTCTTCCTATATTTTACTGCTTTGGTCTGACTTGGCAAGGATGTGCATTTTCTAAAACAGATAAACAATTACTGCCTTTCATCCATTCATTCATGTTTTCTTAACCCATTTTATATGCTGGAAATTCTTGGGAGCTCAAAATCAGTATTGGTTTGGTCCCTGTCTTGCACCTTGTGCTACTGGTGGTTGGATTTATACAAGCATGAAATGTAATGGAAAACTGGACAAAGCTCACAAAGGCTCTGTTAGAATACATATCAGATTACACATAAAGTACAAACTTGTCCAGCAATTTATAATTTGTGAAGTTTGTCTCCTGTGAATTTACTACAGCACTCTGAGTTTATACACAGTGCTATACAAAAATGAATCTGACTTGGCTTGACATCATTGCTTTGGATGTGTAAACTACTAAAAAACATTGGTAGCAGGAACCAGTGGACAGCAAAACAAAATTTACACGAGAGTAATCAAATTTTGCCTCATAATAATAATAATTCTTTACATTTATATAGCACTTTTATCAATACTCAAAAGTGTTTTACATAAAGAAAATGGGGAGACATTTAAACCACCACTAATGTGCACAATCCACCTGATATGACGACAGCCATTTTGCACTAGTATGCTTACCACAAATTAGCTATTAGGTGCTGAAGGGATGAGAGAGATAACTATTTATAGACTGGGGATGATCAGAGAGCCACAATGGACTAGGCCTTAGTGGGCTGTTTACAAAGGATGCCCAGGGATCTTTTATGACCACAGAGAGTCAGGACCTTGATTTTATGTTCTGGCGGGTGACACATACTGTATACTATTGTCCCTTTGTTAGTTTGTGTCTCTTTAAGGTGTACCTCAGGAATGGGTTGCTGAGGGTTTGCTGAAAATGGGGAACTGCGTCTTTAAGGAGAAGACACATTATGGACAGGACAGATGGGCTGAAGACAATTTAATCTGGAAGGGAAGGGAGAGCAAGAGAGAGACAGAGAGAGAGTCATCAAGCGTTGAAGCGGGGAGCAACAGTGTGATATCGCCAAGAATCCACTTGCAAGCCACGTGCTGGAAGAAGGTTTATTTTACTCAGGTTTACAAGTGAGATGCGTCTCTGAAGACAAACTTTTTTGTAGTTGCTCTGGAACGATCAACCTATGAGCTGGTAGGACAGATCATTTATGCTATTGGCATCGGCTACCTGCATACTCTGTTGTGTTTCCGACATTTCATCATCCACTTGAACTTTAAGAACAGTAAACCAAAGTGTGAACATCTGGGGGAAGCGGGTTATCTCTAGCGATACCATCACACATCCTAATTTGTGAATTTTTGCCTTTGTCCTTGTTATGTACTCATTATTTGGGGAGTTATGTTTAAACTGTCTTGCCTGTTAATATGTAAATATTTTTTTTTTCTTTCTTTCTTTTCATTTCATCTTATGGGATATGGGATATGGGTTGATATGGGATGTGTGGTGAGAGGGTCAAATATGATGAATGTTGGTCACGTAACCCCGAAAGAGTTCTATAAATTACTATTACTCTATTCTGATCGTGCAGCTTCCCAGGGCTTATTTGCTCTCCCAGGGTAGGGTAAAACACCTCATCTCATTTTCGCAATGTCCCTGTCACTGAACTGGGGCATTTAATTCCACATTAAGACCACAGAGTAAGTGCCCCTGCTGGCCTCGCCAACACCTCTTCCAGTAGCAACCCTGGTTAGTCTCCCATCCAACATGTTTAGCTTCAGAGGGATGACCTGTTCAGTGTTTATTCCTGTAGTGCACCTGATGCAGTCGGTTCCTGACTTGTAACCTTGTCTCCCAATAATCCTAATTAGATTATGCAGGTCAGAAAGTTTACTAATATTATGCCCTATTTTTAAAATAAAATAAATGCAGGTATTGTAGTTCTAACATGGAAGAGAGAAAAGGCAAATCTTCCCATTCACTGCCATGATTCTGCATATATTATGTGTTCTTCATTGTCGTGTGTTTAAAATTAGATAGGCGATTCTCAAACAAAGTAAATAAGGTCACTTGTCTCATTTGCGTCTGATCTATGACCTGCCCAGAAGAAGGAGAGGAAGAATAGGTAAACACAAACACAGCCATTTAAATAGTAAAGGTCAATGGGATACGGTATCTTAAAACTGTGACAGAGTATTTGACAAATAAGCCCAAAAAAGGAATTGTCATTTGTTATGTCTTAGCAAAAAGTCTTAACTGATTTTTTTTGGACATTCTTCACTACCATATTGCGTATGTTGACTGATTTAATTAATACACATTTAGCCCTGGTATGGGCTGGTGGATGGTGCTGTTGGTTCACCGCTCCAAGAACATGGGTTAAGTTTCTGGCCAGGTGACTATGGTGTTTGTGACTTCATTGAATGTACTATAAGTGTGGGTTTCTTTTCAGCTAAAAAGTGCATGCTTTTTTAACAGGTGGCTCTAGTTTGGGCTAATATAACTGAATGTGTGTCCTTTGATGGACTAGCACTCTGCCCAGGCCAGGGCCTCTAACGCTCAGATTGGTTCTTGCTTTCTGTAACCCATTATTGACATAACTCAGTTTAGAACATGCATGACCTTTCAACCTTCCTTTCCTATTTAGGTCACATGTTTAACTTCTTTCGGGAACTGTATTCTTTATTTTTTTGGAAATCAGCTTTGGTAAAAATGCTTAAGTGTTGTGCAAATAAGTTAGCACATTCAGACAAACATCAGCTTTAATATATAAAGTGCATAAATAAAGATTGCGATCTTTTGACAGTTTTTGTGAGTACATACTTGAGCAGATAGGATTAGATTTGTATCTCAGGTCACTTGTTTGGCAGATAAGAAACAATAGTTAAAGAAAAGGAAGGAACTGCAAAACATCTAAGAGAAACAATTACACCCTCTTGCCAGCAACTCTTGATCAAGGAATGATTTATGAATGCCAGAAAGCCACAGGATGTATCTGGTAAAAGTCATTGTGGAAAAAGAAAGCTGTGTTCTTTGATAATGTTTTTTTTTTTTCTTGGATTTTATACATATGCTGAGAGTATAATTATTAAGAGATAGGTCATCAGCACTCAGTTAAGTAATCTTTCTGCACATGTTTCATTTGAAATGTATCTCTTCACAAAGATATGAATAGCATAAATCAGATGAAACTAAACTTTAATTAATGATAATGCATATTTAATAAAAATCCTACATGGTTGCAAATAATAAGCACTGAAGTATGACAAGACCATTAAATATTTAAAGCGAGAACAGCAATAGGACTGATTATTAATTTCTGTGCTAGGTTATTTTCTAAAAGCTTATTCTGTGTAATGAGTATTCAAATTGTAAACTTCTTTATTTTATGTATCTTTTGTCATAACTAGTCAGACGTAAAAAAATATGCAAAGGACAAGTGAGGACATGTGCTTCAAGGTCAGTGAGGAAATGTGCTGAGGTTGTGTGGAGTTCATGCATACACTGCGCAGTGGCTGGCATTGCTGTAACACGGGTTCAGGAGACTGGGTTGTATTCCCAGCTTAGTCACATTCTTTGTGGAGTTTGCACATGCCTATATAATGTTTTTCTGTAAGCACTTGCTTTTGCTTGCACATCCTAAAAGACTTTGTTGGATAAATCAGTTATTGTAAATTTGCACAGTATGAGTGATTGTGCCCTGCATCGATATGGGCACCACCCTTGTGCACAACACTGCTAGAGTAATGCTCTCATCCTTCCACAGCTCAAAACTTGGAATAAGCAAGTTTAAAAAATTAAAAGAAATAAAATGTTGTTTAATTGTCACTTCCTGGCTACCACTGAATATCTCATCATCTCATCCCATCTTCATAAAACACTGGTGAGGGTCATGGTGGCAGCAGGAATACCAGGTCAGCTCAACCTTGTCTCTCCTCAGCTACAGATTCCAGCCCTTCTTGGGTAATTCCTAGACTTTCTCAAGCCTGCAGAGAGATATAATCTTTCCAGCGTCCATTTACATGGGTCCATTTACAGCTAAATTAAAACAGGATTAATTTATCTAAAAAGAACAGTTTAAATCAAACAGACATTAGCAAGATTTTTTAAAAAATACTCTGATTTTACCAGTTGTACACTGAAAAAAGTATAACATTGATGTTGTTCATTCAACGTAAATTTTCTCTTTCAAGCAACTTAAGATTACTCATTTAGTGTCGTAGCTTGAAATATTTGGTTTCAGATCTCAATCAAAGTAAAAAAATGTGTTTGTACCAAAGTAAGTTATGGTGGAGGGACTAAATGTAAAAATCCTATTTCAGTTAACCTAATATTTTAGATTGTTCGTGTGCTGTGTTTGAGGGGTATTTGCATATTTTTCCAGTTGAACTTTCCAGCGTGATGGCTTTCCAACTGCCAAAAAAGAAGAACAACTTGAAAAACAGATTAACTTCAGTTAATTAAAGTGAATTGCACCCAATCACTCTAAATGTTTGCCTCAACTTAAAAATTGTGGAATCAATAAGCTAAAAAGAATTATATTGGTTCAGATTGAAAATATTAAGTGTGAATCATTACCAAACTTTTTTCAGTGTAGATGCCACACGGACTGGATGGACATCCCGGCCAGGAAAGGAAGCAGACCCGGAAAGAAGAAATGGCACGCCGGGAAATGTAGTCTGTCAGGGCAGCCCTGCTGGGGTCACAGGGTGCCACAGGAGGGCGTTGCAGGGAAACAAGCTCCCTAATCGAATAATGGACTTCCGTGTGACCCAGAACTACTTCCATCAGGCAATCGCCCCGGCACTGGAAGTACTCCTGGATCTGTAATAAAAGGTACCACACTCCCTTATTCATTCGAGTCGGAGCTGGGTGGTAGAGAGGTAACACTCGAATGGAGAAGGGCAGTGCGGTAGAGAGAGAGAGTGTATATTGTGGAGAAAGAAAGACAAGTGTTTTGTGCTTTGTGTAAATACTTTTTTGGAAGTATTTAAAATAAAACCTTCATTTATTTTGATAAAGGACTTTGCTTTTATGATCGTGTCGGGGTTTGGGCAGATTGTTGCCCGGGTGTCCATCACACAGTTTAAGAATAATCATAGTGATCCAAAAAAATCATCAAGTTAAGTAGTAGAAGGAAAACTGTTGACAATTTTTAAAACATTTCTGTATGAGATATTTTATTTATTTCACTATATAGCACATTTTTATACACAGGAGGCACTTTGACACAGTGGTATTGCTGCTGCCTCTCAGTAAGGAGCCTCCCTGCATTGAGTTTGTATGTTCTCCAGTTTCCTCCCACTGTCCAAAAATATTGCATGTTAGATGAATTGGCAACACTAAATTGGCCCCTTTGTGTATGTGTGTGTGTTTTTGCCCTGCGATGGACTGGTGGCCTGTGCAGTTTCTTTCTGCCTTGTGCTCTGTGATGGCTGGGATAGGTGCAAGCACCCACACAACTCTGGTCAGGATTATGTAAAAAAGTAAAGATCAGCTGTTTACAAAAGTTGCATAAAATGGTTGAGAAACAAAATGCTCAGCTTAATAGCAAAAGCTACAGTCAAAATGCCAGGGGGAAGAAGAAAATAAAATCTCCAGTCATCTAGATGCTGGAAAAAGTAAATGTGTGGCGTTCTAAGACATTCTATGGTCCATGAATGTGTTACCATTAACAGGAAACTCTGTTGGAGCTTTCTTCATCTTCCATGCATCTCATGTGGCTACAGCATACTTGCACCTGATGGCTGTGGGACATAATGCTACCTCTGAGTACCAGAAGAAAAGAAGTCACACAAAAGTAGTGCTTACTGACCTGTCTATAAAGAAAACAAATGCAGTAAACTGCACTTTATGAAAAGGACCAATTTTCACCTCCCTTCTGTATGAAGGAATGCTAGCTATGTTAATAGTTTTTTAAGAGAATGAGAAAAGTCCAGATTAAAGAGTCATGCTTTCAGTACTTTTTTAAAATATACACTGGCCTGGCATATCTCCAATGGTAAAGCATTCAAAATGTTTTAGTGAAAAAAAAAACAGTTCTTACCAGTTCTTTCACTCGGAATACTGAGTAAGCAGTGTTTGTGGATCTAAGAATACGATTAGGAATGTAGGGGATCAAACAGTCTAAAATATAAGAAGGTGCTAGATTGCTTAGTATCGTAAATACAGTTAAAAGGATTATATTAGGACCTAGTGTGAACATCAAATATGGAAAAATAGTCATTTATGGCCTTTAAAGGCTTGGGACATGATAAATGTGCTAAAAGCAAGGCTGTCAAACCATTGGGTATCACCATGCATTGAGATTTAGGTGAGCAGTGTTCACCTTGCACTTCAACAAACTTTAAAAATTTGGAACGTTCAAGCAGAAGGAGGAAGAGGGTAAAGCAAAAACTAGAAGAACCAAGAGGTGAGCCACAACCAGAAACACAACAACTGAGAGCCACTTGAACACCGATACACATTGGTTGTGTTGACCAGCACTTTCAGTGATAAATACTAAGCATCCAGGATGTATGGTGGAATTGTCACACATACAGTATTTGCTTTGCTTCTACTTTAAGCATATTAAAAGTGCTAAATCTGTATTGAGTGTGTAAAAGGTTTGCACCTGCTCCACTTCTTTTCTTGCTACTCAATCCTGCCCTCTAGTGTGTAGAGAGTAGGGGGGAATGCCTCTGACCCAAGGTAAAGTCGGGTCATAGTTCCTGGTGCAGGTGATAGGTGAGTGCAAAGACAGGAGAATGATAGCATAGTCAAGGACGTATGTGTGGGTTCACATAATAAAGAATCTGAACGTGGCAATAAACAAATCTTTGTTTCACTCCAAAACCTTCCATGATAAAGCACAAAGTCTTACTAATATGCTTAAAGTTTGATATAAAGTTGATGTCAGAATCTAAAACGATGCCTAGATTCTTTACTTCAAGCCTTATTTGTAAAGCCAAATGGTCACTCTAGTTATTTCTAAGGCGCTCACATTTTTGTTTGCTGCCAAACTTGGTACTAGGGTGTTGTACCGCGTTAGCCATTATAAATGTAGAGGAAAGCCAAGCAAAATGACACCTTTTATTGCATCTTGCCTGAAGAAGGGGCCTGAGTTGCCTCGAAAGCTTGCATATTGTAATCTTTTTAGTTAGCCAATAAAAGGTGTCATTTTGTTTGGCTTTCCTCTACTGCCAAAATTAAAAATTCCTACAATTTTTTACCTGTCAAGTTTAAGGAAATTAAGGAAATAAGTGTAATGGGCTGAACTCTAATTTGTCAAACTTCCTATATTCAGTGTTCTAGTTAAACATACGGTATGCCCACTATAAGAAAATTAGGCATAGAGCTGAAAGCAATGATCCTCGCATAGCAAAGGTGGCAATCATCTTCAATTTCTCCCTCCCCTTATCTCCATCATTATTCATTTTTTTTTGTTTTACTAGTTTTTTTTAATTGTCAACTGTTTAAAAAATGAGTCTGCTGCTTAGTAGACTCTGAAGGACAAAGCTAATCTAGCTATTGATATGGCTCTAGAGAAAATGAAAACTTTTTCTTTTCAGTTATGACAATGGATTTAGGCTGAGACAAATTCCCCAAGGCTAAAGACTGCCTTTTGGGAACTAGATGCTTTATTTGCTGTCAGTTGTTTGGCTAGAGTTATGATATATGAAAGATAAGCTGCACTATGATACAAATTAGAAGTTTATTCCTGATTCACTATCTATTGGAGAATCACAATGTAGGCTCAGAAGACCAGTCTGGGCCAAATGTTGTTGATAATGATAGTAAGGTGGTTGTCTGCTCCATGGGGTCTATTGTAGTTGGGGAAAAAAACACAGAATAGGATGGCATACTCCAAAAATGGCAACGAGACTGGCTTTTTGAGAAATATGCTCTATGGTTTGTTTGAAATATTAAATGCACTGTAATTTATTAGGAAAGAATGTACTACATATAATGGAGGTCCTGGAAAAGCTGAATTTTTTTCTGGTACTGTATGACATTATTCTATACCGAATCAGTGACATTTGGAGGTTCAATGTTGTAGATGACTTAGGATATCCACTTTGCAGCATGCTTTATGCAAGTTCAATGTTGACATTTCTAGCTTGTTCATAAGTAAAGAGGCACCAATCTCTTTGAAAGACAGACTCTTCCACACACCCTCATATCATGCAAAAATATTGTTGCCATTTAACTTAACAGTCCATTTTTGGGATGTGGGATGAAAACTACAGTACATAGAGAAAGACCCAAGAAAATACAAACTCGGAGATCCTACACAGTCACTAACCAGGATGGGATTTGAACTCTTCTGAAGCTCTGGCAGTAGTGGTAACCTTGAACTACAGTGCTACTAAAAGTCATACAATACTGTCTTAACTCTCATCACACAGGACACATTTGTTGTGCTTTCTTTGTAACAGCATGATGTGTAGCCTGGTAAAGGCAGGAAAAGCATTCAAATATAGCAAAAGGTGCAGACAATACTTTTCCATATAGGCCAATAGCTTTTGGGTCTCTTATACTGTTTTTTTGTTATTATATAAAAGTTATGACTTCCTTTCGTTTAAACGGTTAAGCTTATGTTGTCCCCACAACAGCAAAATTGGCAACTTCCATGCCAAAAATTTCAACGAACATTACAGAAATGTGTCAGTGGTGTTACCTCACTGCCCCAAAGAGCACAATTTGATTCCCCCTCTGATCTGTGTGGTATTTGTACATTCTCACCAGCTGACTGAGTTTTCCTAGGGAGTTCTGCTTTCTTTCCACTTCACAAATGTGGCTAACCCCTGTTATAAGCGAGTATCTTTATGGCCTGGTTGCAGGGATTGTCTTTAGCACCCTGCAAGCCCTAATGTTAAAAAACAACAAATTAAGAAAATGCATGAGGTAGGAAACAGTTTTAGAAACCAAAATAAAACTACATGAAATCTGAGAATCATACTACTAATAAAAAAACAAAATTGGCTAATACAGGACCAGAGGACTTACTACAGTGGAAACGGAAATACTTATTAGCCCAGCACAATGACAGAATCCAACATGATGCCAGTATTTGATGTTTGGTAAATTGCTCCATGTTGAGAGGTTTATGTATAGAAAAAATGAGAAAGACAATTACATTTAATAAACCTGGAAATATTCCATATGACTGGCTGGGTCAAACGAACTGTGGTCAGTTTTAAGTCTTTTCTTACACCTGCTGTCCTTTGTCTTCCTTCATTAAACTCTTTGCCGCTAACAAATGACCAACTGTTTTCTCTTCTTGTCTCAGATTTCACTAAATTTCTTTCTTTACACAGTACCATTTTCAACAGTGTAATTGCCCATAGTGATTTCTGTTCTATTATTGTTGCCTATGATATTTTCTTCTAAACTCTTTAGGACTTTCCATATTTGTTCATTTTGCTACTCATGCTTGTTGAATACTGTGGATCTACTCATCTCCAAAGGAATTTACCCAAACAGTGTAAGTTAGACATATTCTCATCTCTATTGATCTTTCTCTTCCATCTCCACCCTCAACTTCAATAAAGAGCTGTTTGACCTTCCTCCTTGTAGTGGTACAAGTATATAGCTCCACTCTTAAATAGATCATTACAACACTGCTTTGGTTCTGCACTACAAATGAGATTCGAAAGAAGGATCTATGTCCCAGGTATATCAATCAATCATTCAATCAATCCTTTCTTAATGCATAGTAAATATAGCACTGTACATAGAGGCAATCATCATAAGATGCTTTACAAATCAAATAAGAAGACCTTTCAAAATTGAAATAATAAACGCAAAAACTTTCAGTAAATTATAATATAAAGTGCAAATGGCAAACTGTGGATTGAATGGGAAACTGGAGTAGATGTATTGATGATATACTGTAGTTAATATAGGATTACTAAAGTTCTAACAAAAAAAATCTAATTAAAAATACAGATACATATGTAAGATTAAAAAGCAAGGAAAAAGAGTTGTGTTTTTAAGTGAGGCCTCAATGAGTCCACTGATTTGGCATCACTAGCACACTGAAGGATCAAAAACAGATCAACTGTAAAAGCTCAAGACTTCTTCTTCTTCTTTCGGCTGCGCCCGTTAGGGGTTGCCACAGTGGATCATCTTCTTCTATATCTTCCTGTCCTCTACATCTTGTTCTGTTACACCCATCACCTGCATGTCCTCTCTCACCACATCCATTAACCTCTTCTTAGGCCTTCCTCTTTTCATAAAAGTTCAAGACTGAACGGTAGTAATGTGGTGATGATGTGGATCTCTGAGCCTCTTATAGAGATCTAATTTGTCTTGACTGATACCACTGAAAAAATGCATGCTAAAACCAAGACATGGTATTTTTCCAGTGTTTAAGAAGAGGAGAGGAAGTCTTAAAAATTATCAAATGACTAGATTTCTCTATCATATCACTATTTAGCTTTTCTGTCAAAGGAAAAATCAATCAATGTTGTCTACTTTCTCCCTTGTATTCTTTCCCATCCGGACTTTGTTGTCACTTACTCTTTCTTTCTTATTATAGTTTTCTTCTATCTCATTCCCAGTCTACCATGAGTTCTCTTGGTCCTCAGTCATATCTTATGGAGCTTTTGTTATTTCTTTTATTAGGAGCACTCTAACTTAGTCTTTTCATGCTGAGTTAGTTCCTGATGTCTTTTAAACTTAAAACTCAGATAAGCTTTTCTTGTGCAGAAATATTCAATGCCTAGATCTTAAATAGGTTGAGAAGTAATGAATAACTGTGTTCACATTCTAAAGATACAGTAATGTAACAATTCTTGTCCAAAATGTGAATGACTAAATTTTTATTGCCAATGATTGGTGTCTCTCAACACTGGTAAGTTCTTTATTTAAGTGCCACCTTTATTAATTCCTAAAATATGTAAAATATTATTCTGGACTAACAAGACCCTGCTACTTTTGTCATCTTACTTTTTTAGTTATGTGCAATCAGATATAACATCTCCCCAGTGATATTCTTTCAAACTTCTGTTATTGATTCATTTCTTTTTAACATTAACCTGCTGCCATTTGGCTACTTAACCTATTGCCATGACTTCATGCTCTTGAATCTCAGCTTGGTTGCACATACATATCACTTCCACATAGACTTCAATGAATGAAATGTTGAGTTACTTAATGACCTTAGTGATAGTACTCAATTCTTGTTCATACAAATGATTCTTAATTTTTGCAACCAGATAGAGGAGCCCCTTTTGTTCCTTATCATATTATGAAAAATGAAGTTGACAGAAACAGCCCTGAGCCAAGTTGACCTGTGCCTTACCAGAGCAAATCAGCCCAGTATTGTGTTATTGTAAAAAAGATAAACCATTCAGATCACAGATTAAGTCTGAGCTGTGAAGTTAACTCCATGGTTACTACATGCTATACTATATGCTATTGTGTAATGAAATATCTTTTTCCCTCTGTCATAACTTATTTTTTAGTAACTTTATGAGTAGCATGTAATAGACAGAGATGTTAATTCATTCCAGATTCATCATCATTTTAGGCATGGGAATTCATTTAATCTTTCCCTTTTCCTTTAGAAATACAAATTAAAACAAGCCTGAGGGAAATATTTTTTCAGTCAGAATAAAATAAGTTTTCTTAGGCATCAGTACTTTGTATAAAATATCATTTAACCCAGATTTTATAATTCAGAACTAATTAATTCAGTAATATCTGTTTATGAAATTACATTGTTATGTTTTGATTAACAAGTACCAGTCAACTGCTTCTCTGGGATTTATTTTTGAATTACTTCTGCATTAATGCAGAAATGGAGCTTCATGAAAATGTATTCTGCAAATTATTGTAAAAAAAATGGCATTTTAAAGATTTACACTATATGATGTTTTAAGATGCCTTCAAAAATACATGAAAAATAAATACATGTATAGAAATAAGGAAGTGAAAACAAAAAAGAACAGGAGCAGGCCCTGCACGCTTTGGTTAGAACTGTCGCCTCACAGTTCTTATGGACTTCCTGGCTTCCCGTACAGGGTCATCCAAAGCTTCAGGGTTCCTGAGGTGGCACTGAGTAATGTCAGCAAATTGATGGATTCATTACTCTGTATTTGCAAATGCTGTATGCTTGTCTTTAATATGATTAAAATGAATTTAAAGCAGATCTCTTTCATAACTGGATAAAAAGGTTTCTTACACATTGTAATGTTCATATTTGAAAGATATGAGCCACATGGGTAAATCATTAAATATTTTCTACAATATTGCATAATTTAAATGGAAGTGGAAAACATTCTTTATGACATATGTTTTAATACAATGGCTGTTTTAATATAAAATATTCAAAGAATTCAACCTCCTTATATAGTGGTTAACACAACATCTTTCTTTATCTCAGTAATAACCAATAAATTCACATAAATATGGATATGTAAGAACTAAATATTGAAAAACAATCAACCCAACACTTATTTTAACTTTACCCAGACTCGGAAACATATGGCTCTACTGTATAGCTAAGCACATATCTGTCACTGCTTGCACACTCCATCGTCCCTTTCCAACCTGGTCACTGTTCACTAGCTAGTAACGATACCTCATGGCATCAGGAACTGTGTCTAATTCCTGGCTTCTGCCATCATTGCTCGGCACATTATTCTCCTGTCAGTGTGACTTTTCTCTGGGTATTTTAGTTTTTTCCCTCATCCTAAAGATGTGTCTTTTAGGCTCAGTGACATTCATAAACTCGCCCATTATAAATGAATGCAATGGAATGTGGGATGTAATGGAATGGCATTCTATCCAAAGATGGTTCCTACCTTGCATGCACTGCTGCTTGAATAGACCACCACAAACCAGTCTTCCTCTAAGAAGAGGGATGCACCAGTAGATTGAAATAATAACAGCTAATATAAACATCTCCCTGGTATAATTACTATAAAGAGTGAATTCTGTATGGATAAGGCATGTGTATGGCTTTGTCTCTCATTGTCCAAAGACAATGTGATTCATAACTCTACATGGCTTGGTGTGGGTGAATGTGACCTGCAATGTTGTTTGTGTCCTGTGTAGGGTTGATTACTGACATCTTGTTATGACAGCTCCAGCTCCTCACAAGCATGTATTGGAAGAGTCAGTGACTGTCACTCTCACACACACATACACCACCACCTACACTCACAATGAATTTGAAATTGATCCTACCTGCCTAACCTGCCTGTGTTTGAGGAAGAGGGGAGAAGACATGAGTAAGCTGTGAAAAATCTGCACAAACACATATGTAACCTGTTTACACTGATCACTCTCTTTGGCAATGTATTTATGATCCATGATACAAATGCTGTGGTCATCCAGGTGAATAACAGATTGCTACAATAACAAAATTCTGTGGTGCCAACCTGGCTATCCCAGTTTACGCACAGGAAAATGAAACAAAAAACAATGCGCAATGATTCCAGTAACGTTTCAACGCAAAAAGGTTACCATTTAACAATTTAAAGCCATTTAAAGGCTTTCAAAACAGAATATCTCTATCAGGCTGTGGAGCTCCTCTCCTTGGGTCACTTAAGCCATAAGTGACATATCCCACCAGGCGGTCTCGTTTTTATAGCAAAGGGACTGGAAGGGGTGGAGTTTGTTGCCCTCATTGGCAGTCTTTCTGTGCTGTGGAACAAAAAGAAGGCAAGGCAGGTAGGTAATAATAATAATAATAATAATAATAATAATAATAATAATAATAATATATTTTTTATTTATATAGCACTTTTTCCATGCTCAAGCATGAGTCACAGAAAGAACAGCAGCATATTTGTAACATTGCATACAAAAATTTTCTGCATAGAACACTAGAACAGATAAATACAGGATATACAAAGCAATAAATAGAATAATGAGAAAAAATACTAAATTCAATACTAAAATAAGGCCTGAATAAATAACATAATGTGTGATATAACACACACACAAATTATCCAGAGCAACTGAACAGAGAGGTAAAGTGAAAGAAGGGGCAGAATGTAAGTTAAATTAAAAGCCATCTGAATAAATTAATTTTCAGTTGTTTTTTAAAAGAATGAATTGAGTCAGTTGATCTAATTAATTTCAGGAGTGGTCTTTCCAAAGTCTGGGCTCTGTACAGCTGAAATCCCTGTCTCCTATAAAGTGCAGGGTAGTGTGGGGCACAACATGATTTGCAGAATCAAAGGATCTTAGTGGGCAAACAGGAGCAGAGTGATGGAGAAGGTCACTGATGTAATCCGGTATAAGGCCATTTAAGGCCTTGTAGATTATTAATAGAATTTTATATTCAATCCTGCAAGACACCGGGAGCCAGTGAAGTCAAAGTAGGATGGGTATTATGTGCTCGCTTTTGCTGGTCTATGTAAGGACTCTTGCAGCAGAGTTTTGAATTAATTGGAGGTCTGATATAAGATAAGAAGGCACACCTGCCAGTAGGGAGTTACAGTAATCGATGCGGGAAGTGAATAAAGCAAGGGCAGGTTTCTTAGCATTAGAAAAGGACAGGAATGAGCGAACACAAGATATGTTACTGGGGAGGAAGAAAGAAGGTTTCTTAATGTGGTATATGTGGGTGGAATATGAAAGAGAGGAATAAAAAATGATACCAAGATTCCTTGCATTAGATGAAGGTCTGATTAGCTCATCACCAAGAGTGATTGAAAAGGAGCTAATTTTCTTAAGTTGTGCTTTAGTGCCAATTTGCAGGAGTTCAGTTTTGTGGCAATTTAATTTTAAAGAGTTCTGCTCCAACCAGGTTTCAGTTTCACTGGGGCAAGTTGTGTGCTGAGAAAGCTCTAATGAAGTTTCACATTTAACATCTGCATAAAAATGATAACCCAGGCCAACGTTATGAATAATATGGCCAAGGGGAAGCATATAGATACAGAACAGCAGAGGGCAAAGGACAGAACCCAGAGGGAATCCTTGTGTAACTGGCGCTGAGCAGGACCTGCTGTTACCAAGACTAATAAACTCTTGCCTATCAGTCAGATAGGACTTAAACCACTGGAGGGCAGTGCCAAAGACACCCAGCATGTTCCCCATTTCCCCCCATGTCATGTCTGACAGGGTCAAATGTTGCAATGAGGTCAAACAGAATTAATATGCTTGTTTGCCCAGAGTCTCCTGCCAAAAGCAAATCATTAGCTACCTGAGGCAGAGCGGTTTCACAGATGTGCTGTGCTCCGAAACAAGACTGAATGAGTTCCATCAAATTATTAGAAGTTAAGTAATTGGTGAGTTGGGAGGCTAAAACATGCTTAAGAACCTTTGAAAGAAAAGGTGAGCGATAGGCCAAAAATTGTTAAGACTGTCAGCATCAAGACCAGACATTTTTAACATTGGTGATTTTAAAAGTGGCTGGTATAAAGCCAGTCTCAAGGGATATTTTTCTTATTATTCTAACAGTCAGAAGTATGGCATGAAGACAGTATTTAAGAAGTGTGGTAGGGACGGGATCCAGTACATAACAGTCGGCCTCACCTTACAAAGCAGGTAATTAAGAAATGCAGATGTGAAAATTTAGAAAAGGAGCTGGATGGAGTTGGAAGACACAGAAAGATATAAATGGATGATGGATTTATGTTAGTTGAATTATTTAGAAATTTAATTATATTATGGAAAAAATGGAATCTTTCAGAGACTTCAGTAGAGGAGATGATTGGACCCGATGCAAGTTGAAGTAGTTTTTCAACTACAGATAACAAAACTATAGCCACTTTCTATTATTTTGCAATAATGCATGTTCTTGGCTGTTTAATGCATATGTGTAAGCACTTTGGTGGTTAGAGAGAGCCTGGATGTGCACAGTGAGGCCAGTCTTACATAATATTTTCTCAACGTGTCAGCCAGGCTGTTTTCACAGACCATAATTTGGAATTATACCATGGAGCTGAATGCTTAAAGGAAATTCTCCTTATGTTTTAAAGGAGCTCTTTTATCTAGTGGTGAATGAAGAGCTGAGTTATAGTAGTCAACAAGACTATCTAGCATTGAAGGAATAGGAGAAGACAGAAGAAGTTCAGAAATGGATTCAGCAAGGATCGAGGGACAGATATATTTAAGGTTTCAGAAAGAAATTTGATGTTTACAGGTGAGAGGAGGGAGAGGTAAACAGGCAGTGAAAAGTACTGCTGTATGATCCGAGAGTCCCAAATCACTGCTGCAAGTGTTGCTGACAGATAAACCAGACGTGCAGATCAGAGTGGGTAATAAAAATCAACATGTTGCACAAAATCAAAACAGTCCAGGAAAGACAGAAATTCATTCCTCAGTTTACATGTAGAAATGTCAATATGGATGTTGAATTCACCAAAAAGAATGACTCTCTGGGAAAGGAAACTTAAGTAGGTTAGTAGTTCAGTCAGCTCAGATAAGAAGACACGTCGCATTTTGGAAGATGATACAAATTACTAATTAATTCTTATAAATTGTAACTGAATTACTTTATTCATTACTTCCATGAAAAAGTAATCACAGAGCTAAGTAATTTACTTTTATGTTATTTCTAAACCCAAGTAAGTATATAATATGGAGGAAATAACCAGTAATAGTGAACTTGAATTTTGTGGTATTAGGGACTCCAAAAATACATCAGTTTTGTACTCTTCTGTAACAAGACCTTAACAAAGAATTTTGGTCTTCATTACATTTACAAAACATCAGTAGACAGGTTGTTCATCTCTGTGCAGTTTGGTATAATAAGACACTTTGATATACTGGTAAAATTACTTGTTAATATGAATGATTCACAGCTTTTATAATTTACAACACATTTAAAAGAGTATGATTAACTGAGTGAATTTAATGTAAATGGTTTAATTAAGACAGAGAAATCAAGAGAAATAGGTCTAATTTAAGCCACCTTTTTTTTTTTTTCAAAGTAAAGTTAGTAGGACACATTGCACCACTTTACTGATGCTTTGTAACTGTAATTAACACCAGAAGAAGCCTTTGTTAAAGTTTTGTTACATACAAGTAATGCATGTATTGTGTCACCACGTGACATTAGTGCTGTGAAATTTCAAACACACTGCTCAAAAAAATTATGGTAACACTTAAATTACACATCAGATCTTGATGAATGAAATATTCAACTGGAAAATCTTTACTGAGTAATACTGTGTAATTCGTTAAGAACAAAATAATGTAACAGTCGTCAATGGAAACCAAAATCACCAACCCAAGTCAGAAACTGAAATCACAGGCTGATCCAACTTGCATGAATTTTATCATGGTATCTCATAATGTGACTCAGTAGTGTGTATGAAACCCATGTGCCTGTATGCATTCTCAACAACATCTGGGCATGCTCCTGAAGAGATGGTGGATTCTGTGCTGGGGGATCTCCTACCAAACCTGGATCAGGGCATCATTGAGCTCCTAGACAGTTTGGGGTGCTATTTGGTGGCGTTGGATACATCGATACATAACATCCCAGAAGTTCTCAATTGAATGCAGGTCTGGGTAACATGCGGGCCAGTCAGTGGCATCGTTGCCTTTGTCATCCAGGAACTGCCTACACACTCTGACCACATATGTCAGGCATTTTCCTGCACCAGGAGGAACCTAGGCCCCACTGCACCTGTGTAATGAAAGAAGTAATGGTTGAAATGGAAGATTTAATCCCAATAACTAACAGTCAGTGTACCATTGCCTAGCACGTGGACGGTCCAAGGATATGCCTCCCCAGACCTTCACCACCAAACCAGTCATGCTGGATGACCCACCTCCAAATCAGTCGTGCCGGATAATGTTGCAGGCTTTATAACTTTCACCACAGTATCTCCCATCTCTTTCATGTCTGTCTTGTGCTCAGTGTGAACCTGCTCTAATCTGTGAAGAGAAGCAGTTTATATGAACCTACCAGCAGATGACACTATTTCACAAAAAAGTAAATAACCAAAATAGACTTTAAATTTAAAAATAAGATTACTCAAACACTGCGGTGGGCTGGCGCCCTCCCCAGGGTTTGTTTCCTGCCTTGTGCCCTGTGTTGGCTGGGATTGGCTCCAGCGGACCCCCGTGACCCTGTAGTTAGGATATAGCGGGTTGGATAATGGATGGATGGATTACTCAAACACCTGGACTTAATGCTAATAACAGTAAAATTATTACTTGTGTTGTGGCTAGAAGCCACCCTGCCAAGAAAGCTTGTACCCTCAATCTTATTCTTTTGGTCATTATCCAAAGCTTATGACCATAGGTGAGAGTAGCAGTGTTAATTTTGACAATACCTTTTGATTTAGTTTTAGAATTAGACTTCTGACTAAATTGCATTTTTGTCTTAGTCAGAGTTTAGTCATTTAATTATTGTTAGTTTTAGTCTAGTTTTAGTCAACAAAAAATAAATTAATTTTAGTCAAGGAAAAGTGAACTGGTTTTAGTCGATTAAAGGAATAAATAAATTAGTGAAACAGTCCAAATCAAATACATATCTTGTTTAACATATGAAGATATACTGTACCCCTAAACTATCATACTAATATGTACACTAATGAGCTAAATCACATGTAGTGATTATTGAAACTAAAATGAGGAGTAGCTGAAGAGAGGATTTACTCCAAAAGATCTTGGTCAGTTAATTGCAGCTTTGGTCTGTCATGACAGTTTTCTGGCCTTCCTTCAACATGACTTAGTTATGCTGCTTTAAGACTTTACCAAAAAAGGCTGGGCCAAGCAGCAGACATTTAAAATCTGCACAGGGTTTATAAAGAATGAGATTGTCATGGACTATCTGATTTATCTGACCATATGCACATTTTAAATTTATTCTCTGATATTTTTCCCCAGCAACTGAAAGATATTTCTTAAAATAATACTAAAAATAAAAAATTAAACATTTCTGTACTGTTGAATTAATGAATTCCAAAAATATTTAGGGTACTTAATTTAAACAAACCCTTAAAAGCTGTTTTTGTAACAAAATACTTTTCATCTGGTTTGTCAGAGTTTCACTCTATTAGGTTTGTAACATTTGCTATTACAAGATTTAAATTTACATCCTTAGCCTGTTAAAAAACTCACTCTAGAGTAAGATTTAATGGATGAGACCATTTTTTTTACATTAATCCAGTATTTCAGAATCTTTGCAGTGCTGTTTCCAAAGTGTCTCACATGAGTGATCAGACTTTGCTTAGCCTGTGTACAAATCCACAATTACAAAAGGTACCTGTAGTCAATTAATTGTAACTGAGAGACTGCATTACATTCACGAATGTACCATTATAATATATGACATAAGTGCTTATACTATGTTCTTCACATTTTAGGGGTTATGCTCATTAACATTAGTTTGCCCATAAAAACCAAATGAATAACACAAATTTAGTGTTTGCAGATTTGTATTTAACATTGAAGCAGTGCTGTTTTGCTGTACTGTACGTTTAAATATTGTATTAATTGGGAGATGTGCTTTAAGCACTGAAATCCAAAATGCATTATATGTTAGTATTAACGAATGGAGCAGCTCATTTCATTGATGATGTAGACAAGCCAAATAGCCACTTTGTTTGGAACTTGCCTTGGTATTTAATTGCGACGACTATTGTCGTCACTGCCACGGTGCCTGTATGTGTACAACCCTGAATTGTATCTACCAGTTACAAAATGGGTGGATGCATGGACGAACATGTGTAGATGAGCTCTTTACAATAAAAAATTTAATTGCAAAGATTCCATACCTTTATTGGGACTATGTAGGACACTGTATTAAAAGCAATTAATCCCACCATAATTTATTCTGATATAACAAATGTCTAACACTGCAAGCTAAACTTTTACAACTCATATCTGAGACTGAGCACTCTCAAAGCTGCACAAATCTTTTTCTTAAGTAACTCATAAAGAAATAAAACTGGCAATAACAAAATCTTTTGTGTGTCTGTGTGTTGGCTTATATATCAGAGTGGAGTGAAGCAGGATTCTGGATGATTTCCTGCTGGGGCCCAAACAAGTGTTATCCAATTACAAGTGTGCATAAACGTTTTTAAAATTACACCACTGCGTTCAAGTTCGGTATTTGTAGGTGGACCATGTCATGTGTAACAGAGATGTGCAAAGAGCTTCAAATTGCTCATTGACCAGCTGTCTGTTTGTAACATTTTCATTTTGTTTAGTTTTCATCAACAATGATTTTAAAAGCAGTCGTCTTAGTTTTTGACAATAAAGGCAGATTTTTATTTAGTTTTTGTTCCATTTTCATCATAGAAAAAATGTCATTGATGAGTATTTTTCATCTAGTTTTATCAACTAAATTAACACTGGAGTGTAGGGACATAGACTGAGTGGTATATCGAGAGCTTTGCCTTTTGGCTCAGCTCCTTCTTTACCACTATGAATTGGTATAGCGACCACATAACTGCGCTCACCACCCCTATCTATCTCATCATACCTTTTCCCTCATTCTTGAACAAGACCCTGAGGTCTTTAATTTCCAAAACTTTTAAATGTCTACCACTTTAAATGCTCCGAACATCACTTTAAAGAGGGAACTTGTGGTCAAAAATCAAATCTTATTCAGTGAATTAATTTTGCACGAAAATTAGGTAGGTTTCAACTGTTTCAGAATGACAATAAGTGTGCCCAACTTGATCATGTTATACTGTACATGAGAGCAACACACGCACAGACAGACATGCTCACACAACGATTTCACACCATAACTAGTAAAATAATTTTTGGGGATGCATATAAAATGTACATTTGTCAAAAACTCAAAGTCCAGTTTTCTGCCCAAATTACTATAATTTATTTGAATGTTTTAGCTCCTTCCTAAACAGCTTGCTAATGTCTGCTCTGAACTGTTTAAATGTAAATGAATGTGGATAGTAGTTGTACTGTACTGCGGCGGTTCTCAACCTGTGGGGCGCGCCCCCAAAGTAACAAAAAAGGGGTTGCGAAGATGTAAAAAAAGAAAACAAGAATCGAAAATATGAAAAATACATCTATTGAAATCAAAACAAATTAACTTAAACTACATTCTGATACTAGAAACATAACTATAGAGTTAGATAAAAGTCGATAAAAGTTAAGTAGGTATAATAAAACTTGTAGCGGTGTATTGGGAGCAAAAAATATAGGAATACATTTTATTAGGGTTTCAAAAAAACATTAGGGGGGCACGATTAAAACTTATGAAAACTCGGGTCACAAATACTTAAAGGTTGAGAAACACTGCTGTAATGCAATAGTATCCAAGGCGTTCTTGACTTTCACATAATAGAGTCTAATCAAAAAAGTGTGTATGGAAATGGATATGCGAAGACACAAATTAAACTTATAATATAAAGCATATCTTTAAAGAAGTCTGAGTTTATATTTTTAATGAATAACTGAATAAGTCACTATTAACAATTTGGTAACTACTCCTTTTTTATATAATTCCAAAGTTTTATACAGTATATTGACTATTGAAAAATAAAGAAAAGACGTCAAAACAGAAGGATATAATCTAAGTAGAAAAAAAGGTTTTACAGCTAGTAAAATAATGGACAATAAAGTTGAGATTTGTGAGCCTGTCAATTACGGAAGTGTCTGCAGGATACCATGGCTTACTAGAAAGTGGCTGGAGGGTCAGATAAGAACCCAGATAAATGATATAGAGACATTTCAGCTGAATGGTGGAGGAAGGGCAAAATGGGGACTGGAAAAAGGGTGCCTCTATTATTATACTAATTTACCATAAATAGATAAGGAGATGTTTACCTCTTTCAGAAACAGGCACTTGATTATTTTTTTAATGTCTGCTGTTTCTTGTTTCTAATAGACAGAACAATAAAGCTCCTGCCAAGTCAGACATATTTATTTATAAAGTATAAACTTAAGGAGAGCAAAGAGCTGAGTCAGAATGAAAGAAATAGACACTGTCAGAAATATTACAGAAGAAGATGCGGTGTCTTTCTTTTATTAAAGTGGGGGAAGGGAAGGCTGCCAAGCTTTATGAAGTTTCTTTGAATATCCCCTCTGGTCATGTATTGAACATTTCAAACAGCTACAGAAATGGAATGAAATCTGAACAATCTGCACCAACACAGACGGCAAGCTGCAGGCATAGAGTTCCAAGGCCAAAATTTCAGCAAAGCACTCTAAATTACAGTCAGTCCCATAAGTGCTATAACTTCCCAGTCATTTTTACTTAAATGCGCATGATGTTGGGCAAGACTATTGTTTGTATTTGCTGTAACTCCTTAGGTTTCTCTGCTTGAGAATCAGTGCAGCTGTCCACAAACTGAAATAATGAGCTGCTCTCCTAAATATTGAAAAGCTAATTGGCTCATCCAGAGTAGATGAAAACAATTAACATCACATGTTCCCACTCACTTGCTAATCAATGTAATGAGAGTAATCATTATATTTTATTTATTTCAGTTGCCTTTATGGTGATGGACTTTATGTGGGGATAGAGTATGATAATGGACTCTCAAGTAGAGATGATCACCAGTTCAGATAATGATAGTGGCAAACAAGAGATGAATCATTATGTCATTCTTTTACTTCACTAGACACATAATGAAAGAATGTTAGACATTTATCAGTGGTCCAAGCTCACCATTTGCTTTACAAATTAAGTGTAGTGAGAAGTCAAGTAAATTACACCTTTTATTGGCTGACTAAAAAAACTTACAATATGCAAGCTTTCGAGGCAACTCCGTTCTCTTCTTCAGGCAAGATGTAATGGGGGCCTGAGTTGCCTCGAAAGCTTGCATATTGTAATTTTTTTAGTTACCCAATAAAATGTATACTTTTTCTTGACTTCTCACTACATCCATAATGGTTAACACGGTACAACACCCTAGTACTACAAATTAAGTGTGAAAGACTAGGTGTGGCACAACTATACAAGCGTATATACACTAGACAAAATGATATGGTGCAGTGGCCAAGAGATCATCTGTCAGCTGCATATAAACCATGAGTCGTTCCTATTATGAGCAAGGGCAGGTGTGTCAGGTTTGCTGAAAACTGCAAATGTTAACAACCTTTGCATGTTGAAATTGTCCCTTTTTTACTGTCACCTTGTTGCAGGGCACATTTTATTATAGTATTTTTTTAGATCCATCAGAAGTTCAAAGGCTCCAGAGAAACATTCCATAAAATGCTCAAATCTATTTAATCCAATTCCTGGTCACAAAAAGTGCAATTTTGCCTGTTGGGAGCATACGACTTGTGTGAATTATGAGCAGCATCAGACATTTTTATAATGTTTGTTGTGATCCAATTTTAGTCTCCAAAGAAAAGTTTCTTATCGTTGTTCTCCATGAAAACATCAGAGTAAATATTGTTTAGCCAATACTACAAATCACATAGGATAAATAAAATATTAAAAATATATAATCTTTGGGTTGAGTGTTTCTTTAAGATAAACTTTCCATCTTTGTAATTGTAGGAGAAGTAAGTACCATGGGCAAATTTTAATGACTTGTCTAACACCTCAATAGCCTGCCTTTTTAGGTATGTTTGGATATAATGTGAAAAGCATGTACTGCGATAGCCAAACTTGCTGCCTGTCTGTCTGTCTGTCTGCATGAAACAGCTCCCAGGGGCCAATTTTGCTGAAATTTGGTACACTTATAAATCTGGAATACTTATAATTTTGGAATTTACCAAAACTGTTTAATGTTCTTTGACATATCTTGAATACAGCACACTGTAAACATTTTTGATATTTCAAAGTGAATTTTCAAACCTTTTTTTCTAAAAAAAAGACATTCTTTGTGAATGAAACTGTGAATTAGTTTACTGTGTCAGTTTGACCTTAACAGCATTTGCTTCAGATTTGAAATTGTGAATATTTTCTCTATTACTTTTTACATAGGCATTCCTGACAGCAAGGCAATGAAATACCTGCAGTCGTAAGTGCCAAAGCAAGTACAGTTTACTGTAAGACACAGGATGGGGTGCGGTCAGATGTTGGCAGTGTTGGAGTTTTGCCATAAAAGAAATCTATGAATTTAAATGTGTATTTATTTATAAAATTCACTAATAATAATAGTATCTCTTATTTATTGAATATGATAGCAATGATATTGTTTATTTATTTACCACTACACAAAGTAACTACCATCACTTTCTGCACCAGAATGCAAGGGTAGGTCTTGTTATACGCTAACAGTTTGGCTTCTACTTCTGCCCCGTCCCATGCTGCACCATATCTTGCTTGATCCTCTGTCACAGCAGCTCACTTCTCTTACTTCTTGACACTGAACATGGTAAGCAACATAATTTACTTGTCTGTAAAAGTAAAAAAATAAAAGCAATGTAACTTGAGCAGAAATGTATCAAAAATGGCTCTGTGATTCATGTACTCAGTGTTTCTGTTACAACCTCAATGGCTGCACTAACTAAAGATTATTATGATTCAGTATTTGTCTGACACTGTAATTTATCAGCATAGCGCCACAATGATCTGCTATCTGTCATGTTCGGATGCAGCCAACAATTTTAGCTTGAGACTTTGGCAGAATTTTTTAAATCTCCTTTAGGTACTTCTTTGAAGAACTTTATGTTTAAGAAATGTGAACTACAGTTAGTCACAGATCCTCCACCTTCAACAGCAACTAACAGCAGCAGATGAATCACTTGAATTGAATCTCCTGTCTATGAAAGCAGTTTCAGCCACTATTCTGCTCAGAAGGCAAGAGAAAATGAAATTGACTGAAAGAATAGACTTAGAAAAAAAAACATAATTGAAGCAAGGGCTGAAACCAGGAGAACAAAAATCCACCAACTGCCAAAGTCAAAAACCACAAGACAAGAACAATGTCAAAAAGGATTGCAGAGTTCAGAAAAGAATCAAGCATGAATTCACAAAATAAAAGCAAAACAAATAGTGGAATGTATGTAGTCATATATGGAAGTGAACCAAGAATAACCCTTTTATCCTGTTGAGTAACGACTGACAGGCTCATGACCTCATGACCCTTATTAGGTAAAACTTGGCAATTTATTAGAGCTGAACAAAAAAACAAAATGGTGGTGAAAAACAGCCCAAATCGAAAATGAACTTTAGAACAAAAATTGAATCAAAAATCAAACAATTTCATCACATTCTTCAGTGTCAAAAACCCCGCTAACACCATGCAGCTCAATAGTGGATCCAGAAAATAACTTATGAAAGGTCCAAGGATTCTAATAATGACATGTTGTTGTAAAATGGAATTAAAAAAACATATTTTATATACAGTACACCACTAATGCAGTATATTTAATTATATCCTATTATCACTGTTGATTTTGATTATCAATGTTACGAAACATGTAATAGACAGAATTGCAATAATAAACTCTTTAATGAAGTGACTAGAAAATTAAAAAATGCTGCAATTTTTAAACCAGCTAAGTCTCAGAACACACCTGAATGGTACGCCATGTGTACATTTTCTCACTTTGTTTTTTTTTTTTTTGACGAGACTTAAGTAACTCCCCCACCCCCAAATTTCTCACATATGAGATCATCCAAATGACACTTCAAACCTTGTGAACAGATGTGAACAAACAAGGTGCCCTCTGAATATGCTACCCAACTGTTTTGTCTTACTATATTTTTTACTCATATAGAGGTAGTCTGTTTTTTCTAAATGTTTTCTTACAAAAATCTTAATTCTGATCTTTTATACAAAACAGGTATTTGGCACATGAATAATGCCACATACCAGCAGAAGCCGCAGAGAGTTAATTTGACTCATATCTCATTGGCAATAAGAAGGAATGTGACTCTTCCAAAAGAGCAAGCGCAATTATTCTGCACCTGCATATGGACTTTTGCATGGTCATTTTAAAAATGAGTAACCACAAAAGAGAATGGATCACTGACATTATTTGTAATGGTCACATTTTTGTCTTAGTTTAATTTAGAAAGTAAAAAGAAAATCCATTAGGCTGCTTACTTGATCTGGCCAGGTTTACAGAGTCGGGTCTTTGATTTGTTTAGTTATCTTGGAATGTAGGCTCTGTGACGTCTGCAAGCGTTTGATGTGGTTTCAGAATATATTTAGTGTGTAACTTCTTATTCTCTATGATTTTTAACAGATGGCTTACAATCCTTTCTTGTTTAAAATAGTGAAATTATTCATGAAAACATTTTGTAGTCTGTGATCCGAAACAACTTTCTCCAAAAACTTCAAGCTGCAACATGTTAAAAGTGGTATATTTATTAACCTGGTGTTTTCCTTACACATTCATCTAAGGAGATGGCTTTATCAGTTGCAAAAAGCAAAGCTTTCAATGCAGTTCTGTCTGTCACAGATAACAGTTTAACCTTGAGCAAGCTATTGTGACCTTGAGCACCTACCTCGTATCATATATTAGTGGCGATGTAAAGAATGAGATCCCATTGGAGGCCTCTCCCCACCTGTTCTTGCATTGTCTTTGTAAAATACAGTAAGGTCCCAGGAGAAAATGACATGCTCTGTGTGTTTAATTGTAAACATTATAATTAGATCAAGAGACCTTCAGGTCATTTTAATGTTTCATGAGGTGCACATTATATTGTGATGAGCATCTGCAGAATTTTAGAACAGCTCTCAAGGGATTTTGTGTTATTTAAAATCATTGCTGGTGACATCATATTTTGTCCAGACCTACATTTGCCATTTTATGCAACTTTTACTGCTAAACCCAATGAATTAGATTCTTTCATATACCCAATTTGTGTACTTACTTTAACTTTAAACACGCATTTACATAGATGTTAAAACTATAATTCCATTACTTAAGGAAAGTGATCAGTTCATTGACACTAAGAACAGTTTCTGGTTTTGAGCAAACTTAAGAATAAGTTTTTGTTACATTTAATATTTTTTTTCCTAAACCATATTGCTTTCTGTTCTATGACTTGATGATTCTCTAATGCAGTTGTTCTTAACTTTTGGGACTTGGCCGCTAGGGGGTCCTGCAAACTTCCAGGTGAGACACAAGATGACTGAAAATAATTATAAAATAGCAGCAGAATACTTAAATAATTAAATATCAAGGCCTGTGGCCCACATCCAGCCCTCTGATCATTTTTATAGCGGTCCGATTAATCAATATTCAAAACATGTTACATATAGCTTACAATGATTTTCAGTTTTTTCAAAGACCCCCTTTAAAGTTTACTTCATATATGGAATGTATACGTATACAATTTAGCCGGATTATTTTTAAACCTGGCATTAACATTCGCCTCCAGTACCTGTATCATGTCCAGATAGAGATCAAATGGATTCCCAACATACGCTCAGCAGCACACAGCTGCAGTTACCAATATGTAGTTCAAATGGACACTGATTCAAACACAAAACATGTGAAAACAGACATGTAACACTGCCATAAAGAATTTCAGTATTTTAGCATGATGCCAAAGATGTGAAAGCCCAGTGAACAAAATGGTGGCTCGGCTTCACCCATGCTGCGGCCACTGCACTCCCTTTTATAAGCTGCATAAGTGTCAGGGCAGGCCACCCTTTTGCAGCTTACCTGACTGCTGCCACCATTTTCTGCTGGCTTGATTGCTGGGGAGAAAACACATTTGCATTTCCACTTGTGGCTATTGCTGATGGAAATAATCCAGTGCTGAATTCAGAGTATAACAAAGTAACTTATGTAGTTAAGTTATGAAAAAACGTTAGTAGTAACTAAAAAAAATACTTTTGATCTTTTGTTTTCAGAAATACTTAATCATTTAATGCTTAATTCAAAAAGCTGAGTGAGTAGTGAGCTTTTGTTGTTGTCAAAAACACCTGCAGTGACAATTGTATTTTGGTAATTACTTTATTTTGGTAATTACTGGCGATTATTTATTCCTAAAAATGCCTACTTGTACTATGATTAAAAATTCAGATCAGTAAAAAAAAATTATTATTTAATGAAATAATGAAATAATTAATAAATGAAAATATACATGTTGTTTTTAAAATTTCCTATTAATTTTATATTATGCTTAAAAAACCGGGCAGTATAATAGCAGTAGCAGAAAATAAGTTTTTGCCAATAAAGTTAAGATCAAAATCAATAACCTTTGTCAAGCCTCCTGCAAAAAGTACAATATGGCAAATATAACGGCCAGTGTGGGGGTCTCTGACATACATTCTCTTGATACACTGGGGAACCTTGGAAGAATAATGATTCAGAACCAATGCAAATGTCTCGCCATGACTGAGTGATTCAACCAATACACTCCATTGCTGTCTGCTAAAGGAAACTTTTTTCACATCTGCTGTTGCATTTTCTCTGGTACTTTAAAGTATTCATAATAATCAAAATAATTACACTTTTTCCACATTTTTCTGTAGAAACTGAGGATTAGACTCCTAAAAATGGCAAAAGCCAAAGGATAACTGGGAGATGCCTTGATCACAAGAGTGTTAGAGCACCTCCTAAGGTTAAGTTTTACTCAGCTTCTATTTCAGTGTGTCATTTGATTTCTATCTGTTACATTTAAAAGTAGGAGATTCCTTATTTTTAAGTTGCTAAATTCTTTTCAAATGAATTGATACATAGTGAAATGAGTATGGGTTTAGTGATTCATTTTTCAAAACAAACTTATGCTTCTCTTGACTTTCTTTAAGGGGCCTGAGTTGCCTCGAAAGTTTGCATATTGTAATCTTTTTAGTTAGCCAATAAAAGGTGTCATTTTGCTTGACTTCTCACTATAACCATAATGGCTAAAATGGTACAACACCCTAGTATTACATTGGGATATCTCAGACAGATTGCCCCGTACAGAAGCATTTACGAATCTGTGAACTTATCTATTGTAAAACAGATAAACATTCTATGCGACTTAAAGTACAAATTAATTTACAGTTTCATTTTTACCTTGACAGCGTTTATACCATCTTGTATATTTTGCATATTTTCCCCATCTTCTCCTCTGATAACTGCTACTGACCGCCAATAGATTCACAGTATAACTTAATAAAAAAACAGAAGACTGCATGCGTGGATGTAAAGTTACTCTGTCATTGACTGTTTGCATGGGCTCACAACATGGAAACCTTTTCATCAACATGTTGCTTCTGCTATATGAAATCTTCCTAGTGGCTTGACTGGAAATGGAAGAGAACCAGTGCACCAGCATTTCACTCCTCCCAATGCTTTATACCAGTGTTTCCAAAGAACCAGCACTCATCTGTGTATACATTGTGTGCCAGTCTGCTAAAAGGTAGGCATGGCAGGTATATTAATCCTGTTATTGCGTACCTCCAGTTGACAAAAAGCTGGCTATCAATTGTCTGCAGAGCTCCACCACTAGCAAACACAAAAAATCCTGCTGTTCTATATGTTGTTAACTGAATGAGCTGCTCAAAACCCCATGGACAACCCTTGCTCTACGATCAATCAAGCTGCTTGAAACTCAACTGAGAACCCCCATTGCCCACAAAGAGATTATATAACTAAAAATGGTCCACTTGTCAAAAAGACTAAAAACTACTGTAACTTACAGTAAATAATCCTCATAGCCGTAAAATTATAAAGTACAAGCAAAGAAAACAAAACATTCTCTAGATGAGAATGAAATATCCTATAGCATGACTGTTTCACTGATTGTATAATTTACTAGGGTGACCACATGTCCCAGTGACAGGGTCAGTTCCAATTTCAGGCTATGTGTTCCAATAAGCAACTGAAGAATATCAAAATGTCCCGGTATTAACAGGCTGCCATCTTATAAAGTTTTTTATTGCCACAAGCATTGCTTCACTGAAACAAACATTGTCACAATTTATTTAGAACAGCATGAACAAAACTCCACGAGGGAACCCTGCTTGACTAACAATTTGTGTTATATTTACACAGCATCACAAGGAGGAACAAGAAACAGACCAAAACAGAGCAGCAGCATTCGCTTGTTTATACTTCAAGCACTTTGTGGAATCCTATGTGTTCATTTGTGAAAGTGTTTTTGATCCCATGCTCTGATCCCTCTTTGGTGATGATAAGATAAAGCAGGCATCATTATGATAGGCTTTCTGTGTGGGCATACATGCTACACAATTGTCCCGGTTTGGAACTTTGAAAATCTGATCACCTTACAATTTAATATCAAATTATCACCATATATACGAATATGAGGTGTGTGCGTGTGTTTCTGTGTGTGTGTGAGTGACAGTGATCCTGTGATGGACTATAGTTGTGCCGAGACCTGTTTTCAGCATTTTGCCCAGACCTGGTGTGATAGCCTCAGGCTCCCTCAACCCTAAATTGGATTGAGACGTTTCTAGAACCATACTGAACTCAGTCCATTGAGGGCTACACTGCAGGCACAGCCCTCAAACACCCCTGAATATTACACCTTGTATACATTTTCTAGCTTGTTTAAAAATGCAACATGCTGCTTATTTTCCACAGGAAGACATACTAAAAATTAAGAGTCACGCACATTACTGTGTTTTCTCCATAGGAAAACTCACTAAATGAAAAGTTGCTGTTGCTGACTCCCCTAATTATCCATCAACCTCCGTATCCCAGCTGAGGATATGCTCACTTCCAGTAAGTTTTTTTTTTTTTTTCACTAGATATCCATTTTCGTAAATTGCTTCTGGAATGTAAATTTATGGGGAAACTAAAGCCTGTCCCAGCAAACATCATGCTTAAGGCCAGGTGTATATTTCATGTGACGCGACTAATGCTCCAGCGGACGCTACTGCTACGCAAGTGTTTTACTGTTTATACTTGTGCACATACTTTACGCAAATCTGGAAGATTCCACCAGGTGGCAGTGCAAGATATCATCACAGTGAGAAAATGTTAGACTTCACTGTGTTGTGAACTGCCTGAAACATCCATTAAATTCAGAGGACACCTTGCCACAATATCTCTGAAAAGGATGTTTAATGATTACATACATCAGTCCAGGGATGTGCCCATTCCGGCAACAATTGGGCACGAGAAAGAAACAAAATCCCAGGATGGGGCATCAGCTCATCGCAAGGTGAACACAAGCACACACATACACTGCCGTCTTTTTAGTGTCACCAAATCCCCAAACCTTCATGTCTTTGGAAGAAAACCAGAGAACACTGTGGAAACCAAGTGTGCAAAAATGGAAACTCCAGGCAGAGAACACAAGGGACACAACTCCCAATAAGACAGCAGCGCTACCG
>JANRMT010062807.1:56788193-56850459 GCA_026402145.1 Polypterus bichir lapradei | reverse complement strand
GGATTCTAAATGTGCAGAGAGCTGGAATATCATATACGTAATACATTCTGTGTGTGGCGATTGCTGCTGTCAGTTCAGGAGAAAGCCCCAGAAGAACGTAGAGATTAACAACTGGGTTGGTTTTAAGATGATGTTTATGACGGTCTAATTTAATGATAAAGTAAACTACGAGGTTAAAGTGGACATTTCAAGATTAAAGTCAAAATTTGCACTTTAATCACAAAATAGACCTTTTCACCATGCCCTTAATTTCTTTCTCTTTGGCTCAAATGCACCGGAATACATTATGATGATGTTGTGAAGGTACAAAAAAAAGACAGCACAGAAGATGGCATGAGAGACTTTTAAAATGTATCATGTCATTACGTTGGGGAATATGTGACGCTTGAATATAAAAGCACAAATGCATTTGTATGTTGGCATTTTGCCTCACCCCATCGAACAATTCATCAAACATCGATCCTGGAAGATCCGCACAGCGGCTGTCTGTCACATGTAGATAGTAAACAGAGACTCTTGACATCACATTCTGACTTTTATCACACTGCGCCCCTGCTTTTTGCTGGTACTGAAACTCGCATTAATTTCTGAGAACGTGCTCAGAGGACGCGTGAAACGTGTGTGTATGCATTCTGAGCATTAAGTATAAATGAGACCTAAGACAACAGAATATCTTTATTTAAATGCTAAATGACAAACACTTAAACTAAACGCCTTACGTTTTTGTGTGAATGCCATGGATTTCTCAGATTGTTTTGCAAAAGAAAACACTGGATTTTGTTGCAAATTCATTTTCACTTAGTCTGAAAAAGAGAACTCATTCAAAAAAAATGTATTGCTTACATTACGCACACATTCTATGCAAGGTGTTAACTGACACAAACAGTTAAACTTCAAAACCATATGCAGCTAAATAAAGGTTAAGAAATAAATTCTTGTTGCTAACTGCTGCAAAAATGTAACTTTTATAAAGTCTGCCTTTATGAAAATATTTAGAGTGAAATAAACCTGACCTTAGTATAATTCACTTTGACACTTTGACCCAAAACATAATGAGCAGTACATGAAAACACAGTATTAAATGTTTTCATCAGTCTAAAATGTTTTAACTTTTTTAATGCAGTATTAACAAAGCACTCTTTCAAAGTAGAATATTTTCAGACTTCCTTAGAGAAAAGAGGCTTGACAAAAAAACTCAGTTCACTGTTTACTTGAAATATGTCACCAAATGTTCCTCAGTCTCAAACTGGCTTTAAAGAAAAGTGCTATCGTGCAGTTGATCAATTACATAAACGTTAAAGTAGGTTGCATTAATGATGCAAAGCTGTCCATCAAAAATGTTCAGGGTGGAAAATGTAACCAGTAAAGTAAAGCTGCTATGACAGAGGATCAATTGAGTACAAACTAAAACTGAATTGCCATTCCAGCTGTCGAGCTGCTAATTCCCCATTCATGTTACCCTTGAGAGTTACTGAGCAAGAGTCAAGGACAGAATCTTCATAAAGTCAGTTACCACCTATGCAGCCCTCTGTTTGTTCCTCCTGTGTGTTACACTAGCAAAGATGGTAAGATACAAGTTAAGTTTTTTTTACTTGCACAGCCAAGAACTGAGAAAGACTTCAGAGAAATACAACTAGTATTACATTAACAGAAATTATGTAGACTTGTATGTTTGCATTGGCAGTATCAATTAATTATCTGTAGACTTCTCTGAAAAGATTATAGCAATAACAAATTTTCTGCCTTATTACTTATGGGTCATTGTCTCAATCAGATTTTTATAATTTTTAAACTGTTTAATTATATACAACTATTTGGTTATGGTGGAACTAACAGCAATCACTATATAGTCTGTGCTCCCTGATTATAGGTCTTTCCCCATCAACTACAGCATCTGGCTCTGTATTTGTGAAGTTTGGCTGAATAGAGCAGCTGTACCACCTACACAGGAGATCATTTAAAGATGTGGGGAAAGTACATGGGGATGAAGAAGGAATGATGGACATTACTTGCCTACATGGAAAAAAAGAAATATGGTTTTAATGTAATTTCACATAACCCATTGTACTGCTGAGGGATATGATAGTAACAAACTTGAAAGAGAAGTCTTTCAAGCTAAAGGCTCCAGCTCCCCCTGTTTATCCTGCTGAACTCCTTAATCCACCTCAACTATCACCTCTCAGTCTGGTCATCCTGAACTGCTAAACATCTCACCCTGTCACAGGGAGTTGGTCCAGCAAGCATTTAGAATATCCCTTCAGAAATCACATCCTTTGTAGTGTGTGTATATAGAGTATACACTGTACAGTATAAGTTAAGTTAGTTACATTTTTATATCACTTTTCTAACCTACTCAAAGTGCTTTACACAGACATTAGGGAACCACTTCAACCACCTTAAATATGTAGCATCCACCTAAATGATGCAACAGCAACTGTTCTTCCATTTGTATGTTCATCATACATTAGCTCTTACATGGTGAAGAAGTGAGAGACATAGTAAGATAATAAGGGACAGAGGACGATTATGATGCAAAAATGACCAGGCCGTGGTGAAGAATGTTCAAAAGATGATTTTTACAGGGGTATATCCCCTCTATATATATACTGTAAGTGCCATTCAGTTAGGACAGGCATCCCAAATGCGATGGAAAATGATTTCCCACACATACAGGAGGCCATAGTGGATGGATGGCGGGCGTAGAGACTTGACCCAGCCAAAATACCTTAAATTCTTCATCCTTGCTGGGAGAGATCTAGAATGCATGGACTGGGCTAACGTGAGTGCTGGGAGCATTTTATTCCCCCACACAGCAGGTGGCAGTGTTCCTCTAGGCTGAACCCTGTTAAGACACCCATAGCGTGGCAGGGGAACTGGAGTCCAGAAATGCAACTCTGTTGGGGTCCTTAGGTGCCGCCAGAGGGCACTGCTAAGGAAGGACTGCCTCAGTTTTCACCTAACCCAGAAGTGCTACAGATGACCAATGCCATGATACTCAAAGCAGTCCCACATTTGAATTAAAGGGAAGCTTGCAGCCTCGCCTCACGGATTTAAAGTCAGGAGGCAGAGGGCAAAACTCACCTGGAACAGCAGAGGGGGAGAAAGAGAGAGAGAGAGAGACAGAATTAGTTTTGTGTAATATTAAGATATTTGGTTGTATTCAAACTGGGAAGGAGATAATAACTTCTGTATTTTTAAGACTAGAGTTGTGTTGGTTGATACTGTGTCTAAGGTTTGAGGCTCAATGGTGCTCCCGTGTGGTGGCAACACATACACACATATAAGCTGAGCCGTCTGAAGGGAGCAGACTCCAGAATTTGGAAATATATCATGAAACCCAAGTGAATTAATAAAGGAAGATAAACAGAAAGATGTGCAATGATACACAAATATCATTTGGGAAACCAACACATATTGTGTCCCTCTTCCAAAGGGTTGCTGATCAATTTATTTTCTGACATAACAATTAAAAATACTTTCAAAACTTACTTTTCTTTTTCCACACCCACTCTGGCCACATCTCTCACCCAACTGCCATGTAAGACCTTACCTTTACTCCTCTCCAAACTAAAAATCCAGTGGTCCTAATTAAGTATGAGAATGTCCATCGAGAGCTCCCCTAGGTAGCCTTCCACACAATTTATCAATATATTTTCAAGTAATATCAGAATCCCGTCCCTGCAGGGAAGTGTTTCAGGTGATTTTCCATTCAGGATGCCAGTCAGAGCAGTACAAGTATGGTCCTGACTATTAGAAACCTTTAAATATATAAACATATATTCACATATGCATGTTGTATATATTAGGTTTGAAGCAAAATATCATAGTGCCATCTGGTAAGTGCAAATATTTATTATAAGAAGAAGGAATTTGCTGTAAAAGAAAGAAAGAAAGAAAGAGTGTATATTTTCATAAAAAGGAAAGATCTACAAAAGGAAGATTTTGTGTAGTTTCGATTGAATTACACACGTGATAAAGTGCAATGTCTTTTGTTCTCGGGCAGTACTGTCCAGTCTACAAAAAGCGCCTTTGAGTGAATAAACCTTTCTTTTTGGATCTCCTGGGTTGCCCAATTTCAGTGTGAAAACAAATCAGCCTTGATTCTGTCATAAATTGCAAGCTGGAATCTGCGGTAGCTATTTGAAAGCAGTCTTATGAGCTCTCGGGGCATTTAAAATTCTGAAAGCTTCAATCATTCCGCTCTGAGGAATGCTGAGAGGATATTAAAGAAAGGAGAGTATCTAAGCCGAGCTACAAAAGCAGCTGCTGTCTTAATCATTAGGCATTCCTGCAGTATTGCACTTGTTAGCCAAAATAACAAAGATCATTTAGCTGAAAACATTTCTATACATTGAAGGCTATTTCAGGAAGGTAATTTTCTGATGAGGGATTAAATCTAATTTGTCAGTAGGAATGAGCTTTACAGGCACAAAGAACAATTGTCTCTCAGTCTATCAAGCACTGTAAGAATGACTGGGAATTTTAATTGAAATATAAATTTTAGTTACTTCCTTTTTGTTTTTACTTTTGCTTTAATTGTATCCTTTAATTAACCCTGACCATTTTCAACAGAGCACTGCAACTGGACTGAGATACCAGTTCAAGGCAATTGTAAACACATCTTAATATATTTGATTGGCTATAGCTTATTTTGTCTATGCTTGAACAAGTAATGCCTAAACATTTAGCAGTCTCCTTCTACATACCATAATAAACAGCTTAAGTCGGGCTCAAAGGGTATGCTCTATTTAACATACTACAGATTCTTTATGGGGTATCTCAAATATGTTGAACAAATATATTTGTAAATATGCTGCCTCAGGCCTTTGTTGTTGCAGGTTTACATTTCACCCAGTTCTTGTCAATGAATGATTTCATTTAATGAGACAGCCTAGTATTAGTTTCATTCTGAAACTTTAGAGGTTCCTACAATTTTACTTTCCTCAAAAAAAAAACAAAACATAAAATGTGCCATGGATCAGATGAGAGTGGAATAGTACCCAGTCAATCTTTAAGATCTTCTTTTTAAATAAGTTTTCGAAACAGTCTTTTGAGGATAAACAGTAATGTAACCAAATGGTAGATTTGCCTGGTTAGCTGTTGGCTAACATTTTTATTTGCATTTTATTAATAAGCAGCTGTTAGATAAGGGAAAAATAACTACCCAAGAATCTTTACATACATACATCCAGCCTTTTCCTCATCTCCTTGATCTAATTCAGCCTTGTGCACAGGTCAGAACCTACCTCAGAAGAAACAAATATGAGGTGATAACCAGCATTGAACAGGGAGCTACGTCAATGTATCCTTACAGTTACTCGTAACAAGTGAATTTCGAGCTACCAATGAATGCTTTGAAATGTGAGAAGAAAACCCAACTACTTGAAGAACAGCCTGCACAGATATTAGAATGCGCAGATTTCCCACAGACAGTGCTCGGGCCATTATTGAAGTTTCTTCCATTTGTAAAACAGCAGGACTAACCACTGTTCAAAAATGTTCGAAAATAACTGAGCAGAATGATTAGACAACTGTGAACTAAAATGTAGGACAACAAAATATTTCATACACATAATTAATAGCTTTTGAGGTGAACCACTGAATTAAAATTGAGGTACAAACAACAAAGAGATTAATATCAGTCAAAGAAAGTAGTTAGAAACACTACTTGCAGGCACTGCAGGCCAGAAGTACCAGATTTGTCTACTTCTGTATTAGAAAAATATTAAAGTGGATGAAAGTCAAAAATATAGTTTGCAATGTCAAAAAAATGGTCTTGGATACTACAGGGTCAAACTTCACTGATACAAGGGCAGGTATGATTAAATGTTAAATCTGTAGAAACTTACCTGTACTGATTCTGAGAGCTGATTATAATGGGCTATTTTATAGTGGTGTTATGATTCTTTATTTGTGAAACATTCTTTTAATTATTCAAAAGTTATTTTCCCTTTTTAAAATCATTTGGACAGTTTACTTATATTTTTTCACTATTTTTAAATTTCTAACACACCATTTCGGTTTCACTTTAAATTATGGGTGCAGTCATTTTGTGCATTGCTGACTTTAGCAACATCTCCCATTGCAACTTTGTGATAGCAATAAGTCACGTTATATGACTGATGTTGCTTATTATGATGTCATGCTATCAGAGTTTTTGAATTTTAAAAATAAATGCATGCAGTAGAGCGATAAAACTTTTCAAGGAAGTCAGAACTTTTTAGCATGGTTATTTGACATATTTTCTAGGTTTGCATAATTGTTTTGGTTATTGGATTTTGTTTTGACTTCCTGGCTTGACATTCTTGCTCATTTTTATTTTAATCTCCTGGTCAAGCACTTTTTTGTTCTGTCATTTATCATCCACACAGAACAATCATTTTACAGATACACCCAGGAGATGATGCTGGGCAGGCCCAGTGCATTAAATAAAACTGCTTGCGGTAAAAACCCCATCCCCAAAAAGTCATGAGATGATACTCTAAATTCACAAACAATATATATTGTGATGTTGTCTTTATAATACAATACTCTTACAACTGGGTGATTCCTCAGAACAACAGACTAAATACTAAATATATTATTTTTGGAAAAATCTAAAAGATTAGCTTTAATAATACATATATATTTTTGGAAAAAAATAAAAACACTAGCTGTTAAACAATAAATTACACTAAATAGACATTAAGAACATCAAAAATGTATACAGTACATTCTTTCCTTGTTGGACCCTCTCCCAAAATCATTTGTATTAAGTTTGTAATTGTAAAATTGAATACAAAACAAAACTTGACTCCTTCATAAATTCCACACGCTTCTCTAAATATCTTTGCTGTTTCACACTATCTAGCAAGGTAAAAGGCACCAGCCCTTTTTATGTAAGCACAAAAAAATGCATAATCAATATATACACAATACAGTATGTCTAAATCAGGAAACCGAATGCCAATATAATGAATCGCACAGCTTCAAAGTATACATGCTTCATTTCAATTCTCAGAAGCTCTCGGCATGAAGAATCTGTCCAAATTACATTATGCAACACTTAAAGGTATTATATACATAATGCACTGGACATGTATGTAATTTGTAAGGTTTATTCTTGATCATCATTTTTGAGTTATCATTTCACATTGTTAAAAAAATAAAATAAAAGTGCCACCCTTACTAAAGTGCTGCCTAAGATAAACACCTCGTCACCTTTCCCAAAGTGGCGGTCCTGATGCTGGGGTCCCCATTATAAGACACTCCATTGTATGCCATTTTCTATACATGACACTGACTATCTGTTGTTATTTATTCAACTTTTCAATGAGTCTATGTTGATGACCACAAAAAAGGGTAGAATTAATTTTTCATGAACTTATAAACAAATGTGAAGAAAAATGAAAGACTTAAATGGGAATGTGCAATACTGTAAAATAATCAAATCGAACAAATCACATACATTGCTTGTATGACGCTGTACATGTAAATTTGTTCAGAGCAACTTCAGTTAGTTACTGATGGAGCTTTGCAAAGAGTGTTTGAAGATATTTGAGTAGAAAATGATGAAAATCCTGATGATCTTGCTCATCGCTCTTCTTCAAATTAAAATACAGTCCAACTTAAAACATCCAGTTGCAACAAGCAAAATATTTATCTACTCTATACATAAAATTTCTGTACTGCCTCTCACTAACTATTACCTGCCATTTATTTGTTTTTACATTATTTAACTTATGGATGCACTGTACTATATTAGGCTAAAAAGTTTGATTAAGGAAAAAATTAGCAATGCTTGCTTCACCATAACTGTGTTTCCATAATTTCTTATGACAGAAATAGCTCTGCTATACATTAGTTCATTTTCAGTCCCTTTAGTGGGGGCTCTGTATGTATCATGACAATACAGAATAAGACTGCAATAAGACTGAAAGATCAAATCAGCGGGTAACATCTTGTCTGATCAAGAACAAGTTAGTGAAAGGCAAGATTCGGGAACTGTTGTTTGTGCCTTTGTATCCATAGAATGGACAAGCTTTTGACTCTAACGTTTTACAGTTCAGTTAGTTTTCTAGGTGTTCTAATAAGATTACACAAAAGAATGGGACTATACTTATTTAATGTATATCTGAATATCCCCCAGCTTTTATATCATGAATATTCACATGTATACTTTGTTCTACTCTCTTAAATGAAGGATCTATGGAATCATAGCTAGTTACATAAGTTAATAAAGGATAGCACCCACCTGTAAAGTGCAGCCTGGGGCAGGTAAACACAATAGATGTTTCATAAGAAATTCATCCATTGTCTATCCATTCATTTTCTGAACCTGCTTAAATCAATTACAAAGCCACTGGAAGTCAGAATCTACTGTATCACAGCACATCTGGATGTACATGAACCCAGAATATAAATCTAGGGTGGTAATGAAACATAGCACCCACAGAGACATAGGGTGATTGTGTAAACTCTACACAAACAAGCTCAACCTCCTGGACTTGTCAGTCAGCACTACTAACCACCATGCAACCACAGAACAAATTCAAACAGGTTTAATGTGATGATGAGTGTATGCTAACATTTATTTGGATTTGTTGTTCTCCAGAAAAAAGAAAGGTATACAAGCAGAAGAAAACTACATCTGTTATACGTATGAGCAGTAAAGTGAAAAAAACAAGCTCAGGATCTGCTTCACTAACACTGAAGCAGAACACTTTATGTAGACAATACATAAATATGAATATCAGTTTCAAAACAGAAAAACAAACCAGTCAGCTATCCAAGGGATTTAATCTATAGTTTACCTATGAAGAGTGGAATGTTAAAATTACACAAACTAAGCTGAAGAAATAAAGAAAACAGGAAATGGGTAAGCAAAAAAAATCTACAGAGACATGGTGCTTACATTAAATACTGCAAAAACAAGGCCTTGCTGTCAGACAGATGAAAAGCACTAAATCACACAAATCGTGAACTTTGGCAGGTTTAGTTCTTGCAGGTGTGGTTTTATACACTTATGTGCCAGCAGAATAATTCCTGTTTAAAAAAACATTCTTCAAAAATCTATTGGAAATAAGCCAGGGAATATGTACAGAATGGATTTTTCTACATGCCATATTTCTTGGGACGCAACAGCTTGCTAACTTCTGCCTGCCATTCCACTGTTCAGCTACACCTTAAGGTTTGCTTGTGAGGTGTCAAGTAAAGAAATTATGGTTACACCACTGTAATTTGTTTAAATTAAGCCGCATGTCTTCTTTCTTGTCTAGTAATATAGCGTAATATTAAGAAGGAGTGTGCGAGTTTTACTTCGTGACCACTAGTTCTCCCTCAGGCATGTTATTCATTTATGCATACTCAGGCACACGTGGCATGACTATAATTACAGGGCGCCCACTACGCAATGCGAAAAAGGTGTAGTACAAGTGCAATTTTTAATTATTTTATGGGCACATCAAAAAAAAAAAAAAAAAAAGAAGACCTTTTTGGGGCCTATCAGGATTCTAACACTAACTGTTTACAATCCAAAGATGTTCATAACTTTACTCTCCACTACATATTAGAAATTGTGGATATTTACAGTATAATACTCTCAGACATACTTCCTGTTTCAAATACTCCAAGAATATCGGTACTGGTGTTCACTTATAATAGCTTATTAATGTGTAAATTGGCTTAGGTTTGATATAACGGTAGGAATTCCAATAAAGGGGTTTTATCTTCCTCAAAAGGGTAAACTGAACACGTATATCTTTCATATGTAAACCATGTACAATAAATAGTTGGTGGAACGTGCCACACCAGTATGATCTGCTAAAGGCAATAGCTTTGGAGGATGATGATGTTCCTTGTAAGGGGAAAAACACTCTTGAAATGCAAACATACAGTGAGATGCAATCTCAGAAGATGACAGCAAAAAGAAGCACTACCAAAAGATGACTGAGCAAACAAATGTAATTCTAGTGAAATTTTCAAGTATTTAATGTTATTTAAGCCATTTAGTCTATTTTGCAGTTGATTCTTTCCTATCTGTTTTATAGCTTTGCTTTTTTTCTTCTTGATATATCTTCTTGATATATATATAAGGAAGACTACATTCAGTTGCCAACTGCAGATATACACTGCAGGTGCTGGAGGAATGAGCTGCTGAAATGCACTGCTGCCATCACATGTCAAATCAATTCCAATCTTATTTGTCACACACAATTATACACATAGTGCAAATTGCAGTGAAATGCTTAGTTACAGAAGTTCAAGAAAAATATAGGTATTAAAAAAAAACAACCAAACATAAAAATTCTGGATTGAATAAGGGAGCTGCTGCTGTCGAGCACAGGCTTGTAGGTGGCAGTAAGATGGTCAGATCTGCTCACTTGTACTGCAGGTTTTCATATAAAGGCATTCACATTTGAACAGAGCATATCCAGCTTGTTGTGTCCACAAATGGAACATGCTAACTGAAGTTAGTTTGTTCCAATGTCCCCTTCGATAAGTTACCACTTATCTTTCTAAGGTCAGAATGATTCCTTCATTAGAATATTAGTGCAAAACGCTAAGTGGCAGTGGTATTTGTATGAGAAGCTAGTCGGGACACCTGCAGAGGTGCTAAGGAGATGGAGTGCAGCCCTGTAGGGATCTCTTGTGATCGGTAGAAAATGCTGTCAAGGGATGACCACCCTACTTTGTCTATGGTCTGGAAGTGCTTCCTAGAGGAGACAGAATGGCACAGGAAGCATTCCCGGGTCCAGCATAAATGGAAGCCCACTGCCACACATGGAGGAGTCAGAGACGGGAGGCAACAGGCAGAACTCAGTGGAGAGAACTAGGAAGAACTGGTGATTTATTTTTCATTTATTGTATTTTGTGTCTTATTACTGAGAGGTCTTTGAAGAAGTGCCATGTGAGAAAATAATAAGCTTTTACTTTATTCATATAATATGAGGTGTATTGCTGTGTCTGTGGTTTGGGGCTTTCTGGTGCCCCCTTGTGGTTACACCAGATAACACATTTTAGTTTTAAATGGAATGTGCTTCCTTTTAACCATTACTCATTCACTCATTTCCAGTCCTACTCTTGTTTCTGTCTGATCATATACAGTTGAAACCCATCTAATATTAAAATAGCATCTGAAATAAGAAATGTAAGCTCTTAATTGGCTCCCAGTTAAGTTTAGGGCTGATTTCAAAATTATTTTTTTAAAACAAAAATACTTAAATGGCTAAATCCCTTCTTGCTTATCTAAATTTATCAGTACTTACAAACCCGACTACACATTAACATCTCAAGATGTCGGCATGCTTATGATTCCAATGATTAATAAAATAACAGTGGAAGGCAGAGTTTTTAGTTACAGGGCACCAAAGCTTTGGAATGGTCTGTCTACTACAATAAGAGGTGCCCCTTCAGTCTGTGTTTTTGAATTCCGGCTGAAGACTCACTACTTCAGTTTAGCATACCCTGAGTAGAGCTGCTGATTAGCTGTACATAATGCATTTCTTTCACTTGGATTCACTACCCTACTGCCAAGTTGTTTGTCTGCCATGGAAAACTAATCTCAGATAAAGGAGCATTAGAATCATTGGGTAGGAGGGTCCTTTCATCAGACTCGCCACTTAGCACTGACTCAGCTGTAGAATAGTCAATAGAGGCTTGTTGGCTGAGGGCTCTAGGACTCTGACTGTGTCTGGCTTGTCCCTGACTCCTTTTCCACAATCTGGCAGTGGTTCTACAATTAGGCAGATAGTATTGCTTTTCATTTCTTTTAATTAGTTTTTAGTTTGTTTTGTGATAGTTATGTATTTAGTGAGTGGTATAATCTATTCTTGCATCTTGTCTTGAGCATTGTTGCAGCGCTCTGCACCTGCTCTTGGTAGGCAGTGCTGTGCAAGAACAAAATAGTATGTACTATTCTGTTGCATTTCTGAGGTGGCCAATGATAGATTGGCCATTTACTTGTGTTCTATTTTGTATATTGTCTTTACCACATTTTTTGACACCCATTGCACACCCAACCTACCTGGAAGGGGGTGTCTCCCTGAATTGCCTTTCCCAAGATTTCTTCCATTTTTTTCCCAACAAGGGTTTTTTTGGGAGTTTTTCCTTATCTTCGTAGGAAGTCAAGGCTGGTGAGCTGTCAAAAAAGGGCCTGTTAAAGCATATTGAGGAACTCCTTCTGTGATTTCAGACTATACAAGAAATAGATTGTTGTTGTTGTAAGCTAGTTCTCCTCAATAAACAAATGACACAGTATCTCAACATGCCACGACCCACCATGTGATATAGAAGTTTTTCTAATTTATTTATAAGTAATTAAACACTCCACATTTATGAAGACAGTCCAGTTCTGAATCCTTTCCACCTTGCTTTTATCTGTGCTCCTGAATTTCACACTTTCCATCTTCAGGCAACCCGCTCCTGCCAAAAGGTGATCGCAGTACCTGCTGAGTAATGAAACACTTAATTTATTCCACTTTACAGTCACAGAGACTCTTTCATTCTCAAATATTACAGACGTAGTTAACCTTTAGATCTTTCCAATCTTGTTCACTCACTCTGTCACAACTTTGAAGTTTGCAGTTTGTCCAGATGGCAGTTTAGATGGGCCAAATGCTCAAGTCTGCGTCTGCTATGACAGTAGCATATCTTTGATTTAAAAATTCATTTAAATATTATAGTAACATTCCAGAATCCATATCTTAATATTAATAATAAAGAAATAAATTGATTAATAATCATGGAAAAAACCAAAGTATGTCCATAAAAAGAAAAAGAGGGAACTCGTGTGAAAGGCAGCCACCAGTGTGGCACCCGAAGGGTTATGTGTGATACAGTACATCTTGGAATACAAAAAAGACTTTAAGGAATATTTTAGAATTTCTTGGGTAGATGGACTCAAATTTTATTTTTTGTTTTCTTTGTATTTTATTACAACTGCTCTGTGGGATTGTGATCTGGGTTTGTATCCCAGTCTTGTCACTGACTATGGATTTGAAAGTTCTCCAGGTTTTTCTCCAGGTACTGAGATTTTGTCTCCCAACAACATAAAATGGAGTGTGTTCAGTTAACAGGAAACTCTAACTGGCCCAGTATGAGTATAAATGAATTTGTGCTTGAGTGTACCTAACAGTCAACTAGCATCCATTGCAAACCACTTTATTCTGGTACAGCTTTTGAAGGATTTGATGTCTTTAGTTTTACAAGACTTATTTTTAAACTGAATTGTAGCCTTTAATGTTCTTCATTTTAGCATGGCCTTTTCTTTTTAAGTGTAATTTGATTTATTTTCACTAAGACAAATTATTTACAGATTATGTAATTATTTACATTGTATACATAAAAGTAGAGTTTTAGAATTGTTTACATTCTGCCATGAATTCATTTTGACTAAAAATCCCGTGGTGCTGGAATGGGAACTTGAATAAGTATTGGATTGTAGTTGAGTGACATTTAACTACCATTTCACTCAATGCTAAACTCAGTGTTAACAGCCACACTTGAAAGAAACACGTATTAGGTGCTAAGGATATTTGTCATAGATTATTGAAATACACTATTTTTGATTGTTCTTTTGTACTCTGGTAGAAAATTGACATTTCTTCAAAGACTTTATTAATGCCTTAAAATAAAACGTAGATATGGCTTAAGTGCTTTCACAGAATTGAAGCATTGTTCCTTCTAAAATTAATTCCATTGTGCACCAATTTAGTCCTGTCTGGCCAAGAGATTTACAATGTTTGAAAGAAAACCTTTGCTTTTCACTGATGTAATCTATAGAGAACAATGACTTCCGTTGGAAATCTTAAATCTACAGACTTCTAAAATATATCAGGAGAGGTCTCGAAACTGGTTCAGGATAAAAAGGCACTGTATGGGGGTGTTGTAGTTAATGCAGTGAATCCTTTCTATTCTCTTAGTTGCTTTCAGCTTTTGGAAGAGGAGAAATGTCAGACAGGAATTCCCTGTGGCTGCATTTAAACCAAAGCCATTGTCCATGAGTCACAACCCAGGCTCACATTTATTCACTGCTCGGAAAGTGAGACACTTAGTCCCCAAACATTTGAATTCATTATTTGTTATTAGGGCAGATCAAACATGTTAGAGAAAAACGTGTACTGTATATGTTATATACTGTACACTGTGTTTATCTGTATTTGAAAGTTTGTTTTTGAACCAACTCCATTCTTAAGTGCTGCTTGAAAGTGTGTGAGCAATGCATTGTGTGTGCTTAAGATAAATTATTTTGGCTACCTTGTTTTTGTTTTTGTAATCATTCAATATTTGTTAGAAGCGTAATACCTACACATCTGTAGGATTGCACTAAACTGCCTCATGGATTGAGTGTTCTCAGTTTGAATGCTATAAGTGGTTGTTGCTGTATAAAGTCTATAATATTTTCTACACATCCCTATGGGTTTTTCCCTGTGTACTTCTGTTTTTCTCCCTGATCCCAAAACCCCTCATGTTAGGTAAAATAAGTGAATATTAAATTGCCACACAAACGTGAATAAAGGATGTATGAGTGATTTCAAAAATGTACTGATATCCAAATTTGGCTACTGCTTTGCATCCAAGTGCCGCCAGGATAGGCTATGCCCCGTGTAACCCTGAATTGGTAGAACTTGTTTGAGAACATCATGTTGTTTATTTAACATGTTTATTGAATGAAAAATCAATGTTACCTTTGTAAAACTTTTTAATTTAGGAAGCAGAAAAGATACTATCAAAAATATTCTTTAGCAACTAATCAGATTCTCATATCCATGTTAAGGTACTTATTCTAAACAAAAAAACTTCAACCGTTACAGATGTATTGGCTGTCTTAAACAAAAGGTTGTTCTATAATATTAATATTGCAAATTTAAAAGTCATTAAAAATCTAAGAATATCTCCAGGTACAGTAAATCTTCCAAAGGACTGAATATGTGGAATACTTACAATTCACTGTCATGTTGGAGGGCCCATTTTTGAGTCAACTTCAACTTTGAGAAAAAGGCCTTATGTTCAACTTCACAATACTATGGTGTTTTCCTGAATATATATTTTCTTTAGTAATGTTTAGTCATCCAAGCACACCAGCAAAAATAAATAAAATACAGTTTCAAGCCAAGACTCTTCCACCATCACAACTGAATGAGTAAAATTGCAGGTATTGTTTTAGCCAAGTGTATTGAAATGTCCTTTAAATTATCTATTTTTGATACTGCAGATGTCTATTTCTAACAGGAAAAGATTACAGCTGAAAAACAAGGACAATTTGTAAAAGACCAGAGATTGTTCTTCTTGCCTCCCAGAAGATGCTTGTTGTGCCTTGTGCGACCTTCGATGAAATAATTTATTGCAGCAGTATTGTCTCTTTCAAACGTACTAACCCCCAATTCCTGTCCTTACTTTTCTTTCTCCAAATACCCAATCACCACACAATCAGCTCTGTAATAGATGTTAAGCCATCTGTAAGCTTAGGACGCCGATTCTTCAAAACATTTAAGGAACATTGAAATATCTTCGTAATACATGTTTAATTATACTATCCATCTATCGTTCCAGTGTCGCACCAGTCCCAGCAAGAATACAGTACGAGGCAGGAACAATCCGTGAACGGAGCACCAGCTCCTTGCTAGTGCTGCGAAACTGTGTCCTCACATGTTTATTTATTAACAATATAGATTATTTAAATTAAGTTGAAGTTTTATTTTGCTGCATTTCATCTTAAAAATGATATTGTCATCATATGTAAATACACGCTTTATAAAGTGGCTCAGGTTGCGCAATATTATAACTGTATCGCAAGTTTACAGTGAGGTGATTGTACTAATAAGTACAAACAGTTCTACAAGGAGTACTTGATTGACTGTTTGAGCGCGTTTATAACTCTTGTGATGAAACCGCGAGGAAAGTCTCTGAAGCGTTGCCGAACTGCCGTATGAGAGTAGTTCAATTGGCAGCATGGCTGAGGCAGCGTGTGCTTGATGCTGTATACCGATAATTTTCTTTCCACTCAGCTGCTGTAGAGCTGTGATTCCCCACTCAGATAAAGTGATATAAATACTCCGAGTGGTGCAGTGAGAGTAATATGGAAAAAGATGACCCGCTGTGGCATTCATAGCTGTTTTAGCGTTGTTACTCTCACTGCACCTTTTTCTTCTTCTTTCAGCTGCTCCCGTTAGTGGTTGCCACAGCGGATCATCAATGTACTAGAATGCAATCCTTGTCAAAACTTTTAGGGTGAAAGGCTCCAATAAGACATTAGGTAACATATGCAATGCATCACGTGGAGAACCATGTGGCTGACAGAAACAGCAAAAACTGGCAATTACTTATTTTCAGCTTCAGGCACTGGTTATGATAAGACAAAAGTGAGTAAACAAAATGGAGGTATGAATCACATAAACAAAAACCCATATTTCATAATAATTCAAAACTTCATGTAGGGATGCTAATGTTTTTCAAGGTGTTAATCAATTAAATAACATTTAATAATACTCTCAGGCCTGCTTAATCAAATACAGAGCTGCAGCAGTCTACAGCCTAACCTGGGCACTGTGGATGCAAGGCAGAAAATAAGCCTTGAGATAACAATGCAAGGCAAAATATAGGCAGCAGGTGACACCAGTCCATTGAAGCTCACACACCCACACTCACTCATTCACACAGGACCCAAATTCTGAACCACCAACTAAGCTAACCTGTATGTCTTTAAGGATGTTGGAAGAAAGTCATTGCCAACACAGTTAGAACAAGCAAACTCCATTCCCATGATCATTATCCAAACTCAGGACACTAGATCTGTTACAGTTACACCAACCATTCTTGATGGTTTAACAGGTTTAACATGAATATTATACAAATAATACAAAATAAATGTTTAATTATGCTTTTGATCAGAGATTGCTAGTAATTTCAACACACTTTAGGAACATGTCAACAGTACTGGAAAGTCACAATTTCTATACGCAAAATATTAGGCAGGTTAACTATGAAATATAAACTGTAAAAATGAGTTAACTAAGAAACAACAAAAAAAGCAATTAAATGTGTCATACTGTGGCCTAAATGTATTATGCTGACAACCTCACAATCAATAAAGATTAAGCTCCAGGTTGGATACGCATGTAAAATGTCAAAGTCTTCGACTATGAAATCAAGTGCTGTTTGCTTAACAAAATCAATCAAATTAGCTGTTCACCATGAAAATGACAGCTGGCATTCCTTGCTTAAAAATATATGTGCATAAAAATACAAGGTGAATAAATTCTAAAAAGTGTCTACCTTTCTCCCCACAGACCAAGTGACCCTGCTGTTTTCTATGATATTGATCTTCTTAAAGAGACACTCATTACATGGCTTGTATACCTTCACTTGCACTGGTAGGTGCTGTCAACGTGCAGGTTTTGTCTGTAAGAAAACTTGACTGATAAGTGACAAATGTAGGTGCCATCGGAAGACATTAAAGATTAGGAAGCAGTAATGGAAAGTAAGAATCTTCTTCTGATAAACTTCCATTGCAGCAAGTCAGTTCTGATTAAATAAGTCACAATCACACTCTCTTTGGTGCCAAGTTAACATTAACGTGACATTAACTATCATTTTCTTCTACAAAATATTTATAGTTGCATATTTTAAAACTACAATTTATTGTGAATGAACCAATTACAGCCAATTGACAGAACTGTTTTTTTGTGTAAATCAGTCTAGCTCACTTGCCATATCTCATTACAAAAGTCTGCTTAAAATATGCACCTCTCTTTTGATTCTCAAACACAATATATTATTCAGTAATCTGATATTACTGATTATTATTGCCAATGATTATTACTGCTTAGGAGTAAATCAATACTAAGTACATTTTCAGGGTTCAACTTGAACAGTGATACAAATAACAATGAAAAAGGTGACTTAAAGGGCAAACACTCTCAATAAACAGTGAGTTGTTGTTCAGATTGTCTGTGAACAGCTATCAATTAAATCAAGTGTCTACTTAATGGCTTTATTTGCAATTACATTTCACATAAAAGAGTTAAACACCTCAAATTTCATCAGGTGTTAACCATCTGGGAAACCACCACAGAATAATTTTTTGACAATATATGGTGTGCAGAACAATGCTTCTTGTCCAACAATAGCAGACTTGAAGACAGAACAGAAAGGAATCAAAAATGTGACAGTGGATCACTCTTAATTTTAGTAGCAACAATGAGGCAAATAAAAGGAACCACACATACTATTAGGATTCAACTAGGTCCTGGTTCTAAGCAGAGATAATTTAGAACAAAAAGGATATTTCATCCATCTTTATTTTATAGGTGACAGAAGGTTTGAGCTCAAAAACTGAACTCATAACCATACAATTAGTAGTGAGAAAATTTCATAATAGACCAAAACCTTCAATTCTTAAATAAATAAAAATCTTGTCTTTGATGTCACTACATTGGTTACCCGTATAATTTAGAATTGACATCAAAATACTGCTTATGGTTTACAAAGCCTTAACACTAAAGTTACCACAGCCTACGAAAAAACTCGTAGATCCGTCCCACCTTAAATCGCTTCTCACCTCTCCGTCAGCGTCTTTTGTCCTTTAAATGTGTTGATAAGCAGCAAACAGCAAGCAGTCTGCTATCACATCTTTCTCAGCTCAAGTCTGTTTACCTGCATGTCAGTTGCTTGGAGTTGTATAAAGTGAGAAGTCATAAATACTATATCGTTATTTGGAAGACATGTATTTCATGTGTGTTCCGTGTCTACAGTGATCTATGTAAACACATCGTTAAAAAAGAAACGTTTTTCATGTTTTAGTAATAATTGACAAAATGTAGACATGAAGTTTATAATGTGTGAAGCCTGAAGTACAAATATCAAAGAAACACTTTCACAAAAGGTACAAATACAACAGAACAAGTCTCGCATCATCCTTTATTTTGGAATGCCTTTCACCTTACACTCTAAATCGTAACCTTTGATCTTCAAATGACTGTCTGCTTATAATTCCAAGAGCTAAACTTAAAAGAAATGGTGAGGCAGCCTTCTGCTGTTATGCACCTAAAATCTGGAATAGCTTACCGATACAAATTTACCAGGCTAATATGGTGGAGCACTTTTAAAAAAACTGCTAAAAACATTCTCATAGCTACATTTTAGTGCAACTCTGATATCCTGTACATGCATTTAATTATTTTTTTTCATGGCTCTAAAATCCTTACTAACCCCTACTTTCTCCGCTGTTCTCTTTCCGGTTTTCTGTGGTGGAGATCTAAGCCACCACCACATGATCAAAGCACCGTGCAGTCCCTACATTGATGGATTGAAGGACAGAGGTCCAAATGACCATCATCGTCTAATTCTTCCATGTGGAGCCTGAAAACCATGAGGACTGATGGAGATCACTGATGTTAGATAGAATGCCTAGAGGGGGCTGGGAGGTCTCGTGGCCTTGGAATCCCTGCAGATTTTGTTTTTCTCCAGCCATCTGGAGATTTTTTTTTTGTTTTTTTCTGTCCTACCTGTTCATCAGACCTTACTTTATTCTTTGTTAATTAGTATTGCCTAATTCTTACATTTTTTTTCTTTTGTCTTTCTTCATCTTATAAAGCACATTGTGCTACATCATTTGTATGAAAATGTGCTATACAAATAAATGTTGTTGTTGTCATCTTTTTCATTTTTTTAGGTAAATTTCAGGAGTTACTAAATTATTTTTATAAAATTTAACAATAAAAAATAATTATTCTCATCCATTCATTCTTTAGCAAGTAACCAGTTCCACAGTGTTTTACGCTGTAGTGCCTACAACTTAATTATAATATGAGTGGGAAACGAATGGAAAACCATATTTAATACAGGAAATGAGAATTGTCAATATAAAGTAATGAATCATTCAAAGGTAACCTCAATTCTTAACTAGAAAACACAAGAAAGTATAAAACAAGTGTAACATTTGGAAGATTTTGCCAATTATTCAGTCTTTTGGCCGAGATCAAATGTGGTATCTGTTCTTATCAGTTTAATTATCAACACTTCATTAAGAACTTCAGTTTTGTTATATCTCCCATCACCTTTTTATCTCTGAAAACTAACAAGAAATTTTATTGAATTAAATAAGCACAGGAAGCATTTCAACAACTAAAATCTCTATGTTTTAGCACTACTATATTATGTCACCCAGTTTCTTTACATCAATTTACAGTGGAAGTGGACATATCCGTTATTAGTGCTGGGACCATACTTTCTCAAAAAATTTTGGATACTGGTTTATTTAATCCTTGTGCTTACTTTTCAAAGAAATTCTCTTCAGATTAAAATTATGACGTAGGAGAGAGAAAGCTTCTGGCAAATTAGCCCTAGGAGAACAGAGACAGTGGTTTAAGGGAGAAAAATTTCCTTTTCAAATACTAACAGACCACAAGAACCTATATAAAATCATCTAAGTGGTTAAATGCTCAAAAGGCTAGTTGGGCGTTGTTCTTCAGTCAATTTAATTTAATTGTGGTATCAGAAGAAAGCTTATTCTCCACATATATGTTGTGGCACTCATGAGTTAGTTTGTTTCTTTCATTGAAATACACTAAGGAACAAAATGAAAAGGTGAAGTTGACCTCATATAAAGTTTGGGATTTTTTTTACCTACTTCAGTCCCTGCACTGTACCTTATTTGTAACTGGCATATGTGGTGATGATAATGTCTAAGTAAATGCATTGCATAGTTGTGTCATAAGTTGAAGTGAGGGGGGCTTTTTGAGCTTCGACAACCAGGGATACTATGGGGTTGGGGGGGGTCATAATCTGGTTTTAAGCAGAGGCCATCCCTAATAAATGCGTAAAGTAAGCTGCCTTACAAAATACAGCCCCTAGTATTAAAACACAAAAGACATTTAGATGGTGGTAAATTAATTAAATTATTTTTCTATCAGGAATATCGCAGTAGTACAGTAGTTAGTTTTCAGTTACATCTAGACCTGGGCTGGATCCTACCTTGAGCCCAATGCTATTGGGAGAGCCTCCAGTCAACCTTTAATTGGACATAAGTTGTTCAATAATAGTATATTGCATTATATTACATTTTGTACTGGCTCTCACATACCAAACTCTTCAATGTCTGTACCTAAGTGCTGTTACCAGAAATACCTTCAATGTACAGAAAAATCTTTCAGAGGGTAAAATGCACACAGATTTACACTCAGGTTGTAGGTTTTATTTTGTAGATAAGACATCTGCCTTTGTGTTTCTGACAGCAGAGATGATTAAACTTTAAAATTAAATATGGCAAAAAATGAGGTCCATTTTATCTCTCGAGCATTTAAGTGCTTGGCCATCTTTAAGTATATTTTTAATGTCATTGTAAATAAAGAATGGTTTTAGAGCAGTACTTCTCAAATAATTCTCCTAAGCCAAAACAAAGATCCTCATGCCCCCCCCTTCCCCAAACAGTAAATGAAACTTAAAGGAAAACAATATTATAATAAAAATTCTTTGGAATTGGCAATCAACCTTGGTTACCTCCTGGTGTAAAACTAATCCCTTCCGAATAGGGCTTTAAAAACAGTAATTCACTTTTGTACCGAGACTAAGCTCTGCTTTTGGCGCAAGGAAATGTTAAAAGGCATTTTCTGCCACGAAAAAGTGAGAAAACCACAGAGAGGAAAAGAGGGGACACTACTAGGAAAGGAGATTAAAGATTAATTTGTCTAGCCTTCTAGATAATCGAGGCCCTCATATCCCTCGGGACAATCTCTTTCAACTCCTAGGATTTTTAAATCAAGCAACTTTTTCTGACTCACAGTTTGTGAAGCACTGTTTTATAGCACCTTAGCAGCATCACTAGTCTCCCAATGACATTTTGATTCCTAGTAATTTTCTGTTTTACTCATTTATCTACTTCATTTTTTCAGTTGTTAACTTTCGTCTAATTATACAGCAAATAGAAATGGAAGATTTTCCTGGTGATGGAAAAGAGCAGCTCCTACACAAACATTTAATGCATCCATACCAATTTTAAACTATGGGTAGCAGGATATCTCAAAACAAGAGCAGATGTGAAAGTATTGTCTTACTGAATAAATGATTGTTATGCATGAACTGATGAAGCAAAAGGTTTATAGTGAATGGGGAGACATTATTGCTAGGTTTTTACTCAATTTCTTGTAATAATGTAATGAAATCCCTGTTTTAGTAAGGCAGAACTGGTTTTACCTTAGCTGGAACCATACCATTATTTGAAATTAGATAGCCCCAAAAAGAAACATATCCTGAAAAAGACTGAAGTGCCAACTGTGCACAGAGTAAAACATTAGGCATGACTAAATGTTCGTGTAGAATATGTTGAAGGTAGTCTTCTATTTATACTCCTTCCAAATTGTAATTCTTATGACTATCATGATTTTCAATGCAAGTTCTGATATCATTTATCCAAGTGTCAGACATTTAATGGTCATTACTGAAATTAAGTCTCATACATAAGAACATGAGAAATCTGAGACATTAAAGGAGATCATTCGTTTCATCGAGCTCATATGTTTAGGTAATAGCTAAACATGCCCATATATATCATCCTAATACTTTGTAAAGGTTTTCAAGGTTTCGGCTTCAAAGACATGTCTTGGTAGCTTGTTCCAGAAAAAATAGCAATCCAATTTCATTGGAATTTTTTACAGTATGTCAACAGTATTTCTGAAGTTCTTATTTACCACCTTTGTCTCCATCAAGATATTACCATGCAGTTAGATTTGGTTTTACTCCTAAGTTTGAACGAACAATTAAGTACAGATTAAAAAAAAGCTTAATGAAAATATTTATTAGCTGATGTGAAGAAGGAAGTTCTTTTAAATTAGGTGCTTTTCAAGAATCTCTCCACCACTTCCAAAATGGTTATGCAACCATGAGATAGAGGTAAATCAGTAATGACATTTATGCAGGGAGTGGTAGTGGTGTCAATGGTTGGACAAATATTTAAAGATTTAACTTGATTATTTAACTTGCACATTCTATCTAAGAGCAGGACACCAGAAGTATCAGACAATAAACTCCTTTTTCCTGGATGCCTAGAAATCATAACTCCATGTTAGCTCTTTCCGATGCCAGTGTAAGGCACAAATAATAAACCATTTGGAAGTCCTTCAGGCTGTGAGTATTTAACACTAAATCTTCTAAAACAGAAAGTTATTTTTGAAGTCCTGACACTAATTAGATAATACTTTTGTAGTCTCTTTTTGAAGTCCCATTAAGGAAATACTGCTGAATCAGATACTTGCAATGCAAAAATTAACAAAAGTGGATAGATGTTTTTTTATTTACTGTTATTTTATTTAATTTTCTAAAGTCAAAGAAAAATCCAGCACTGCTTCCAATTTTATCTTTCAGTATGTTTTTATTTTACATTAATAATAATAATAATAATAATAATAATAATAATAATAATAATAATAATAATGACTAGTGACAAGGAAACCTAGTTATCATTTCAGGGCCATCTTAATTTGATCTGACACCTCAGCCAGACTGAGGTGCTAAAGTGCTCCAATTCATTTTGTTCTTGTATTTTAAACTTGAAATCTTTCTATGTAGTATAGCCTTAAACAAGACACTATAAATATTTTTCTCTGATCAGTAAGGTGGCTATAGCTACATCCATGCTACTACATTTTCAAATAAAAATGGCATTTTTCAATAAAAACTATCTCTGTCCACACTAGCATTTTGCATAGTTTGGGAGAGTATCTCTATCCACACTAAAACAACTGAAAACTTATGATGTTGTCACAATGGGCATGTGCACAGCATAGATGTCTTAGCTAACATCGGCAATTTTTGAATCCTGGAAGGGATGGCATCACTGTAACTTGTAGCAATCAGTAAATTATTTGCTCTTTGCTTATGTATGCAGCATTCAAGCAGTACAAAATGCAGTTTGGATACATAGAGGAAAGCAACTCAACAAGTGCCATGGAAAGCAGCTCCTCTTTGTCTGCTATGTTGGAATATGTCTATCTTCCATGAAGGGTGATCAGGTTGACCAATCAGGGCATGAAAAATTGTACTGAACAAGATCCAATCAGGGAAGGGACACATAGTAAGAACAAACAAATCTGATCTATGTTTTAGCCCATCCAAATGAAAATGCCAGTGTAGTGTAGACAAAAGGCACAAATGGTGATTAATGTCTGAATTTTTAAAGAAAAATGGAGCAGTGTGGGCGGGGCGTTATAGTTGCACCTCTAGTGCTTCCATGCAGTGTTGGAGGCAATAGGAGCTGATATTATGGTGAATAAAAAAGTAACATACTTCTCACTGTTAATGCAACCTTAGACCTGGGATTTTGAGCTCAACTAGTTTTGTTTGGGCCAACATGAAAAGTTGAAAGGCAGGAAGATGAGGAAGAGAGTTTTCTGAAATTTTTGACAGGTGAAATCCACCTAAATAATCAGTTAGGATACAGGAACTGTACACATTTCCAGTGGTAGAGATTGCACAATGTCACAAACTTAACTTTTATCTCGGCATACTAGTTTTTTCAGCAATCCCGTGTAAGTACTTGTTAATTAGTGTCTCTATATTTACCCAATATGAGTGATTGTGGGTGTTTTTTGCCTGTCTTTATTACTGCATCATGCTTTCATAATAATCTTCTCCCTTAGTTTAAGAATTGTCTAGATTTCAACAATAATTCGCACTGAAAACAGGTTTTGATCCCTTTCAACGTCAATTACTGTTTGTAGATTGCATATTCTCACAGTGGTAGTATGGGCAGCTTGTGTGGCTTGCAAAAGACTGGTGCTTCACCCAACACTGGATCATTGTTTATGTACAATATATATGCAGTATTTACATATACACACATATATACTCATATACATATACATATATTAGTTTTGGTACAGCACATTTCCTATGGGTACATTGTCACCCTCTACTGTTCCATGCCTATTAAACAGTTCTAGAATGAGTATTTATTGATGTGATATTCATCATGAGAATTTTTGTTAAAACGTATTTATCTGCCTTTGGGTAGCCAATCTACAGTAATTTGGCCATATTCCAGAAATGTAATTATAATGCTCTTTGTATGTTGTCCTTTTATTTCTTTTAAATTATTCTTCACCTGCCATGGCGGTGTTTTGGTTGCTATGCTGAGATTTTTTTTTCTGTTGCTACCTTGTGACATCTCATTTGTATTCTTTATGAATTTAGCACAAGCAACATGACAAATTGCAAAGTGAGATGATATGAAATGACAATGAATCCTTCCACTCATTAGAATATAATAATCTGCTTGGAAATGTTTTTTTGTTTCACAGGTATTTCATAAGAGGAGGCCATTCAACCTAACACCTCTAATTAGTTTCCCATTGCAAACACACAATGAGTAAAACAGATTTGGTTAACAGTTCTTCACTGAACACTCATAAGAAACCTGGCTGTAAAGATATATATTTTAAAGAAAACATTCCTATTATCTATGGAAGATCTGCCACTAAATATACAGACTATATATAAAGAAATTAAGTGTTTGCTTTTCATCAAAGTAACTGTTTCATTTTTAGCAAAACTGATGAGATATGGCATCTACTATTTTTTCCTTGGCTATCTCTGTGTATCAGAATCACCACTAATATACTTAAACCATGGTAAATATTTTAGAAGGTAAAATACTATTAATCTAATATATAAACCTTAATGTGTCTGTGTTTGTTCTTTATTCAATTCATACTCTTGGTCCAATCTCAAAAAGATTTGGCAAATATGTCCCTCTTTATCAGGAAGAGACTACTTTGGAACCCATTTTTTTTATTAACTTTAATTAGAACCAAATAATATTCCATATACTCAAGTAAAACTTAACAAACCAAAAGAACGAAAGGAGAGCCAACTACCAAAACAAATTTTTAAAAGCAGCAAGGAAGGAAGAGTATCCTTTTCCCAGATATAGAATTTTATTGTAAAATGTTATTGATTAGATCCTGCCATATTTTAAAAAAAAGTTTTGAACAGATCCTCTTAAGTGAGAATTTGATGTTTTTTCAATTTCAAATAATATAGAAAATCAATTACCCACTGACTTAAAAGAAGGTGGGATTCTTCTAACTGAAGCAAAATAAGTCTATGTGCTAGTAGTGAGATAAAGGCAATTAAAGTTTGTTTGGCCTTCTCCACTTTAAGCCCATCAGGAAGTATACCAAGCACAGCTATTAATGGTTTAGGAGTGATTGTGATATCAAGGCTATCTGATAGGCATTCAATAATTTTTGTCCAGAATGATGTTAATTTGATGCCCGGCAAAACAAATCTGGCCCAGTGAGGTTGGAGCTCAATTGCAGCATTCTCAGGTTGAATCTTAGCATAGATACATTTTGGACAATTTTAAATGAGATAAATGCGCTCGATAAAAGATTTTAAGTTGAGTGATTGAGTGCTTCATGGATATAGAGCTAGAGCGTATTTTGATTTGTAAATTTGTTGATCAGCACAAGCAGGAAGCAGCCTGCTATCCCATCCTCCCATCACCGCAGCTCAACTCGGGCAAAAAGTTCTCCCAGCTCAAGTCTGTTTACCTGGGTGCCAGGAGTAGTATAGGGTAAATAATATATCGTTATTTGGAACACATGCATTTCATGTGTATTCTGTGTCTACAACAATCTATGTAAATGTAGGTTGACAGGAAATGCAAGAAATGTTGAATATATACCTAAAACAGAAACTTTTTTTCATATTATAGTACTAACAACAAAATTTTGACATGATGTGTATGTGTCAAGACTAAAGTCCAAATATCAAATAAACACTTTCAGAAAAGGTACAAGTATAACAAAACAAGTATGTTTTTATTCAAGAATATAACTGAAGAAAAAGAAATCAGTTTAGGGTATAACTCCAGACACCTCACACCAAGATTGACACATTTACAAAACAAAAGACGCTAATGGAGAGGTGCAAAGGAATTTAAGGTGGCCCAGGATTACGAGTTTTTTTGTATGTTTCAGGGATTCTAGTGTTAAACAATGTACTGTATATGGTGATGCTTTGAAATAGAAAAAGAAGCTATCTTTTGAAAATCTACAAGTGCTTTTAGGACTGATGTCATAGAATACAGTACCATATGTGAATATAGTGATATTTTCTGTCCAAGTCCTTCTCTTAAAATCCCCTTTATCTCTGATCCATTTCGAAAGTAAACAGCCAATGGTTCAATGGTGATTGCAAAGAGCAATGGTGATAGGGGGCATCCTTGTCGAGTACCATGTTCTACCACATAGTCTAAAATAATGTTAATACTAACTGAGGATTCTGGTCTAGTATAGAGTAGTTTGATCCATGCACATATGTTTGGGCCGAACCCAAACTTGTGCAATGAGGTGAATAGGTAGTCCCATTCAAGCTTGTCAAATGCTTTGTCTGCATCCAAAGATAACAAGAACTCTGGGGGTGTTAGATTTAATGGGTGAATATATTATATTAAACAAACGTCGAAGATTAGAAGCAAAGTATCTGCCTTTAATAAATCCAGTTCGGTCTTGTGATATTATTGAAGGAAGCACTTTCTCAATCCTTCTGGCTCAAACTTTGGAGAGCATCTTAACGTCATTATTGATGAGTGAGATTGGTCTGTATGATGCACATTGTAGTAAGTCCTTATTTTTCTTAGGAAAAACAGAAATTAATGCTTGGAGAAAGTTGTTGAGGTAGAATTTTGTTGTTTCAATGTTGCTAATAAGACTGTTGAGCTAACTTATTTGATTTTTTTTTTTATAAAATTCCACCTAGTAGCCATCAGGGCCTGCTGGCTTCCAACTTTGAAGTAAGTTTACAGCTTCTAGTAATTCTGAGAGTGTCAGAGGTTTATACATTTCCACTGCACTAAGAGTATCTAGCTGTGGTATCTGTAATGAATTAAAAAAACAAAACATATTTTTGATCCTAGAGGTGCCTTGGTAGGTTCCTTTTTATTACAGTGAGTTTTAAGGACAGAGCCTTTTCCCAGATTGAGACACTTTAAATAAATGTAATCAGTTTGTCTCTGGGAGGGTAAACTTTAAGAAACATCATTTATAGAAGTTAGTTCTTAAAAATTATTTATCTGGCCAACGCTGGAGGCTGCTGCTAGTTATTAATAAGCAGAGTGGCACCTTGGTATACGTCCTTAATCCGTTCCAGATCCTTGTACTTATACCAAACAGGACGTATACCAAATAAATTTTTCCCATAAGAAACAAAGGGAAAATAATTAATCCGTTCCCATGAAAAAAAATCCTATTGTTATTGGCATATTATACATTGATGGGGTTGTATAAAATAATTTAAACACTGCTTAATATTAAAATACATAAAAAAAATCTTGACCATACATTGTTCTTCTCTCTCATTAAATTAATCTTGGCCTGAATGAATCTGTTAATTTTTTGCATTTAAGATTTTTCATTTAAAGATTTACCAATGTTGTTTCTTGTCCTAGTGTGTGTATATAAACACAGGGAACTACAGTTTCTGTATTACGTCTTGCCTGAAGAAGGGGCCTGAGTTGTCTCGAAAGCTTGCATATGGTAATCTTTTGAGTTGGCCAATAAAAGGTGTCATTTTGCTTGGCTTTTCTCTACTAAAATACATAAATACAAAAGCAATTAGATGAAATAAATGAAAATTTAACCTCACTTTACTTTTTAATAATGTCTTTGTTTTTCACAATCGTAGATACCGTCGTTCTCGGCATATGGTATGCAGCAGCCAAGTCCCGGATACGCATGCCACCTTCATACTTTTCAACAATCAATTCAAATTTAAGCGAAACAACACAAAATCACGTGAAAATTCACATAGAGTTATAGCGCTGGTTGTTCACTGAATGCTAGCAACTGATGTACTGATGCTCATGGGCAGTCGTGACTTTGTCTCGAAAGACGTAAACAAGAGTAGCGTGCGGTGTTCTAGCACACGAGTCATATTCCAAACAAAGGTCGTATACCAAGCAAAATTTTTTGCATCCAAACAGGACGTATACTGAGTAGGGAATCCGTTCCGGAGCCAGGGATTCCCGGACATTTTTCATTCCCGCATTCCCGGGAATGAAACAGCTGTAATTCCCGGGAAAACGGGAATGGCCAAGCTCGCATATATAGCATGTAAAAGTGTAAAAAACGATCAAGAAGTTACAGAGTTATAGCTGAAAATAATTAAGGTGGTGCCATTGCTGCAGCTTGCACTTCAATAGACAACAGCTTTGAACAGCAACTTGAAATTGCAATTTCAGTCTGTTGCATCCGCATTATCTGTGTCAAGAAACTTGCCATCACAGAATGATGACAAGAAACTGGATGCATCAGTAAAAGCTGAAATGGCGGTGTTTCAGGGCAACAGCAAGGACGGGCGGTGTTTAGAACAAGTGTATCAGTATCTGATGATTGTGCTGCCTACTTCAGTGGAGGCAGAGCGTGCTTTCTCAGCGGCTAGCGTACTTCCGCATGGATGGTGCGCTCTTGCCTGGATGACTGTACGCTGGACATGTTAATAATAATAATAATAATAATAATAATAATAATAAATTACATTTATATAGTGCAGTGGTTCTCAACCTGTGCAAAGTAACAAAAGGGGGGCGTGAAGATGTGGAAAAAAAGAGAACAAGAATCAAAAATATGAAAAAATACATCTATTGAAACCAAAACAAATTAACTTAAATTACATTCAGATACTAGAAAAGTAAATATAGAACTAGATAAATGTCGATAAAAGTTGAGTAGGTATAATAAAATATGCATCTATGATATATCATTAGTTAAAAAAGAACAAATTGGTATTTGTGGGCTCCTTTCAAAAAAACTTTATGGGGGCGCGATTAGAACTGTTATTAAAACTCGGGTTATAAATACTTAAAGGTTGAGAAACGCTGATAATACGCTTTTCTCAGTACTCAAAGCGCTATCCAGACTGGGAGGAACTGGGAAGTGAACCCACAATTTCCTTACTGCAAGGAAGCAGCACTACTAGTGCGCCGCCTGTGAAGACGGTGTTCTTTCTACGCTCCTATTACCACAACTAAAGATACATGTACTTATATGACAGCCTGAACTGCTTGTAGATAAGGTTAGTCTTTTATTTGTGTCAACATATTGCAGTAGTTTTATTAAAAATAAGTGTAGGTCGTTCTAAAACCGTTCACATGTGAGATGCCCGTGCACTGTGTCATCCCCGGGAGCCCGGGATTCCCAGGAATGGATTAACCCGTCTGGGAATGGATTCCCTAATACTGAGGTACCACTGTATTAGAATTATAGAAATATCATCATTCAGTTCAATTCAACTTACTCTTATTAAATGCAGTATACAATAATTACAATATAAAAAATCAAATAAAACATTACCACAAAACAGTATGTTGCAACTTAAACAAAACTTATAAGGTATACACATAAATATATACATACATACAGTAGCTTTAAATCAATACTTGGTCAGTTGCAGTTGGATTGAAGATTTCTGAAAATAGGTCTGTCGTAAGTTATTATGCATCAGGTTTGACCAAGTGACACCACAGACACCAAGAAATGATAAAAAAATTAAACACAAACTTACTACAGTTAAATCAAAATAATATAAGAGAATAATATTCAATAACCTAATCAATTTTTGGTTTACTATAGCTACAGGCTCTATCTTCTAAACTAGTTTTATTGAAAATGTAATGAATGGCTTGGAATATAGTCACCAATAAGTATTTACCAAAAGTAAGGGGAAAATAACCATTAACAGCTTTACATGTGATAAGAAAGACTTTAAAATTGACTCTCAAATTAATAAGGAAACCAAAAAAGTAGTTGAGAAGTAGAGAAAAATACTTTGGTTTTGCTATTATTGTTGCTATTGTGTTTGGAGTTACCGGAACACAGATGTACATTACTGTGGAAATACTGTGAGATCTAATTCAATTTCTTACAATGTATGACTAAAACTTAAGAATTGTGAATGAACATAGGCAAGTAGATACTATTTTTGTGGTTGGGAAAATTCGTAAAAAATATATAAACTATATATTGTCAGACACAAGAGCCTCTGAGGAGTTTCATGGGTTTGCGCTGGACAAATACAGGGACAGAATTAAGTATGACACTGCTGCTAATATTTGTTCATCCGTTTCTTTAGAATGGAGGAAGAGAAAACCCTGGAGTACCACTGAGGTAATGTCCAGTACCAACAAAGCCCGCCCCCTTCCAATGCCAGCAATATATAATTTTGAAGACAACCGGAAGCTGACTTTCAGATACAAACCATCTTTCGTGGTAAATGGAGTTCTGCACTTCTTAAGATCCCCTTTCTTTCAAAGACAATAACATTACAATAGTCAGTTCTTGTTTAGATACAACAACAACAAGATTTATTTATATAGCACATTTTCATACAAAAAATGTAGCTCAAAGTGCTTTACAAAAGGAAGAATAGAAAAATAGAAGACACAATAAAAAATAAACATAAGTCAACATTAATTAACATAGAATAAGAAAGGTCCGATGGCCAGGATGGACAGAAAAAACAAAAAAAAACTCCAGAGGCTGGAGAAAAAAAAAATAAAATCTGTAGGGATTCCAGACCAAGAGACCGCCCAGTCCCCTCTGGGCAATCTACCTAACATAAATCAAAAAGTCCTCTTTGTATTTAGGGTTTTCGTGGAAGGACTTGATGATGATGGTCACGTAGACTTCTGGCTTTCAGTCCATCAATGTTGGAGCATCATGAAGCTTTGAGTAGGTGGTGGCGGCGCAGGCTGCCACCACAAAGAAACCGGAAAAAGAAACAGAAGAGAGAGTAGGGGTCAGTACGGATTTTGGAGCCACTATGAATAGTTATTATGATGAATTGAACATACAGAGTATCAGTATTAAGTTAAAGTGAAGTTATAAAACGGCCATGTTAAAGTAATGTGTTTTCAGCAGTGTTTTAAAGTGCTCCACTGTATTTGCCTGGTGAATTCCTATTGGCAGGCTATTCCAGATTTTAGGTGCATAACAGCAGAAGGCCGCCTCACCACTTCTTTTAAGTTTAGCTTTTGGAATTCTAAGGAGACACTCATTTGAGGATCTAAGGTTACGATTTGGAATATAGGGTGTCAGACATTCCGATATATAAAATGGAGTGAGATTATTTAAGGCTTTATAAACCATAAGCAATATTTTAAAGTCAATCCTGAATGACACAGGCAACCAGTGTAGTGACATCAAAACTGGAGAAATGTGCTTGGATTTTCTTTTCCTAGTTAGGATTCTAGCAGCTGCATTCTGCAGTCGTTGCAAGTGATTTATGTCTTTTTTGGGTAGTCCTGAGAGGAGTGCGTTACAGTAATCTAGTCTACTGAAAACAAAAGCGTGAATTAATTTCTCAGCATCTTTCAATGATATAAGAGGTCTAACTTTTGCTATGTTTCTTAAGTGAAAAAATGCTGTCCTAGTGGTCTGATGAATATGCGATTTAAAATTCAGATTACAGTCAACAGTTACCCCTAAGTTTTTTACTTCCGTCTTAACTTTTAATCCTAATGCATCAAGTTTATTTCTGATAACCTCATTGAATCCATTATTGCTAATTACTAAAATTTCGATACAGTTATAATAATGCACAACCTAAGCCACTTTATAAAGTGCTTATTCACATATGACGATATCATTTTTAAGATGAAATGCAGCAAAATATGTTTATTAAATGTTTATTACATTATACAGATAAAATGTTAACATCATTTAAATAATCTATATTGTTAATATTTAAACATGTGAGTGTCGCAGCGCTAGCTAGTTCAGGGATTGTTCCTGCCTCCCGCTGTATTCTTGCTGGTGTTGGCGCGACACTGGAAGGATAGATGGATAGAATAATCAAACATGTACTATGAAGATATTTCAATTTTCCTTAAAAGGTTTGAAGAATCGACGTTCTAAGCTTACAGATGGCTTAACGTCTATTACAGAGCTGATTGTGTGGCAATTGGTTACTTGGAGAAAGAAAAGGAAGGGCAGGAATTGGAGGTTAGTACGTTTGAAAGAGACAGTACTGCTGCAATAAATGATTTCATCAAAGGTCGCACATCTTGCTTGTTTAATAACATGCTTTAACTCCTATCATCATGAAAATGATATCAAGTATACATCTCAGTGTTTAAATTATTCAGAGAGCTGTAATATCATGAATGTAATGGATTCTGTGTCCAGTCGGAGGAAGAGAAAGCCCGTTTAAGAAGCACGTAGTGATTCACATACATAGACACCTAGAACAACACATACAAAACAAAGCATTTAGTGCTACTTTAGTTACGATGGTATTTGAGAAACTAGTAAATTAAACAATTTTAAGATGAAGTTTATGATGTTCTACTTTAATGACAAAATAAATTATGTGATTAAAGTGGAAATTTCGAGATTAAAGTTGACATTTCAAGCTTTTTTCTCTTCTCTGTACCCTAATAAGCTTTCATATGACTCAGACAGTGGGGTATGACTCGCCTTTTCACGCCGACTTTGATATCTGACAACTTCTCTTTTATTTCGGGCACTGCGCGACTTTGTGAACTTGAGCTTTCGAGTTTCTCCGACACTCTATGTCACTTGATCAACTTCCTTTTGTTGTTTATACCACTGTTAAACCAACAAATAGTAAGTTTTTCCTTGCCTCCACTTGGTATTCGCTGAAATTCTTCTATTGTCTCCCGTGCTTTTTCCATTGCCTTTTCACAGAATGCTTAAGGGCTATTTATACTGATTTGCATATTCAAAGAGGCGTAATTCTGGTAGGAGTTTGGGTGGAGCAGCAGGCACGTGCACATGCGTTACTTTTCACGCTGACTGGGATTTACAAAGCGGAAGAATGTGGAAGTTGGCGAACGCACAAATTTATGCATCTGGATTTTTTTGTGTGTACGCACATTTCCACTTTTGTCCTTACTCCATGTTATAGAATGAATTCTACGCACGGCGTCATGCTTGAGGCCCCAGGAGGTCCGTAAATCAGCAATACAACTAAGATATTACAACTACGTTTTAATAACTAATATTAGGTCATCAAAGGATGCAATACTGTTTAGAATTTATAGCTATAGTATACTGCATTTATTTGAAGCACATCTTTAAAAAGTCACTCTAATTATATTCCCTCAGTCTACAATATGTGATATATAGAGATAAGGAGACCTTCAGGAAAATGTTTGTACTGTATGCATTAGCCAATCTCATTAACAAGATTTTCTTTATTTCCTAGTGAAAATATAATTAACAGAACATATTTGAAAGTACTTTGATGTGACAGAGCTAGTTTTTTTAAGCTATGATTAAATATGTAACAAATCTTTTACGCAAGAAAGTCTAACTGGAAGAATTGACAGTGATTTGAGGTCAAATTGAGGTCTGTAGCCAACAACAGAATTAGAACAGTATACTATAAACTACACTGATGTTGAATAGTCTTGTTAAGGAGCCAGAAACAATAAAATTCTGACATTTACTTTTATCTTGTGCACACACTGACATGAAACACCACTGATAGCTGAAAACATATGCCATAGTTTTGACATGTAATTCCAATGAGCATTTTCAGAATTAAACAGACCAATCAGTTTACGTTCATTGTTACAAACAGTGACAGCTGAAAAATATTTAACTTGAATTATTTGGTTTTCATAGTTAGAAATTCTAACATTTTGATCTGTGGAATGAGAAATTATGAGCAATTTATTTTCAGTATCAGTAGAAAACCTACAGCATTAAGATACCACAGCTTTTGAAAACAACTTCATTTTTTTTTTAAAAGAAGTGTTGACATGAAATCAATCAACTAGTATTTTGAAAAATGTGGTAGAGCATCCTTACTATAATATGAAGACTCCACTTGACATATAACTTTTTATTCTGTCCACTGGAATTGTCTTCCAGACAATGGTACCACAGCCGGAATGAATTTGTTACTTTACCTTCGATGTACCCTAGTACAAAATTATCAAAATTCAATCCCTTGATTTTGTTTAATGTTAAGACATCTTTCTAAATATGTTACCATCATTATAATGATGGCATTATGACACTACACAGCATGTATCTGTTGAACCACATGACCACCAGCAGATGTGATTGCCATAAATGATATCTGGTGACCTTGTAAAAGAATTCATAAAATGGTTGTATGATATAGTTGAAATGATACAAATTAATAATAACACAAGTAAAAATCAATCAGTCAATAAATGAATTCATCACAGTCTAGTATTCCTATAAAGTAAGAACAATGTCCTTGTATAAGATTATTATTACTACTCATTAATTTGATACTTTACATTTTATTTACATATATTTATAAAGAGCTTACATTTATATCAACCATCTACAGTAGGTAGCTGAACCTAGTAGCTCAGAAATAACACCATTTAAACTGAGTTTCTCTCCTCCATTGTAGTTCCATACCAAGACCTTTTGACCATCCAGAAAGGTTATTGGGTTTTGCCTTTTCTTCCTGAACTTCTGAAATACATTGCCAGTTATGGAGTTCCATGTTCAAGTATTTTATTGTTATTTTTCTTGTTTTTGAGTTATTATGTGGCCTATTTTATATATTTTTTGTTATGTGTATAACTACATTTGGTCTTTTCAAATGATTTGCAGTTCCTGTTTCTTTGTAGGTGGAGCTACAGGAATTGAGACCTTCTTGACGTCACTGTGACTGTGCACTCACTCTGACAGCATAAGGAGAAGGAACTTGTTAGTTTATTGAAGACCTTGTAAAATTTGGCTGTTTATTGTGAATGGATGTTCTAGTTTTATTATTATTATTGCTCTCCTTTAAGGATTGGGTTTATTGAGTACATTTGACACGAGGTGTTCACTTTAAAAATGTATTTCTCATAAAAGAAGTTTTTCTAAGAAAAGTATATCAGGGAAGGTGGGTTTCTATTGCTCTGGAACATTTCTGCATAGTTACTTTGCATTTATAATGTTTCCAGGGCATATAATCATTTTTATTATCAAATTTGCATTGTCAATGGCATATTTAATGATTCCCATTACTAGGACACAGCTCCTGGTCACTGAGGGGGCTGAGGTTCAGAGTCTTATTTCAAAAGCACAATGCCTTAAATACTAGTGCAACACTTCATTCAGTATATGTAATTTGGATATACAGTAAGTAAAATCTAATTTCTAAATTTCAAATTTCTCTTTTGAATATTTGGTCTTCAACTGATTTCCCTTTGACTTTGAATTCTGGTTAATGTTTAGGCTTTGGTGCAAAAGGTACAGTCTTCTAGGTTTCAACTTGTTTCTGGTTTTGACTGTATTTTATTTTCTAGTCCTCTTCCATTCTTCAAGCAGAAAAAACATATTGGGTATTATTTCCTGAGGACTGCTTTTCAAAGGCAAATGTTTTTTTTTTCTCTTTCTGTGTTCTCTTTAGGTTTTTTTTTTTTACCTTATTTGCTATTTTCATTAATAAACCCTTGATTTGTAAAGAATTTTGTTTGCCCAAGGGTTAAACCAAGGGCTTACAGTCACCCTACCTCTTTTGGGACTTATTGCTATATTTTTAATCATTTTGTCTGCTCCCCACTTTTGCTCCTGCTTTTTTCAGCTCCTGCTGAAGCCAGAAGGTAGTATTAGAGACCTGGCTGAGTTCAGGTAAGCCTCTACTACGAAGACCATTTAGGAATCTGCTGCACTCCCTTGTTTGTTTTTGAAGGACTCACACCCATTCTGCCGTTTTGGAAACTCCACACCATATCAGGTACAATACAGAGATTTGTTAAGTGAGAAATGAGTCAGCTGGTGCATTGTGAGCAATAGTATTCAAGAGGATGAGACTAAAAAATTTCCTCTTATCTATCTATCTATCTATCTATCTATCTATCTATCTATCTATCTATCTATCTATCTAAAAAACTGGACAGGGCTATGCTATGCTAGTAAGTTAGAACCTACCATTTTGATCTTCTTAGGAGGTTTTTTTCACATTTTTCTACTAAATTATTTGATGTAGGATATGTAGCTGACCTGTTATGTCTTCTATAAGGTCTCTTAACCTAAAGTAAGGCTCATTATCAGCTACTACTAGTAGACCACAAAAGAGGTTTTTCAATGCTTCTGCAGTTTTAGCAAATGTAATGGATTTATCAGATAGATATATACCTAGACCTGCTTAAAACGCTTAATTATGATCTCAAGTTAATCCAAATAAATTCTACTCTTTAGGCTAGATTCTTATTTCCATGTAAGTACTGTGAATTTAGTAGACATACTGTACTGCTTCATTCAATTGTCACTCTTACCATTTGTAATGACCACAAATAGTACAGGCTACAAGAACAGGATTCTGTTTTTTTTTTTTCTTTTTTAATATTCACTATTTTTTATGTGTAGGCCTACTGCCTCAAAGAGAGACAGTAAGAATTTTTAATGATAGGGATCAGGAGAGGAAGTCTAAAAAATGGAACAAGCCCAAAATTAAAACCAGAAGTCAAACAAATTTTGCATTAAGTTTTAATTAGTAACTAAAATTTGAACTACATACTGTACCTTATAACATCAGCAAAATTCTAAAGCCAGGAAGAATTCACCAAAATGGTAGGGATTTATCCAGAAACTTGAATGTAAAATGGCCACCAGTGTTGACCTTTTAATGTACTGCGTCAATAACTTTATGCAACCTTATCCCCTGACAACCAGAAGTCATATCTTGACGATAAGACTCACAAAATGGCAAAAATAAGTGATCAGAACATGATGTTTTTTGCAACCTAGTATTTTGCAGTTTTCTGTCCCTACATGAAAACCAAATAGTAAATAAGGATTTAGTGGTTCAGTTGGGAAATATTTTCACCAATCTGACATCAGATTCTGTTTAATTTTGGTTAAAATCTTGTTTTACTTTGTTTGAATCAAGATACTTCCCAATGTCTCGTGTAGTGTATTCTGTGGTTATAGCCAATCGGTTAAAGTATGATGATTAATGCACTGGATTTGAAATCATTACTGGATGTCTCAGTAAGACAGCAGCATTGCTATGCTTTTCCACTGACCTTTTGTACATACATGTCACTAAAATTAGAAACCATTCTCCATTCTAGCAGCTGTTAAAATAGATACAACTATTTTTGAAACCCAGCATTTGAAACAAAAGGTTATGACCCATAAATAAATTAATTTAGTATTTAAAAAAAAAATAATCCAAGCTTACAGCACATATTGCCAATAACATTTACAAACCCATACAGCATCCTTTGGAGATAAAATTAATTCTTGGCACACATTATATTTTCTCTGTCTACATCTTTTCACGGGGCATTTGATGGCACAGTTAGTGAGATATTTTCTTCCATAACAATCATAAAAAACTTTATTTTTTTCATCACTAAATTGTTTGCTTCAAAATACCATTTGTGTCTTTCCAAGCAGGTGCCAAAATTTCACTTTCCTCATAGTGAAAATCCAGTACTTTACTAAAAGCAGTTTTCACTTTTATTGTTTCTTCCCTAACGGAGACAACTTTTCCAATATTAATGTGTCCTACTTTCTCATCATGGAAATCCAGGGTTCTTATTTAATTTCTAAATAATACATCTCTCATCATCAACCTTTCTGTTGCATGAAATGTAGATTTTATTACATAAACTGCATGTACTCTACCTGCCCTAAAACTGCTTTGCCCTTTTACAAAATAGATACAGTTCGTTATAAAGAGAGCAGTGGACAACCACAGCCTTTCATCCAGTGCTACAACTAATCATGAACTACATACTTTGCTCCTGCTAAATCTACTTTTGCTCTCCTCAGTTATTAAGCTTAATATTTTATAGCCTATATACAGCATGTATTTTCATGGGCAATGGGTATTTATTTTGATTTTCAATAGGCAAAACCTGTATTTTCACACTGATACAGTAATGCATCTTTTATCTATACACGAACTATAGGTCTATGTCTTAATTTATGTGAATTTATTGAAGTTAATGTAAAAATAAATAGAAACACCCACTCCAAACCCTCACAATATTTCCTTAAATACAAAAAATTGGGACATCTTACTAAAGTGGCCAGTTTATTAGTTAGGCGTTCATGTCAGATATTGGGGCACCTGAAACAAAAGAGAGCAACTGCTCAATGGCAATGAATATCTAAAAATCTTTTCCATTCAGATATATTGCTTCCTGGAAGTAGTGTTGCCATCTGTGAAAGAGAATTCTTAGCATGATAATGCTCTATACCAGAAGGCATGGCTAGCTTACCATTGACCTGATATCAATCCCGTTTAATAAGATGTCAAACTACAACACTCAACTCGATCTCAAGATTGCGATATCAAATTTAATGACTGCATTTTCTGAATTGGGCGGTACAGTGGTGCAGTGGTAAGGCTGTTTCCTTGCAATCAGGAGATTGGGGTCTGTGTCCTGGGTGCTCCTTGTGTAGTTATTTTGGATTTTTCTCCCCCCATGTACACTTTGGCATCCTCTGGGTGCTCTGGTTTACTCCCCCAGTTCAAAAACACACAGGTTAGGAGAATTGGTATTGCTGAATTGGCCTTAGTGTGTGTATGTGTGTAAGTGTGATCACTCAGTGAAGGACAAGCACCCTGTCTAGGAAATGTTCTTGCCTTGTGCATAACATCTGCTGGGATAGGCTTCAGCTTCCCCACAGTCATCATCAGGACAAGCAAATCTGGAAAATGGATGGAGTTTCTGAATCTCTTTACCTCTGAGGGTGTTAAGGTATACAATTAGGAATTAAAGGGGGTAACTGAATACATGATTCACTCAAAGCTTTTCATCACGGTTCCAAGTCACTCATTATTCTACTAAATTATCATGAGATCACCTTATTTTAACAGCCTTGTGATTGAATAAGTGTTGATCAGGTGAGTTGAGTTCAGTTGCCTCATTGACCTACCTTTTTAGAACAGGCAGCAATATGTTATGGCTCCAAAGTTCAACAAAACTCTCCTCTATTTGCGCAGTCTAAAACAGACACTTTTTAAAATTTATTTACAGGCATTCTTGTTTTTATGGTTTGTATGCATTATATGAATTTTACTTCCAGATGAGTGCTCATTTGCTTTCACAAAAAAGCTCATGTCTACAAATGGTGGTTCTTTATGACAAAACAAGTGTTATTTCTCTTAGCAAGGACCAGAGCTTAAAGTATAAATGGGATGAGATGAAATGCAAAATTCACAGTCACTAACAATCTCCTTTTTATCGTTCAATGAAATAAAAAAGTATAAGAATTAACATAAAGTCTTTGTAACTTCCATATTTTCTTAACATTACAAATTAGTTTAAAATTATTCAAAAATTAAACCGAGGATTGATTATTGTTTCATGCCAAACACCTTACATAACAGTTCTGAAATAAGTGCAAAACTTCAGTTTAAAGCAATACAGAAGCTATAAAAGGTCTTTACTAGCAGACAAAATAGCATTCACACCCACAGTATGTCTCAAAACTGAAATTCAAATGATTCCATAAAAATCAATTTAAGTTTCTATTCCTGAAAGTAACGTTTCAGCAAACAAAGCACAGAGAAAAGGCTAATAAGATTTTAGCTTAACAAATACATAAGCAATACTTGAACAATTATGTCTCAAGCTGCAATCTTCTAGTAACACATTTTGTTTATTCTATGCAAATTATTCATTTTGTTAAAACGTTTTCTCTACTTATGTCATCCTCCATAGATAAGCTACACATTTTTGTAAGTATAAAGGCATAGGCAGTGTCTCCAGACTATACTGATTTAGCCATCAACAAAAAACACTCTCCATCAATGTGTGTACAACATGCTCAACTCGATTAAAAATTGTACCATCTTATGCCCGCAGCGTGGCATCTTCCTGATGCCAAGACATGGATAGTTGTGAAACTGAGATGGACCAGTGCAATATGGACACAAACAATATGATTAGTGCAAGTCTGAAAAGGCAATGTGCAAGCAGTGCAGTGCAAAATCTTCTACATAAAGCAAATATATAAACCATGATGAAAATAGCATCTACATAAAGATTACAATTTATGAATAAATGAAGCCACTAAGCAGATTAAGTAGGTTAAAATCAAGATTTAAAGCACAGTCACAATATCAGTCACAATATTGCACGACCATATCAGGCTCAATCTTGATATCCGGAGGAACAATGTGTCTTATGTATTGAATGACTGGGACAGGTTCAAGGTGTGGACTGATGACGGTACAGGAGATAATTATACTACACAGGAGCACTGTAAGAGTGAAATGCTTAAGCCCTTTACCTATGCTTCTGCATGTGAAGTTGATGGCTGCCGCTGAATTGTTCGGTTGTCGCTTTCAAGTGTACCGAAATGGCCAAATATTTTACACCTTTGGAGAACCACCAATGCCTCTTAAACATCTTAGATTCACAGGTGACGATTTGAGTAGTGGACACTTTGATGTTTATGAATATTTCAACTCTCAAAAGCTGGATGCAAAGTTATCGATGTAGCCAGTTGTATGCTTACAACGCTTGACAGATGCCGAATGTCACTTCAGCACAGTCCTGCAAATACTAACATAACTGAAACAAACCATGAGACTCAAACCGATTATGACGGCAGCAACCCAAGCTGTGAGAAAACAGTAAAAAGTAGGCGTGTCAGACGTCGTGGTACATTTTCTGATGCAGCTAGACAGAAATAACTTTGTGACGCTGCCACCAAATACTTGCAGAAAAATCCACAAGTTAATAGACACGCTGTCGCTAAATATTCGCAAGCAAATCCACAAGTTCATAGAGACACTGTCGCTAAATACTCGCAGGCAAATCAACAACTTAATAGAGACGCTGCCGCTAAATACTCGCAGGCAAATCCACAAGTTCATAGAGACGCTGTCGCTAAATACTCGCAGGCAAATCTACAAGTTAATAGAGACGCTGCCGCTAAATACTCGCAGGCAATTCCATAAGTTTATAGACACGCTGCCGCTAAATATTCGCAGGCAAATCCACAAGTTAATACCGGGAATGCCTGTTAAACATCTTAGATTCACCAAGTAGCGATTTGGGTAGTGAACACTTCAATGAATGAAACCTATTATCTTTACAACGGTTGACAAACACGGAATGTAACTTGAACACAACACGTCCTCCAAATACGAACCTGATTGAAAGAAATAATGATAATCAAATCCTTGATGACAGCAACGCTCACAGTGACTAACAGTGACAAAACAATTACATTGACAATCATGTTACGTTATTTTTAAAATGTTTCCTTTTCTTTTTCATAACTTCTTTAACACACTACTTCTCCACTGCGAAGGGCGGGTATTTTGCTAGTTAATATATAAAAATTAGTTGTAACAGAGTTCTAGAACATATGTCAAGAGTTATATATGGGTGTTGTAGCGTGCGGCCCGGACGCCTCCATGCTGAAAGGAGCAAGAATGGCCAGAGCGTTACCTCCCCCGGGATGCTAGATGGCAGCCACCCTGGGTTGCAGTAGTGCCTCGGATTCCTGCAGGGCTTCACAGGAGTTGGAGTTTGGTGCTGCCCTGTTGGGATCTTTGGGTGCCGCCAGGGGGTGCTGCAGAGTTCTTCTGGGCTTTTCTTCCTCCACACCAGAAGTGCTGCTGAAAATTAGATCATTAAGCACCTGGAGCACTTCTGGGTGCAGTATAAAAGGAGCCAGAGTGGGGAGGAGGAAGACGAAGCTTGACTGAAGGAGTGCAGAAGAAGAGAAAGGGCTGGGCTTGTGGGAAACAGGGAAGGCATTTCCCACGAGGTAAAAAGCAAAAAATAAAACGTGTGCGCCTTGAACTTGTGTTCTAAACTTGTTTGTGTTGGGTTGAGTAGGCGGTGCTGGCCTGGTGGCCGACAGTGCTCTGGAATAGCTGCAGCACAATTTGGAAAAATCTGAAATGCAAAATACTTTATTGTAACAGGTATCTGGTCATGCTAATAGGTAATCTAACCTAAACACAATTAAAACATCCAACTACACCACCCAATTTTTTTAAAAATCTTGGAACTCTTGAAATTTAAATATAATAGGACACAGGTTTCTTTAAATTGGGCAGTGAGTAAACACACAATGAAGGAAACAGCAGCAATTTCAAGAGAAACATCAGTAACTTGTATTAAATAAGACAATATACAATACACCAAGAATATAAAAGTACATAAGAGTCTAAAAATATCAGGAACAAAAACCTTTGAGAAAAAGATCACACAGTCCACACTGTAAAAGTCTGTTAAAACATAATAATGGAGGATACAACCTTTGGTGGTGTGAAGTCCAAGTTGGGTGCTGTGTTATATTGATCTTCCAACTGTCCCATTGAAACACTCTGCTCACCGAATACTTGTTTTGTAACAGAAGTCTTGCTTCTTGCCTGTCTGCTTCAATCTTCCCCTTCTCACTGGACACGGCACCTCTCTGGTGAATCTGTCTCTTTCACCCTGGAGGTAGGTGCCACTGTCTGTGTGCCTTGCGTCCTGCTAGCCACATACCCTTGTGTGCATGTGAGTCCCTGCACTCAGAGTGAGTGATTTTGACAGTGTTCTTAGTGGACCGTCTCCCCTGTACCATCTGCCCTCACTCACCATCCTGTGGACTCTCTCCATCCCTTCTGCTTTCGGTCTCTCTCTTCCCACCGACTGACGACCACCCACTGCCCATAAGTATTTAACTGCTTCAGTCTCTGCCTGGATCAACATGATGATCGATTAAGCAATGGTACATACCAGTTTCCTTATCCATAGTGTAATCACATTTTCAGTGGTTAAAAAAAGAACATTGTTGTCAGCTATCAAGAAGTACATATACCACTTTATGCTGATTAGAAACCAATGTCCCCAGAACATATTAATTTTCAAAGTAGGTAAATACAAATATTTTTCTAGGAAGGAGGCACTACTGTTAATCACAGTCTTGTATGTTGATGAGATACAAAGCAGTTTATTCTTCGAATCAGGTGACTCTTTTGCAAGGCAGGTAAATAAATATCTACATCCTGTAGACAGACATCAACAATAATCTGTAACAGCATTATACAGGAAATTTGCCTTTTCACTTATCACCCTGGTCTCAAAGGGTGCCTATTGCCCCTTTATCTATTGGCTTTTTTACATTATTATTTACCTGTTTTTTGCCTATGAGAAAAAGAAACCCACCCATTGTATAAAAATATTATCCCTCTGACATTATGAAGAATTGGAATTCAATACAAGATCTACAGTATGACCAAAGTATTCTGCCAGATGATCAGTCACCTTAAGGTTTTCACTGTAGTACCAAAGAGATATAAATGTCACTTTCCTTTTTACCAGTAGAAGATGTAAAGTTTTACTGTGGCAGACAAGTGTATTCTCTAAGCATTCATTCTAAGGGACAAGTGTCACTCCTGCAGTTCCAGTTAGATTAAGGAAAAATAGCTACCTCATGCTCTGACTTTTTTTTGCAATATAAGTCCCAAAGGATATAATACAGACTTTTAATAACACTAAAGACAGATGAAAGAGATAGCAAGCTAAGTCTGTGTGGGGTAGTTTAAAGAACATTTTTGAACAAGTTAAAACATTTTTCTCAGGATAAATCTTTTTCTCCAATGTGAATTAATGCTAGTGAGATTTTTTAAGGGCACTAGAATGGTATATTAGTTAGTCTTGCTTTCTCACAAACCCAGCATCCTAGATTCAAACCAGGTGTCTAGTCACTATTTGTCTGTCTAGGATTTGCACTTTCTTATTCTCATATTATTCACACAAACTTTAAAAACATGGAGGTTAGGCTCATTTAACTCAAGGAGCATATGGGTGTGTGTAAGTGTACTGCTACCCTGTCCAAAATTGGTTCCTGCCTTGTGACTCATGCTGTCAGGATGGACTCTTCATGCAGTCCTAAACTGAATGAAGTGGGTTTGTGCTCCATAAACACTTGTTAAACAGTGTTAGGGAACTATGGTAGAGAGAAGACTTAAGAAAACTCTCAAACTTCAAAGATTAACTCTTTGCATTATGGATTTCCATTAAAGATAATTATGTCAATGCTATTTCATCAGAACGAGGTGATTATTCTCCATGTTAGATGATATTCTTTTATTTTATTTATTTATTTATTTATTACATTTTATTGATTTTATTGAAATCACACAATGTTCCATATAAATACATCAATTTTAAAAAAATAGGATTGAAAACAAATCAAGATGATATTATTTTACACATAATAATTAGTTACATTTATATAGTGAGTTTCTCACTACTCAAAGCATTTTACATAGACAGAAGGGAACCACTACTAACCAATAACAATGTGCAGCACCCACCTTGTTGATGTGACAGCAGCCATTATTGCACCAGTACGCTCCCCACACATTAGCTATTTTGTGGAGAAAATAGGTAACCAATTAGAGACAAGGGATGTTTAGGGGGCCAGAATGGACAAGGCTGTGATGAGTAATTTAGCCGGGACAGTGGGATAAATCCTATTTTCAAAGAAAGCCCAGCAACCTTTAATGACCATATATATTTAGGGCCTCAGTTTTATGTCTTATCTGAAGGACAGCGCAATTTTTATAGCACAGTATTCCCATCATTGGACTGCGGCATTGAGATCTACACACAAAGCACAGGTTAAGGGCCCCTTGCTGGCCTCATCAACACCTCTTCCAGCAGCAGCTCTAGCTTTACCTAGATGGTCTACCATCCAAGTACTGGCCGGGCCTGAGCATGCTTAGCTATAGGTGGATAACCTGTTCTGAAACCTAGATGGTATACAGTAACACCGTGTCCAGTTTCCATGGTTTCAGTTTTCTGTGATTTGCCATGGCCCATAAATCTACTATTAAATGGATAATTCCAAAAATAAATGAGTGCAGCATTCTGTGTGTAGCTCACAGAAAAAAATCAGCACAAGCAAGCTGCATGCAGGGATGTGCCTATGAGCCCGATGTCATTTTTGCTGCACTGACGCGTCAAATACAGTATTAATCAGCCTTTACAATCTGCCATTCTCACTGTCCACATTTGCTGCCACATTATCACAGTGTTGTTGTGAAAATAGCCCTCAATTTTCTTTAATAATGGTTCAAAAGCACAAATGTACAGGTAGTGATGCTGGCCGTTCTTCAAAGCCTAAAATTGTGACATTGTGACAAACTGGGAAGTGCCCACAATAGGCTATTATTTAAATAATAAATGTAAAAATGTGTTTAAACTGTGTGTGTTTGTGTACAAGATATTTTTCACTGTTCCATCATCTCTTGAGGGTTAAGCTAAAACATTAGAATCTCATTCATTTGAGAGAGAGCACAAGTATAATAATATACAATGTATTTTATTATTATTTAAAGTTCTTAATGTCTTATTGTGCTTAAGTTATCAATTACACTATATCATAGGTATGTATGTAAAGGAAAAATGACTGATATAGCGTTCACTACTACAGTAAGTTTTTCTTTCGTTCGGTTTCAGGTATCAATGGTATGTCTTAGAACGAATTACCCACAAATACGGGGGTCCTACTGTATATTTCTTACTGTATATATTTCTTCTTGCAGAAGTAAAATAAGAGTTTTTCGTGATCACTACTGGTAACGTAGAACAGTCTTACTTTTTAATTTGTCAGATGGGTTTTATCGCATAGAAAGATGTTTATGCACAATGTAAAGGAGCCAAAGTTCATCATGGATCTTACAGAGATAATTGCACATTAATGAAGGTGCACATGTGACTGAAGGATGAATAAATAAAGCAGGATGATCAACTACTTTTAAAGAGGACAGGTCAATAATGCTACAAGCTGATAGACTTTCACTGAAAATTGTAAGCTCACTGAAATATAGAGATTGATATTTGGGTTGGTATGTATAAAAAGTAGTTTTGTGTAAAAAATATAAAATAGAAATGCTCAATGAGGGAATATGGAGTGATACATTCAATTTTGTGGACTTTTATTAGATTGTGTTATATTTAGTGGGCACATTGGTGCATTGTTAGCACTGCTGACTCACAGATCCAGTGTCCCTAGTTTGAACCCATACCTGATCATTATCTGTTTTTACTATGTACTTTCTGCCCATAACTATGTGAATATTCTTCCTGTACTCTGGTTTGCCTCTCACATTGGGCATGAGAATTAATTGGCAAATATGAAATTAGGCTTAAGTAAATATGAATGTGGGTATGCACGAGAAGGTCCTCTGATGAACTTGGGCCCGGTATAAGGCTGGCTCCTACCTTACTCCCAATGTTTCCAAATAGGCTTCTATGACCCTGATTTGGATTCAAGTAGATCTGAGAATGTTTTGTAATTTTTAGATATTTACTGTGATATAGTGGGGGCCAGGAAAAACAGGTAGGTGTTTATTATACTACACTTGACAGCTTTGATTGCCATATTCTAATTAAAAACATAACAGAGCAAGAGTAAGATCAAAGATGGAATTGCAGGTATGAGTATTTCAATCATATGCAATATAAATTAATATCCCATATAATAAAAATGTCTAACATTAGGAAGAAATTATATAAGTGTTGTGGGAGCAATGCAAGATTAAAATGAAATGGGCCCCAGGGTGTATAAGCTCAAAAGGCTGTCCTCGCCTCACCATCTGCACTGAAGACACCCTCACAAGGCACAAGCATATACTCACACATTATGAACATCACATATGTCAACAAAAAATCATGTTCAGGAATTGAAGTAGAAACAAAAAATCTAAAACGTGACATCAGATCAACTTCACCTTACTTTTTTGTTCATTAGTACAGTATATGCTGACAACACAACCATCATTGGACTCATTAAGGAATGGGGATGAGTCTGGGTTCAGACAGGAGGTTGAGCAGCTGGCCCTTTGGTATGGTGAGAACAATCTGAAGCTAAACATGTTGAAAACAGTGGTCTTAAGGAGGTTCCACCAAATTTTATCTCCTCTTACCATACTTAATAATAATGTTGTTGAAACCTTCATATTTCTGTGATCCATACTCTCATAGGACTTCAAATGGAAGACCAACATAGATTCCATTATAAATAAGGCACAGCAGTGGAGGTACTTTCTGCGACAACTGAAAGGGTTCAGTCTACCACAGGAGCTTCAAATTCAGATCTACATATCCATTATTGAGTCTGTTCTAAGGTCATCCATTATAGTGTGGTCATGCTTAGCAACAAAATATGATAAGAACAGGCTACAGTATAGTGAGTAATCAGTCAGCCAAAATGATCACTGGCATTAGCCTTCCCAGCTTATAGGATCTGTACTATTCCAGAGTCATGAAACAGGGGAAAATCATCTCTGACCCCTCATATCCAGGCCACGATCTCTTTGAACTTCTCCAATCTACCAGGCATTATAGATTGAAACACTGCCAGAACAAGCACATATAAGAGTAGTTTCTTTCCATAGGCTTTCAAATTCATAAATGGTTGACTCTGTTGTCCTGTCTTCTGTCTAGCAATATTGTTACATGTAGCTAGTGCTTAATTCAGTATTCATTTAGAATTTCTTAAACCACCTTACACTATGTTCTGGTGTGTATTTATCAATTGAGTGTATGTTTGTCATGTAATGATATGTGGAGAGTCAAAACCAAAAAAAACTGAGACAAATTCCTTGTACATGTTTATACTTGGCTAATAAAAATGACTCTGATTATAATGAATATAACTATCTAACTGATGAGTACAACATCAAATTGAGAAATCAACGTTCTTATGACACTGGAGTTAATAAACATCGGTTATTGTCACTTTGTGGCAAAAAGTTAGTATGTATGTTAGCATTGTTGGGACTCTGTAGAACTGGACTGTCCTTTGCTGGTAAAGCTGCTAGAGGCGGTGATAGCAGCCTTTTTTTGACTAACTGTAAGGTCACTCTCATTAACTTCAACTGTAGTATTTATGACTCCTTCAAGTCATTATTTTTTTGGAAATGTCAGGCACAGTTTTCAGGAAAACAGCATGTTTTGTTTCTATCACATTTTTAAATGTTTCTTGTCGCTGTATCACAGCACTCTTGTTTTGAATATTGAGTAAGCATCCATGTAAGCTTTTCTTTTCTGTGGTACAGTAACACATCCAATGTACAATCTCATAAAAGTGATCATATAGACAACAGAAACAAAACATAATTTATTTTTTATAGCATCTCATCATACGTGAAATAGCTCAGAGTGTTTCAGACTAATAATAGCTACACAGAGATATTAAAAAAAGTAAAAACTAAAGAACATGTATTTATAACAGTAGAGAATCTTCATGTCCATCTTAATAAAAAGTTATGGTCAGATGGCCAGGGAGGGGAGGAAAATAACTTCATTTGGTGAGAGGCTGGAGCAAATAAACTTGTGGGGTTCCAAAGACAAAGCGCTGCCTGGTACCCCTCTACAGTCCATGAATGTGTCACTATTAACCAGAGACTCTTGTGGAGTTCTCTTCATCTTTACAGCATCTCAGGTGGCTGCAGCATATGTAGGCCAGAGGGCAGTGGTGCATAGCATTACCACAGTGCACCGGAAGAATGAAAACACACAAAAGTCGTGATTAGTGAGCACAATATAAAACATCCCCTCCTCGAACCGCCACCTTATCGTGGTGGAAGGGTTGCGTGTCCCAATGATCCTAGTAGCTCTGTTCTCTGGGACTTTATGCCCCTGGTAGGGCCAACCAAGGCAAACTGGTCCTAGGTGAGGGATGAGACAAAGAGCGGTTCACCAAACCTTCTATGATGAATGAAAACTTTGGACGGCGTTTTCCCTCGCCCGGACGCAGGTCACTGGGGCCCCCCTCTGAAGCCAGGCCTGAAGGTGGGGCTCGATGGCGAGGACCTGGTGGCTGGGCCTGCACCCATGGGGCTCGGCTGGGCACAGCCCAAAGAGGCAACATGGGTTCCCCATCCCATGGGTGAGGCCAAGGAGGTCGGGTGCAGTGTGAGTTGGGTGGTGGCCGAAGGCAGGGACCTTGGCGGTCCGATCCTCGGCTACTGAAGCTGGAGTTCAAGTATCTCGGGGTCTTGTTCACGAGTGAGGGAAGAATGGAGCGTGAGATCGACAGGTGGATCGGTGCGGCATCTGCAGTGATGTGGGCTCTGCATCGGTCTGTCGTGGTGAAAAAGGAGCTGAGCTGTAAGGCAAAGCTCTCACTTTACCGGTCGATCTACGCTCCTACCCTCACCTATGGTCATGAGGAGTGGGTAGTGACCAAAAGAACAAGATCGCGAATACAATCAGCTGAAATGAGTTTCCTCCGCAGGGTGTCTGTGATTTCCCTTAAATACAGGATGAGAAGCACAACCATCTGGGAGGGGCTCAGAGTAGAGCCGCTGCTTATCCGCATCGAGAGGAGTCAGATGAGGTGGCTCGAACATCTGATCAGGATGCCTCCTGGATGCCTCCCTGGTGAGGTGTTCCGGGCATGTCTAACCAGGAGGAGGCCCTGGGGAAGACTAAGGACACGCTGGAGGGATGTCTCTCGGCTGGCCTGGGAATGCCTCGGGATTCCCCTGGAAGAGCTAGAAGAAGTGGCTGGGGAGAGGGCAGTCTGGGCATCTCCACTCAAGCTGCTGCCCCGCGACCCGATCTCGGATAAGCGGAAGAGGATGGATGGATGGATGGATGGATGGATATATAAAACATCAAGCAGTAAAACATCAACACTATATAAAACATCAAAATTACTTCTGAGGAAAAAGAACCAATTTCCTCCTCCAGTCAATATGAAGGAAAGCTACTGAAACTAATATATTCTTATGAGATCAAGAAAGCCAGATTAATGAGGTGTGTTTTTGTAGTTGTTCAAGTGTACTGGCCTGGCATATCTCCAATGGTAAAGTATTTCCAATTTTTGGTGCTTAGAAACAGAAAGCTTTTTCACTAGTTCTTTTATGCTTTTATGCTTATCCGGGGCTGGAGGGGTGGCTCTGAGGCTAAGGATCTGTGCTAGTATCCAGAAGGTTGCCGGTTTGAATCCCCGTCACTGCCAAAAGTGATCCTTCTCTGCTGGGCCCATGAGCAAGACCCTTAACCTGTAATTGCTCCAGGGGGGCTGTACAATGGCTGACCCTGCGCTCTGACCCCAAGGGGTATGTGAAAACTAACAAATTCCTAATAAAAGAAATTGTATAAGGCAAAATAAAGAACAAAAAAAAAAACCTGCAGGGAAAAACAAGGGGGTTCGTGGCAGAATTGGCACTCCAGCCAGCATAAAAAACCTCACATTGTTCCACGCCATCTGAACTAGTGTGGTGCTGAGGTGTCACCCATTGCATGGCTGCACTCGGGTCCTAATCTGGATCATGAGTTGGTTTGCTGTGTGGTGGGTGTTGCAATGTGCTGTATCAACGCATGCTCCTTACCTCTCCTCTTTTATGCTTCGTTCTTGTAATATTAAATAAGCTGTTGTTAGGTGATCTAAGATTACAATTATGAAAGTAGGAGAATCAAGCAGTCCAAAATATAAGAAGGTTGTAGATTGTTTCAAGTCTTTTATACAATTAAAAGTATGTTAAAATGACTCCTAAAGGACACAGGCAGCCAGTGTAATTCTCAGGTTTTGTATTTTGCTTACAATTCTTGCTGCTTCATCTTAGAATTATTGCAGCCTAGCTATATCTTTTTTTGATCATCCTAATAATAGTGTATTGCTCTGATTGTGCATCACTCATATCAACTTAACTACGTTTCAAATATTTCTTTCAAAAGATTTTTACTTACCATAGGCCTAATTGAGTTGATATATAACTGTGAGGATCGAAGTAGGTGGGGTGTGTCCTGGATAGCCAATTGCTGCAAGTGCTTGAAACTGTAGGTGAAAGTTTGGTCATTTTCTGTTATTTATTTATTTATGCTTTCTTCTCTCACATACTGTATGCAAAGGCTCCCTCATGGCAGATCCGGTCATGCATGAGGGTTAGTTTTTACTTTAAAATGAGTTCTGCAACAGAAGCAAGGGAGCACAGATGGCTGGTTTGGGGTACATGTTTGCACAAATATTTGCAAATAATGTTTTCCATTAACATAATAACATACAGCTTGCCTAGTAGTGCAGTTCAATGAGGGGATTCTGGGGGGCTTAAGCTACCTTTCAGAAATTCTAAATGTGTCATTTGCCCTTAACCTATTTTTCTTAGCTCCCCTTCAAAATAATTTCTGACAGCCCACACCAAATTATGTGAAAACCTCCTAACACCATTAGTTAGTTAAAAGTTTGTTCTGCAGCATATTTGACTAGTTATATATGAGCCAGAAAACTATATTGAGCTGAATGTTTTGCTTCTATCAAAACTTTTGTGTATGATCTTATCCATCAACATTTAATTGTCATTAAGCCCTCATCTGGTCCAAACAGATTGGCTAACTGTTGGTTATCATATCATGTTCAGAAGAGCCAAGCAAAATGACACCTTTTATTGGCTAACTAAAACGATTACAATATGCAAGCTTTCGAGGCAACTCAGGCCCCTTCTTCAGGCAAGATGTAATCTAGTACTACATATCATGTTCAGAAATTCTTCTGTTTTACAGAGCTGGCAATTTGAACACCTCTGATTCCTTGTCATCACTATTTTTATCTTAGTAAACCCACCACACAAGTGAGATCTTCTGATACTAGGCTTTCTCATAATTTCAAAGACTTTTTCTGCAACACTTGGTGAGCACTTTGTGGCTTTTAATTTCCGACATTGTCTCCCAGAATTTGTTTATGAAGTTTTATTAGTGAAGCCATTTAAATCTCGCTTCAAGACATGCTCCTCTTTCCTCTTGAATTGACATCTACTTGGCTGCAAACTGTACCTTTATTTATTTTTTCAGTGCAACTGAATTAACTCTAATGATACCATACTGTCATTCCAAGCTGTTCTTATAGTCACTATATTATTCTGTCTTTACTGTTAATTATAAAATGTATCCTTGTTTATTTTGAAAAGTGTCTTGTGATGGTGTTTCCTGTGAATAGCACTAAATTAAGACATACTGATTAAATTATACATTAAAATGATAACAATACTATCTCACAGTAAATACTATTCTCAAAACAGTACTCATAAATCGTAAAAGCAAATTTCTGACTCTTTCATTATCATTTACTTTCTTACATTATTTACCAACGTTTTAGTCACTAATTTACATGCTAATTGATACAAAAAAATGAAATGGCATGATGATAAATAAACTAGTAAACTGCAAATTTGCCTAAAGCATCTAATTAAAAAGCCTACTATTATCTTGGAAAATGTAAATTTGGGTTATTTTTATAGGGCATGCTTCCAATTTATAATCTCAGAGTGCTAAAGACAGTTACAGATATGTTAATTCTTCCAGTGTCTCAACAGCACTCAGTGCAAGGCACAAAAAAACCAACCGAGAATGACATGGAAGTCCATTATGGTTCATGCTCAAACAGTCACCCATGCTCATACAGGACCAAGTTAGAGTTGTGAAAATAAAATATAGTCAACAATAATCATACAAAATATATCAAAAAAACACAAAACACATGCTGTACATCACTTGAAAAAGCTCATGTGAATACCAAAAACTTCCATTGGCAGCAAAGAGTTATGTATTTCTTTCCCCTAAAAATCAATTTAATAATATCTCTTCATTGAGAAATCTGTATTGCCTGCATGTTTTAAGAAGACCTATAGTAGCAATATTGTTATTTATGAGGAACCTTAGCTGCTATTCATATCTCAAACCAAATGTTTTAATACATTCTAGCTGTTATTTGGCATCAAAATATTGAAGAGAGCAAATTCTTTTGACAAGGCTGGCCAGTCAGTCAGTATTTCATTTTAGTCTTCTGGGTACAACTTCTGGCAAAAGTCATTGGAATTTCTCTTTAATCTTTCCATACATTTTTGACACAACTATATAAAATGTCAAAACCAAAGAATTCAAAATATATGGAAGTATTACTTCTGCTGGCTTTCTCTATATAAGCTTTGCTTATATAACCAGGACTTTGACCAGGATAGATATAATTTTTTTTCTTTTTAGAATTTTGTTTTTCCATTTCCACTCCTTAGATCATTTTTAAAAGTGGCATGTACTTTCACAAAACAATTGCATTTGTTTCCCCAGCCACACATTGCACACACATAATGAAACAGATGTTAACCTCGGCCATGTTCATTTTTTGTTATGAAGAATGTGGGACTGACATGCAAAAGCACAAAATGCACATTAAAGCCAGGGTGTAGTTTCTGTATTTTTAAGTTTAATGAAGACAAGAAAAGGAAAAGTTTTTGCTGTCCTTTTTTCTACTTGAAATGAAAAAAGAAGTGAACATATGTAAGGAATATACACATTGCAAAAATTCCTTTAATTTAGGTAAGATGTATCTGATGTAGACTTTGTAGAGAATTGTTTAAATCCTTTGACTAATACTCCATGTTATGCTCTGTTTACTCATAATACATAATGAGTATAACAATAAGTTACGTGCCAAAAAAATAATCAAAGAGGTGTACATGTGGGATGTAAGGGGAGCATGCTCAAGATGTTTATGGACCACTAAAAGATTGAACTGAATGACACCAGGTGGTGCGTTTCTAATAGTATCATCTAACAGCTAACAGAAGCTGACAGTAAAGATAAAGTTGTGAAGGGCATGCATGGCCTGAAGCGCAGGACCCGATCTTTAGGTGGCCTAGTAGTCTTAACAATAGAAATGTGAATTTGATGGAGCAGATCATTGGATTGAGGTGAAGAAGAAAAGTTGCAGATTAAGCTGTATTTAATTTAATAAAGACAGTTGTCTGAATAATGATAATAATACATTACATTTTGTGAAATGTTAATTTTATTTTGATCATTTCTATTAGATATGGCACAACACAATGTCAGTACTGAACCAGTACTTGCAAGAAATGCTAAATTGGTTATTGGAAAAAAGAAAAGTAAGAATCCGAATTGATTCTTCAACAGATCTAATTCAACTGCTTATAAACATGGTTAGGACAACATGCCATAAAATATAAAGTAAAGTAGATCAGTTGAAAAAAGAACCCATGTGAATCCAAACATTAACATGAGAATAACATTCGTGATATACTTACTACGTGCAGGAAAATTGTAAATTACTTTAAACACTCACAGCTATCTTATACCATAATAAAAAAAATATAAATATATATATATATATATATATATATATATATATACTGTATACATATATATAGTAAAAGGAAATCCTGTGGAATGAATAACTAGTAGATGATACGTGATACGGGAAGCAGCACACACAGATACAGGTGTCTCAGTGCACATCATTCAATGCACAAAACGTAGATTTACACAATAATGGAACATACACTATGAAAATCTGTTGACCCGCAACAGTTAAAGAAACGACAAGTGTAATTTCAAAGAAAACACAATTCGGTCAGGTGTATATTTATGATGACGGAGAAACGATTAGAACGTGAGCAGCAGAGACACAAAGTAGGAAAAAGGACAGCGGCTGTAAAGACTTTAAAAAGATCGAAGGGCAGCGCGACGGCAGCGCCGCACCACCTCCACCCCCGTCCCGGGAGCGAGCGAGCGGGCAACGTTATACGTCCTGCATGAAATTTAACCACACCTGGGGCCGTAAATAAAAGGGACAACTATTGTTTTTAGAACATCACGCGAGACCAGCCAGTAAGCCATCATTTAAAACAGGTCCTCAGGCATCTAACCTAGTAGTTGTTGGACTGCATCTGTCAGACAAGCATCATGTGCTCCCAGCTCTTAAAACAATGACAAGAGACAAGCAAAATGTGCAGCTCACCAATAGCAGGAAGACAGCAGATGATGTGACGGCATATCCTTAGCGTATGTTCAGACGCACCTCCCCTTCACAACGTGTATATTGCCTGCCTAAGGTAAAGTCATCCCTGATGGAGGATCGCAGGAATCGTGTGAAAGAGGTGTCATTTCATCTGATTAGTGCTATTTCAACTGTGGAATGGCCAAATGGAGGAGGCAGCTTGATGAATGAGGTATCCAGGACTTAAGACAAATCCAAAGCATATTATATGATATCATCTAATATGAAATTCTACTCCTTATTTCTAGAATTTTTATTTTTATACTGTATTGAGGATTTATTCTGTTCTATGTATCGTACTGTATTGTATTGCCCCCCTTCTTTTTGACACCCACTGCACGACCAACCTGCCTGGAAAGGGGTCTCTCTTTGAACTGCCTTTCCCAAGATTTCTTCGATATTTTCCCAACAAGGATTTTTTTTTTGAGGAGTTTTTTTCGTGTCTTCTTAGAGGGTCAAGGCTGGGGGGCTGTCAGGAGGCAGGGCCTGTTAAAGCCCATTGTGGCACTTCTTGTGGGATTTTGGTCTATACAAAAAATAAATTGTATTGTATTGTATATCCGGTAAACCAAACACGGGGGTGGGCGAGCAGGGGGTGGAGCCCCCTAGTGTGTATATAAAGTTTGGGCACACCTCCTCATTCAATGTGTTTTCTTTATTTTCATGACTGAAGGCATCAAAACTATGAATGAACACATGTGGAGTTATGTACTTAACAAAAAAAGATGAGATAACTGAAAACATGTTTTATATTCTAGTTTCTTCAAAATAGCCACCCTTTGCTCTGATTACTGCTTTGCACACTCTTGAAATTCTCTCGATGAGCTTCAACAGGTAGTCACCTGAAATGGTTTTCAATTCACAGGTGTGCCTTATCAGGGTTATTTAGTGGAATTTCTTGCTTTATCAATGGGGTTGGGACCAGCAGTTGTGTTGTGCAGAAGTCAGGTTAGTTGGACGATCATTTATTTTTCAACAGGACAATGACCCCAAACACACCTCCAGGCTGTGTAAGGGCTATTTGACCAAGAAGGAGAGTGATGGAGTGCTGTAAATGGTCATGAAAATAAAGAGGAGTTGATGTGTCCAAACTTTTGGCCTGTACTGTATATATATATATATATATATATATATACTAGCAAAATACCCGTGCTTCGCAGTGGAGAAGTAGTGTGTTAAAGAAGTTATGAAAAAGAAAAGAAAACATTTTAAAAATAACATAACCTGATTGTCAATGTAATTGTTTTATCACTGTTATGAGTGTTGCTGTCATCAAGGATTTGATTATCATTATTTCTTTCAATCAGGTTTGTATTTGGAGGACGTGTTGTTTTGAAGTTACATTCCGTGTTTGTCAACCGTTGTAAAGATAACAGGTTTTATTCATTGAAGTGTTCACTACCCAAATCGCTACTCATGAATGTAAGATGTTTAACAGGCATTCCCGGTATTAACTTGTGGATTTTCCTGCGAATATTTAGCGGCAGCGTGTCTATGAACTTGTGGAATCTCTTGCGAGTATTTAGCGACAGCATCTTGTAACGGTTGTCACAAAATTTTTTATTGTGTGCCTTTAAAAATTTCTGCCGCGTGCTTCCTTTTAGAGATTATGTCCCAGTAATTAACCGTCTATGGGATAACTGTTTAAGAAGAATTGGGGGCAAACTACGCCTGTGGGTCCTTGCTAAACGTACCATGGTGTGACGTAAGGGGAACTGACTGTAAAAAGGCAAGGAGGCGCGTATTTTGAAAGAAAAGGGAGATGACAGTGAGGGAGCGGAAAAGTGAGAAGGAAAAACTGTTTAAATAAAGAACTATGAAGGTGAATGGAAAGAAGTAGCCAGCGGTAAAGCAAGGAAGACTCCGTAATAAGGACGGTTGGGTGCACGTAGAAGGTGTAACAATAAGATTGTTAATTCTTATGATAATGTTCCCGCACGGAGGGTTTAGAGAGACGCACTGGGAGAAGTATAGAATAGGGAAGCCCGTGTGACTGTTCTGCTGTTCTCCTTCGACAGTTCTGTGGCTCTGCATATTTGTATGCACCTCTCTAAAGTCAGTTTGTCTTTTCTCAGTAATCTTTGTTGCAAACTTGCATCACTGGTTCCGCACACAATTTGGTCTCATATAAGGGAACTTTTAATCTCCCCGAAATTGCATGTGCCTGCTAACACTCTCAGATCTGTGACGTAGTTGTCTATATTTTCTCCCCTTGCCTGATTTCTTGAAAAAAATCTGAACCTCTCTAAAGTTTCGTTTATTTTCGGGTTGTAATGTTCATCAAATTTACGTATCATCAAGCTCATGGTTAACTCATCAGATCTTACATCACCGGTCAGCGCCTGACACGATTCTCTGCCGCTCTCTCCAATAAAATAACGGAATAATCTGACCTTAGTGTTTTCCTCTGCCTCTGGCATTGCAAGTTCTGTGTATAATCTGAACTCGTTCTTCCATGTTCTCCATGACTTCGCCAGGTCTTTAGCATCGAGGCTTTATACCCTGCGTCTTTTCATTAAACTTGTATTTCACGAATATCTTGTGCGATCTTGCGATGTCCATGGCTTTATTTAATTTTAGCTCAGACCCGGCACTTAAAAGTTTCTCTCGCACTTTCGCTGTGTTTGTGCCAAACACTATTCTATCCCAGACCATCTCATCTTCGTTTGCATAAGCACAGTCCTTCACCAGCAATTTTAATTCCGTTAGAAAGTGATCAAAAGTCTTGTTTATACCCTGCGTCCTCTCAGTAAACTTGCATCTCACGAATATCGTATTCGTCTTAGGCATGACAAATGCGAGCGGCAGCGTGTCTATGAACTTAATTTAAACTTAAGCTTTACACCTTGCTTTCCTATTTGTTTGCATAAGCACAGTCCTTCACCCGCGAATGTTTACCTTATATGGACAGGCACTCAATTATGTGGGAGGCGTGATGATGCAGGACGCAACTCCGCCTCACACGGCGACCGAGCTGCAGGCTATGGCCGTATATATGGACAAAAGTAGGTTCCAATTATGACCGTTACGCGTAGAATTTCGAAATGAAACCTGCCTAACTTTTGTAAGTAAGCTGTAAGGAATGAGCCTGCCAAATTTCAGCCTTCCACCTACACGGGAAGTTGGAGAATTATTGATGAGTCAGTGAGTGAGTGAGTCAGTCAGTCAGTGAGGGCTTTGCCTTTTATTAGTATAGATATATAGCTAGAGAACATGTAGGTAGAATTGAATATGCCACCTATACATCTGCAGCAAGACATGCAAACAAGGTGGAACAGTGTTCATTATGTAATAGAGAATCTCTTACTTCACATATATGCTTATTCAGTGGCATACAACTTGCCAGCCACTCTGAATGCAAACCAATGAGGATTACTGGAGAAAACCTTTGGAGTTTCAACCACTGTTTGTATGTGTGATTAGAACACATTATACTATAGTCCAGTCTTCCAGTCAGAGGAGTATAACGGCAAGGTGCTCACGGAAGGTGGTGTCTCATTCTGGACTGACACATGAGAAAGATGGAGATCCAAATCACACCCGATCACTTTAGGTACTCAAATACTATCAAATTATGTTTTGTAGAACTGTCATTGTGCGCTTTCTTTTTTGTATCCTTCTGTTACTATGGGATGACCCGGCTGGTGCCCCAAAATTTGTTGAGATCAATTTTCATACCTTGCACAAAATATACAGTCAGCCCCTAATTTTAACCTAATCTTGAACATATAGAAATATATACTTTTTTAATGTGAATTTTTGATTCACAGCATTGATCCAAATACCAATAACACGCATAAAATTCAGCTCTGCCCCGCCGAAACATTAAATATGGCACTATTAAATGTTAGAGCTTTAACTAACAAGACATTTCTTATAAACGATCTTATTAGTGATAGAAACATTGATTTTATTGCTCTAAGTGAAACGTGGCTTAACTCAGACGGCGCGGCAGTTTTAATCGAATCTGCGCCTCCGGATTACAGTTTTACTCGTGCAGACCGCCAGGGGAAAAAGGGAGGCGGTTTGGCAAACATTTACTCGAGCCGGTTAAAATGTAAAGATGTTAGTTTTGGTAAATTTAAGTCCTTTGAGTATCTCGCCGTTGTTATTCATGGAGATTCTCACATCCTAGTATTATCCGTGTATAGACCTCCTAAATATAACGCGTCTTTCTTTGATGAATTCTCTAACTTAATGTCAATTTTAATTACAAACTATGACACACTCTTAATAGTCGGCGACTTTAACTTTCATATCGACAATCAGTGTAACCAAAAAGTAAAAGAATTCATGAACCTTCTGGACTCTTTTGATTTGAGACAGCTCATTAATCAACCTACACATAAAGCAGGTCATACGTTAGACTTAGTGATTGCTAAAGGACTTAAAGTTGATATAAAGCAGGTCATTGATATTGGTCTATCAGACCATTTCCTTCTACTATTTAATATAGAAATAAAGATAGAAAACACTCATGAGAAGCATTTTGTTAAAAAACGCTTCTTTGACTCATCAGCAGCTTTAAAACTTACAAACATTCTAAGCAATCAGTCCGTTTTTAGTGCCAACTATAATAGCGAGGATAATGTAAATAGTAAAGTGGAAAACTTTAATTCTAAAGTAAGAGCTGCTGTTGACATAGTTGCACCTGAAAAGTACTTCTAGTACTGTTATTCCATGGAAGACCCAAAAAGTGTCTGATTTAAAAAGAACATGCCGTAGAGCTGAGCGTAAATGGAGGAAAGCTAAACTAACTATCCATTATGAGATATTGAAGGTTAAAATAACAGAATACAATAACACAGTCCGTCTTGAGAGGCGCTGCTATTTCTCTAATATTATAAACAAAAATGCTAGTAATCCCAGAGTCTTATTTTCTACAATTGATCGTCTGTTAAACCCAGGTAACACAAAGGAATGCCCCCAGAATACTTCCAGTGAAACCTGTGAGAACATTGCTGTATTCTTCAATCAAAAAATTAATGATATTAGAGATAACATAGTATATCTCCCCAACACTGCAGAACCTCCAAAGCCCCGGTACTCCATTATAATCAAATTAAATGCTTTCACCAGGATAGATTTACCTGAATTACATAGTATAATCTCTCAACTGAAACCCTCCACCTGCGTCCTTGACCCAATACCAACAAGGTTTTTCAAAGAAGTATCAGGCGTGCTAATTGACAATATTCTTGACATAGTTAATTTGTCATTAGATACGGGGGTCTTCCCAGACTGTCTTAAGACTGCTGTAGTTAAACCCCTGCTCAAGAAAAATAATCTTGACCCCTCTGCCTTTGAAAATTTTAGACCCATCTCTAACCTGCCCTTCTTAACTAAAATTCTAGAGAAGGCAGTCATTATGCAGTTAAATGACCACCTCAATAAACATGCTATTCTTGATAAATTTCAGTCAGGTTTCAGAACAAATCACAGCACAGAAACTGCACTCGTTAAAGTAGTAAATGACTTGCGGGTAAATGTGGACAGAGGCCATTTATCTGTTCTCATTCTCTTAGATCTGAGTGCCGCATTTGACACCATTGATCACAATATTCTTAGAAATGGCCTTAGTCAATGGGTCGGCCTCTCTGGCAGTGTCTTAAATTGGTTTGAATCCTACCTGGCAGGTAGAAAATTCTTTGTGAGTTGTGGTAATCACATCTCAAAGACACATGATATCAGATATGGTGTTCCACAAGGCTCTATGCTGGGTCCGCTGCTGTTCTCAATCTATATGCTTCCGTTAGGTCAGATTATCTCAGCGCACAACGTGAGCTACTACAGCTATGCTGATGACACACAGCTGTACTTATCAATAGCACCTGATGACTCCGACTCTCTCGATTCACTAACACAATGTCTTACTGGTATTTCTGAATGGATGAATAGTAATTTTCTCAAACTAAATAAAGAGAAAACTGAAATTTTAGTAATTGGCAATAATGGATTCAATGAGGTTATCAGAAATAAACTTGATGCATTAGGATTAAAAGTTAAGACGGAAGTAAAAAACTTAGGGGTAACTGTTGACTGTAATCTGAATTTTAAATCGCATATTCATCAGACCACTAGGACAGCATTTTTTCACTTAAGAAACATAGCAAAAGTTAGACCTCTTATATCATTAAAAGATGCTGAGAAATTAATTCACGCTTTTGTTTTCAGTAGACTAGATTACTGTAACGCACTCCTCTCAGGACTACCCAAAAAAGACATAAATCACTTGCAACGAGTGCAGAATGCAGCTGCTAGAATCCTAACTAGGAAAAGAAAATCCGAGCACATTTCTCCAGTTTTGATGTCACTACACTGGTTGCCTGTGTCATTCAGAATTGACTTTAAAATTCTGCTTATGGTTTATAAAGCCTTAAATAATCTCGCTCCATCTTATATATCGGAATGTCTGACACGTTATATTCCAAATCGTAACCTTAGATCCTCAAATGAGTGTCTCCTTATAATTCCAAAAGCTAAACTTAAAAGAAGTGGTGAGGCGGCCTTCTGCT
>JANRMT010062807.1:56770852-56788093 GCA_026402145.1 Polypterus bichir lapradei | reverse complement strand
CACTGGTTACCTGTGTCTTTCAGAATTGACTTTAAAATTCTGCTTATGGTTTATAAAGCCTTAAATAATCTCGCTCCATCTTATATATCGGAATGTCTGACACGTTATATTCCAAATCGTAACCTTAGATCCTCAAATGAGTGCCTCCTTATAATTCCAAAAGCTAAACTTAAAAGAAGTGGTGAGGTGGCCTTCTGCTGTTATGCACCTAAAATCTGGAATAGCCTGCCAATAGGAATTCGCCAGGCAAATACAGTGGAGTACTTTAAAACACTGCTGAAAACACATTACTTTAACATGGCCTTCTCATAACTTCACTTTAACTTAATCCTGATACTCTGTATGTTCAATTCATCATAATAACTATTCATAGTGGCTCCAAAATCCATACTGACCCCTACTCTCTCTTCTGTTTCTTTTTCCGGTTTCTTTGTGGTGGCGGCCTGCGCCACCACCACCTACTCAAAGCATCATGATGCTCCAACATTGATGGACTGAAAGCCAGAAGTCTACGTGACCATCATCATCAAGTCCTTTCATGAAAACCCTAAATACAAAGAGGACTTTTTGATTTATGTTAGGTAGATTGCCCAGAGGGGACTGGGCGGTCTCTTGGTCTGGAACCCCTACAGATTTTATTTTTTTTTTCTCCAGCCTCTGGAGTTTTTTTTTGTTTTTTCTGTCCACCCTGGCCATCGGACCTTACTTATTCTATGTTAATTAATGTTGACTTATGTTTATTTTTTATTGTATCTTCTATTTTTCTGTTCTTCATTTTGTAAAGCACTTTGAGCTACATTTTTTGGTATGAAAATGTGCTATTTAAATAAATGTTGTTGTTGTTGTTGATGTAAGAAGGACTATACTGACAGCCAAAAAAACAGCATTACTAATTTTGCTAAAGAAATAATTACCCTTTATGAACAAGATAAATGCATTAAAGATGAACCAATAAGTGGTGATTTTTGCCTTTATAGTTGTTCAAGGTGAAGTAGCTAAGTCAGCATGATACTGCGTTATACACAAATGATTTTTTCAGAGTAATATTCATTTCAAAGGCTGATCAATAAGATAAATAACGTCAAATTACAAAAAGTCAGTTATAATTACCTTTTTGTTTACAGTTAAAGTACATATAGATTTTATTATATTTATATTTTGATTGATTTTTTGATGTAGTGATTAAGTATTATACAATAATTTCAATTCCTGTATTTAAAGTTCTCTATTTGTGTAAAAATGTATACTTAAAGTAATATATTGAGTGTTTTTATTAGAATTCAATTAATTAAAATAAAGCTGAGGTTTTGTCATGTTGTTGTGTATCTTTCTTGTAAGGTAGTAGAATGTTTACCTGGATAGATTGAACATATTTTTTTAGATTGTTCTCATAAATGAGGCCTGATTGACACAAACAGGTCATTTAAAGCTTGTAATTGTTAAAGAGAAGAAAATATTAGATTGGTAACCGTATTGATAGATACTAAATGTTTCAAGATTGATATCAACGTCAGAATAGGCAACATGGTGTCATGCCATCTTTAATTATGTTTGCATATTTTTTCTTAGGGTTGCTGGCACATTGTAGCTGCAGATGTGACACTCTGAGTATCATGCTAGCTCAACTGATTTTGGCAGGTTTAGCTATAAAAGGTGCATTTAGGATCTTCTGAGAGGCTCAGTGCTCAAACATAGGAAACAAAGCATTTCAGGAATAGATTACTGGCTTTGAATATTATTTCATTCTGACTACAAATTTAATATTATCTTTGTAACATGATAAAACGTTATTGAAAAGGTAGCTAGCCTTTAATAGTGTTTCCATTTGACATTGAGTTTAATTTTGTTCTTTTACCGTGATGAAATATAAAAGATGTATTCAATGCAATGGCTCTGCTAATAATATTGATGGTGTTTAGCTTCTCCATAAATGGAAGATTGTTTAAAATCTGTATTGTTCACTACAATATCTGTTCAATAGAATATTTCAGTCACACAGATGAATACATAAAAAAAAGATAAAGTGTTCGGTGGAAGTTGTAGCTGTGGAATTCGAAACATGATGTGTATAGTGATATGATTTAAAACAGCAGGTGTGGACAGATCTAATGCAAGGTTCCAGGTAAAGAAAATAAAGCAGTTATGGAAGTCCTCCATATTTTTGAATTTCTTTAATTCTTTCACTGTAGTGGTTGCCAGCATGATGAAGATGTCACAGTACCACAAGGACTTAACTAAGCTGTAGAGCAGTTTTCTCCAAGAATAATAATAATAACAGAGATAATGTTGTCATTTATACTTCTTTCTTGTACAAATTAAGTTGGATCTATTTTTTAGAGAAAGGAAAACAGAAAATAACAGTGAACAGAAAAAGTATCTGAGGCAATCAGTTGACAGGACTTTGTTTTATATACTTCCTTTAATAGTAAATCTGAATAGGCTGTCAGTTGTTGAGTCTGTACTCATCAGAAGACTTCATGCTTCATGGGTATGATTCATGCTTCAAACTAAGAAGATTAAAAAAAAGTCATTACTTTTGTGGCAACCAAGGAAACTAGACTGACCTGGACTTACAAGCCCTGCATATAATACCTTGGTCAGATTTGAAAATTCATGTATAGCTTCAAGTCAAGTCAAGTCAAGTGGGCTTTATTGTCATACCATATATACACATACCTTTGTACATTATATAATGGCATGAAATTACATTTCTGATGGCCACAGTGCAATGTTTTGATAATACATACAGCAACATAACAATACAGGGAGTGAATAATTTTACATAAGGGAATTGAGAACAAGGCAAATATACAATTGAAAAGGAATGCAGAACAGATGAGTAATTAGATTAGAGCCTATGATGATGGGTTACACACAGAAACAGGGAGTAACTTGTGGTTAGTGCAGAAGTTATGCTTGTCATAGACAAACAAAAACACATACAGACAGATGTCAAGGAATAAATGATCAAATTGTATTCAAGGATACCTAAAAGGTGCAAATCCAGGGCTCTATAATTAGTGTGCCAAATTTAATAACCACTGTGACAGACTGGTGCCCTGTCCAGAGATTGTTCCTGCCTCCTCTGGATAATTGGGTTTAGAAGAAGGATGGATGGATGGATATAGTAATCTCTTAACAGGTTATGCTTGTCATAGACACAGCAGAGATTACCAAAACATGTTCTAAGATGCTCAAAAAGTGTAAGTCCACTGAAAAGTTGAAATTTCAAACCTATTCATTTCTCCTATGCTATATACGATTAGATGTACTATGCATCTGTGCTTGTAGTTGAGCATTGGAAAGGCAACCTTATAGACAAACTGGAAGTATAGTTTTAGATGTTTTTTGTTATTTTGTAAAGAATTTCAGTCTGTCTGATGTTTGAGAATTCCAGCAAATGTCACACATCGCCATCATAAGCAGTAGGCATATCACATCTTGAATACTGTATGATCTCTAAAAATGCATGTTTACATATCCATCAGACTTAATATACATGTTTAGAATGGAAACAAAGGAACTTTTCACTATTCAAACTTTAATGTTTTGTTTTTTTGTGTTTGATTTATGAATTTTACTGGAATTGTTTGTGAATCAAATTGAGTCAGAAAACAGTAAACAGTGGAAATGTACTTAAAGTACAAGGAATTTTTTACCAGAATAGCTTATACCAGTCCCTGCTGGACTGCTCAATTAATTTAATAAAAGTTCAATGACCTTGTTGCCTGGTTGAAGATATCAGAGTGACAGTTCTCCTCTCTTGCAGAGCCAAAAAAGTGCAGACATTGCTAGTTTTAATCTTTCTCGCCTGAGTGGGCCATTACCCGCCTTGTCAGACTGCCAGATTAAAATTCCTGGGCAATGTGCAGGCACCTCCTGGACTCTCTGCGAAAAAAAATCAAACATGTGAGATGAATAACTTCTATAAAATGGCAGTGATCTCAACAGATGGAAAGTGCACTGGTTATACACTTGTACAGTATGTCTTTTCTGCATTAAACCTTTCACAGCCCAACCTGTCCTTACCATATTTGCTAAATTTGGTCCCTAGTGAGAAGCTCAGTTGCAGGAGCTGAAAACCACAACAAACATAATTACATCCTTCTGGGGCTATGATGGTATTGATATTTTCTGTGTATTATAAAGAAAAAAAACACAGTAGCAACTGAAATGAGTTACCACAAGCCACAGGGCGTGACTAGATGTCATATGGTGTTTATCTGATCAAAAGAAGAGACTTCTAGAGTGGGAGCTGTGCACCATGCTGGGAAAAATCATAATCTCTCAGTAGTTAACCTGGGAAGAGGTGTGCCATATTGAATGATGCGCCTCAGGCCAGGCAAAGATTTAGTCTTCAATCATTTACACTAATTTGGAAGTTGATATGGGGCAGCAAGCCCATTATTTGTAGCTGCTGTGTAAATTCTGGATACATGATAGGTACTTTCTCTTTATAAAAATCTGGAAATGAAAGGAACAATGTTTCCTAACAGCCACAGGAATTTAAAGATCACCACAGACATGAAAGTAAATTTATGAGGCAGACAGTGTTTTCCTGGTAGGAAGGAATGAGGTGACTCAAAGAAGATGATGCAAAGGCAAGACAATTTTGGAGGAAACTAGTGGCTACAAGTGTTGCCTTGCCTATATACTAAGGTCCAAACAGCCCTTTCAGTTACTTGGTGCTTGGTGTGGTTCTTTCTACATTTTTGACTCTCCTTTTCATTTGCTTGTTTAATTGTGTTCTTGTATTCGCTGTTCTTAGTGGATAGACACAAAGACTACATACTGTAAGGATCTGGAGGGTTTGAAAAGATGGAGGAATGAAATGAACCTCTTTACACTGATTTTTGGTGGCCCTAAAAAGGACCATTGGCATCTTCAGCACAGCTTAGGTCTTCAGTAGTGACATTCACTCCAAACCGCTATGTCCATTTTTCTGCTAACACACACCACTTGGCTCTGCCTTACTCTTACTCTTACACTTTCTCCAGGCACCATTAGCTGACCTGAAGCTTGCTGGTGGCCACACATCTAGGCCTATGGACTTTAGGAGCCTGAAATAATGATTAAAGCACTTTCTAAGTGCTATGTGTCAGAAGGGGACCTTGTTTTTCGATTTCCTGGATAATCCAGTTACTGATTGTGTCAGGGTTGTCTGCAGGATGTAGGTATTGCTGTCTGGCAAAGGAGTCACTGCTTTGAAGTCTAGCTGGTTGAGTATACAAAAATACAAAGTTGTGGTAATAGACCTGCTCCTCCCTTGGAGGATGTGTGTATTTACCTGACTTGGATATTACATGTCTGACGCTATTGGTTTCTAATCAGCATATCTGTACTTAGTCATGATTGGTAACAATACATTTTGTTAACTTGTGTTTTCATTAATTGTTAAACCCAGGAAATTTAGATGTGCCATTGTTTAATCCAATTGTCCAGAACTGATAATTGCAGGGACTGAAGGAGATTTAAGCTACTGGGCAGCAGAAGGCAGGGAGAGGGACGGTCCACTGGGAACGCTGCCAAGAAACTCGGACAGAGCACAGGGGCTCATAGGCAGACGAGGGTACCTGGCTGGCACGACGTGAGGCACAAGGATGGCAACACTTATTTCCAAGGAGGAAGAGACCGCTCCACAAGGAGACGCCGGTTGTGGGTCCAGCGAGAGAGGGAAGCCGCATGAAAGGACCAAGCAAAGCTGGCAGACGAGAAATGAGGCGTTCCTAGGTGACAGCAACACAAGGAGTCCAGAGTGGGAAAAAAGGAATGATGAAGAGATGCTGACAGGCTGCAGTAATAATAAAATGATGACATTGTCTCTCTATTATAAAAAGAAATCCTGGAATGCAAAAGCAAGGCGACGATATGTGATTTTCTCGGAAGTTCTCAAAACACATTTAAAAGACCCGCGAGACAAAAGAGACTTGCCACAGAGCATCTCGTGGGGACCGTAAACATGAGACTTGGTGCCAAGTGATGGTGCCAGGGCCGTCTTCCGGGGACGTGGAACATGAGATTCTGGCAAGACACGCCCTACTCACAAATGATATCATACAAGAGCACATGCATCAAAAAACAGTCAGTCGTGTAAAAGCACGTAGCGCACACACATACTGTGCTCTCAACACATATAAAGCGTATCAGGACAATACGGAGAATAGACACCCAAAGGCAATGGAGAGAAAAGAAGGCAGATAAGAGATTATGCAACCAGTAAAATTAGAAACTATTGCAGTGTCCCAGCCAGGTTGCGGCCTTTTTGGTTTTAAGAGACTGTTCGGTCCAATTGACGAAGGGTGGAGTACAGCACGGAAGACTGATAGCGTGGTATTGATTGATGCGGTAAGGGGTGGCGAGACACAGAGGATGAGGGGGTGGAGAGCGTGCTAGAAAGTTGTGTTTGGGGATACGAAGTCAGCAATTGTTCAAGCAAAACTTTTGTGACACTTTATCATGTCAGTCACTACAGTATCAAAGAAAAGATAGAAAAGATTGCATTACTGCAAAACAAAAGGTGATTAATCATTATAACCAGGTGTAATTGAAAAAAGAGCAGGACAAATTGAGGTCAGAAATAAATGGCAAAGAGTAGAGTCCCATTCGCATCATTCTTATGCACAAAACGTGGATTTACACAATAATAGACCATACGCTATGAGAATCTGTGGTCCCGCAACAGTTAAAGCAACGACAAGTTGAATATCAAAGAATACACAATTCGGTCAGGTGTATATTTATGATCATGGAGAAGCAATGCAAATTTTAACAGGCAAAAAGAAAGGTAATGTATATATTCCGCGAATAACATTACACACCAAAGGAAATCATGATATGCCATTCGTATTAAAATGTTTACAGTTTACTGTGAGAATAGCTTTTGCTATGACAATCAATACATCACAGGGACAAACATTAGAAAAAGTCAGATTATTTATTAGAGAAACAGAAACAATATTCACTCACGGGCAATTATACGTTGCATTGTCACAATGTGTCTCCAAAAAATATTGTTTTTAATGAAGCTTTAAAATAAAAGTGCAAATAATGAAATTGAAACAATTCCAAAGAAAAAAAAAATTGTATATCCGATTAACCAAACACAGGGGTTGGCGAGTGAAGTGAGCAGGGGGCAAAGCCCCCTAGTATTTCATAATAATCAGATGACTTATTTAATTATGCGTTTTTTCACAATTTATTGACTCATTTATATTGTCACGCGCATTCACAGGGGGAACAATTTAAAGGCTTGGGGGATAGTAATTCTTCACTGATCCAGGGTTTGGTGCTCTGTGATGCCAGTCTTTCATTTCCTCCCTCTGCAGAAAGGGAGACTGATGGCTGTCCACCTCTGATGTCACTTCTGGGATCCGCCTACCTGGACCCACCACTTCCTGGTACAACTCCTCTTTACCAGATGAGCCGCCATCTCGTTCAGTCACCCCGACAGGGTGCAAGCCTGATGCAGACTTGTTTTGCACTTACAATGCATTTTCTTTTCTTTTTTTGCTTTTCAATTATACTCATGTAAAAGACAGCAATAAATGTAGATGAATGATCTGCCGTTGTGACGTCCAAATTGGAGCAGCTAAAAGAAGAACAAGAAGAAGAATCTTTTCAGTTATGCACAGTTTGCTGCAAAGACGTTGTCTTTGTCTTGTGTTACAATATTTATCTCTGTAATTTTAAAAGTGATTGTTTATTTCATAATTGTTATTTTTTAATTTTATTATGGCACAAATTATATTACATACAGATCCTCTGCCTGGACTTAAAAAATCAGTACAGCATGGTGGCCCCATCCCCTGAAACTGTATGTTAAGGGGATAGGGCATATAATTAAATATATTAAATCATAATAGATACATAATAAATAAAACAATATCCAAAACCTTAAATACAAAGGACAAAAGCATAGTCTACAGTATACTGTTTTTTAATGAAGAATAAAAAGATCACAAAAAATGAAATTACCTTTAAGTGAGAGTTGAGACACTAGCTAAAACATGTCAGACACATTTCATTGCAGTCTACACAGCACTTATTATATTGACTAGAAGAACATTCTAGACTATAGAAGCTTAAAGCAAGCCTTTCTGCACTTACTATATTTGATGTGGAAATATTTAAAAAGCCTGCATATTGCGATCACAGTGAACACATATAGGGTAAAAGGAGGCAAGGATGTTTTGAACTTTACACAACAAAATTAAAATTGGCTCTAACCTACACTATACATTCACATAAATGACTTGGTTATTGTAAACTTGCAATGCACAAAACTGAAAGCATTTGTATTCTACCCAAAATTAATGCAATGATTTAAAAAAGACAGTATTAAGGTTTGCAGGCAGCTCTTCTTTTTATTACCATCTGCTTTTGTTGCAAGAGTTAAGTGTAACCAAGAGCAATGTCAACCTATAAATGCCCACTTTCGCGCACACATATTCATTCCAGTCCCAGAACAGTAGCTTCTCTCACACGACTGATCTCAAAAAAGATCTCTTTCACACTGGCCTGCCAACTCATTCTCTCTGTCGAATACTCTTCAGAGTCTGTAGCTATGAGTCATCCTTTTTTCATAAGGCACAGACAAGAGACACAGAGGAAGGGATTAATTTATTCTAGCAGTTCAGCAAGGGTACATGCATACTGGACTGCTGGTTGAGATTCACAAAACAGCCCAATATTCCTCTCAGAGTTTCTAATTTTATCTCTTTGAAATATATTCTCAGTATAGCAGCTGGACAAAGTCTCTCTGTTACCATTTTCAGTGGTTCAGTATCATTTATCCATAATGTACGCCTGCTTGTATTTCCTTGATATTTAAATCCAGACTGAACACTCAACTGCTCTTTTTGGCTTTTTAATTTTTGTCTTACCATTTACTAGTTTGAAAAGTTCCTACTATTACTAATTGAGCATGAACCGTATGCTAATTTGGACCAATAGCTTTGTAAGTTGTTTTGAATATTTATCAATTTATATTTTACTTTAGTTTTATATAGTGTTTGCTTTGCACCCTTCTTTGCAATTTTATTTTGTAATTGTGGTATACAGTAATCCAGTAATTAAAGATATTGAGTGTCTCCGATATCACATATGTTACAGCCATTACGATAGACAGGCCACCAGCAATAAATACGTACAATGCAAGAAAAATAGTATACAGTAAATGTGTGTACAGTGACACTAAATGTACGTACATGTACTAAGCACTGTAAGAAGAAAATTAATTATGGTTACTCACCAACAATGACACGATGACTTGTCCGATAACAATGAGTTTAATTTTACTGCACAACAAAGGAGAGCGTTACAGCCCTTGTAAAGGAGCCACTTCAGGCGATTGTGTAGCACTGCCGTTGTTCTTCTTCTGGCAGTCTTCAATCCAAATCCCTAAAGCAGATTCCATTCAGACTACTGCCTTATTACATCCACTTACAACTCGTTTTGCACCCTGGTTAAAAGGACACTGCGGCCGGAGATCTTATATTCCTTTCCTACTTTTTAAATAAAAAGAATCGTAGCCTTCAACAAATCCAAAACGTTTACCTTTTCGGCAATCGTTAACATCTTCTTCTTGCGCTTGGGCACGGCCCCTGAAGCAGTAGCAGATTGTTTTGGAGCCATAATGAAGGGCTTGACTATGCACAAAGATAAACACAAAAGAGCACAACTCTTTACACAGCGAAACACGTTGATGCTGAATGAGCGAGACGAGACTTCCTGGTTAACACTGCATTCAGCACGCAGGAACTCAACTGCGTGCTCTGATTGGTTAGCTTCTCAGCCATCCACCAATAGCGTCCCTTGTATGAAATCAACTGGGCAAACCAACTGAGGAAGCATGTACAGGAAGTAAAAAGACACATTGTCCGCAGAACCCGCGAAAAATCCGCGTTATATATTTAGTTATGCTTTCATATAAAATCCGCAATAGAGTGAAGCCGCGAAAGTCGAAGCGCGATATAGCGAGGGATTACTGTATTTTAAAGCTCCTTTTGATACTTGCTTTAAAATTGGTCAGCTAATTTTCCTGATTTATTTGGTATCTATTAGTGCTCCTTTTTTGTTTCTATTTGTATTTTTCTGTTTTAAATTTATTGTTATGATCAGTTGCCACAATAGTTAGCAGTCTAACTGGGTTAGTATCCTGTGCTTGGTTGTTGTCTGCGTGAAGTTTGTTAACGTGTCATGTGAGTGAGTTTTCCTTACCACATCCCCAAAGATTTGCATTTTAGGTTATTTTGTGACTAGTGCTTTGTCCAGGGCTGGTCCTTTCTAATATTAACAGGATAGGCTCTGACCACATGATTCAGGTCGAAAGGATTTAAGAATGTTATGGTTAATTTGTATATTTTGATTTAGATTGGAGTGGAGGATGCAATTATCTATCTTATCTAACTTATCCTCACCTGGACAAATATGGGAGGACTTTAAGGATTATGTTTTGTGACTTCTCCAATGCCTTCAGTACCATCCAGCTATCCCTTTTAAAGGGTAACTCAGATATTTGCTGCAGACCGCTGCTTGTGAGACTGGAGTACAACCAGGAATAGTCCTGCTTCGCTTATGAGGTGTATCGATAAGGTGTATTGGAGTCAGGTGAACAACTTTGTTTCTTGGTGCAGAAAAAATTGTCTTTACCTTAACATCAGCAAAGCCAAGAAACTGGTCATTGACGTTTGCTGCACCAAAGAGCCCCTATGTCACTATTCAAGGAGTGGAAGGTGGTCCACTCCTACAATTACTTGGGGGTCCACATTAATGTCAGGTTGGAGTAGTCTCAGAACACAGGGGAACTATATAAGAAAGTGTAGTGCAGGTTCTTATTCTTTAGGAGACTGAGTTCTTTTAATGCAGGAAGTGACTTCCTTCACATTTTCTACAATCTTATGATGGCCAGTGCAATTTTCTGCACTGTGGTATGCTGGGCCAGTAACAACACTTCAAGAGAGGCCACAACAAATTAACAAGCTAATTACAAGGGTGGGCAAAGTTATGGGACCCACTCTGGACCCCTTAGAGGTAGTAGTGAAGGAGAGGATGAAAACAAAACTGAGTGCCTTTTTGAACAATTCTGCATTTCCTCTCTCTGGCACACAAACACTGAGTACATTCAGCTAATGAATTATTCGGCAAAAATGTGAAACTCTACTGGGGCTCCTTTATTTCAACAGCAATACACCTGCATAATGCCACACTAGGACTGTGACAGTCAATTCAGAAATTTTCTTGTGTTCATTTCTAAATTTTTCTTCCTTTTTAGTCATTCTGGTGTGTGTTTAGACTATAGTATCTATCTATCTATCTATCTATCTTTTAGAATGTCTTGTAAAGCTTTTTTTCTCTCTAGCCTGTCATTTCACACATCCTTATTTATCTATCCTTTTTCAAACTCGTTACATATAAAATAAAGATTGATTGATGAATTGTCTTGACTTTTAAAAAATATTATGTGAAAGCAGGCAATATATTAAAAACATGATTTTTGAAATTTAACAAAAGTATTGTTCATATGTTATTGTAATGGAAATGAGGCAAGGCTTTTTGTCAGTATGGAAAACACTGAATGCATAACAACAATAGAAGGATACAATAACAACCATAAATTTTCAACTGTATTGAAATGAAGAACAGTAGCAATTGTAGTTTGCTGTATTGCCACAGACATTTCTGTAATGCAAATAAAAGTCATGAGTTAGTGCAAGTTTAACCCTTTCAAGTGATCTGTTGATTTTTTTTTTAGCTATGACCCTGTTATTGTAAGAGATAAAAAGAGAAAGAAATCAAATTATCTAAATAAAACTTGAGAAATTTTTTCAGAATATATTAATAAAATTTCACTATTAATTATTTGAAGATTTCAAAATATACAATTTCCTCAAGATTAGACTTAATTTTCTCCTGCAGCTTATGTTAATTTAATTAACATATAAATAGTTCCCTTCTGCCCTGCCTTCACTTTAATCCCAACTATAAAATGTCTACAAAAGTTTAATCTCTTGAACATTTGATATCATTTGTTCATTCCCTGTTGATTTGTTTCCACACTAAACTCTAAGCTATTGATAAAGATTGGCCATTCAGTCTACAAGCTTTCCATTTCATATTAAAATATGCACAATATCACAGGGTTAGGATCTGAATTTCTCCTGGTTGATGCTTTCAATGACAATACATGTTTGGTTGTTCCTTGAATGTACACTTCCCTTTTTCAATAAAAACTTCCAAATATTTTGCAAAATTACAATTAACTAATGTCCTCTTTACCCCTATGTTTTTGTTGAATTAAATTTAAGCTAAACTTGCGCAATACTCCCATAATATTAAACACATCTGTCATTTTTCCATTTAAACTGTGGTAAATATATCCAAAATTTAGGCTTCAAATCTGTCACAATGTGTCACACATCTCTTTTTTAGAATGTACCTTAACTTAATAATACTCACAAAGGTGATCCCAAAGCATTGCACATAAAGCAGGAATTGGCCATTGAAGGTCATTCTCATACACAGTCACACTGTGGGTGAGTTTAAAGTTATAAAGTAACCTAACATGCATGTCTTTGGGAATGTTATAGGCAAATTGTAACACTTAGAGAAACAGAGACAGTGAGCAGGCAAGAATTCAAACTCAAAAGTTTGTTTATCTTGAGAATTCTAAGATGGTCTGTATCTTGTGATTGCAATGCATGCTGTGGTATTATAAGCATTAAACAAATACAATAAAACCTCGATTATCTGTCAGGACCAAGGCCTTGAAGGATAAGAGAAAAGAAAGATAACAGAACAGCTACTTTAAAAGTGATATACAGGAGATTAGTTTAGTGAATAGTCATATTTATTTACAAAAAAAAAAAAAAATATATATATATATATATAAACAAAATATAGTATCAACAACATGAATTAATTTACATAATATTGTAATGACCAGAGTAATAAGCAAGTACAACTCAGAGGTACAGGAGTTTTCTACATTTTACTTGGAGTCTTCGTACGTAACAAACAGTGCCCTGTCTTATACTCTGTTATCTGGGTTACAGAGCACATCTCCAAAACTATAAAAAAAAAGCTTTCCCTACCAATAATTATCTTCTGGCACTCAAGTTCTATCTTTTTTCTATACTGCAAACACTCCTGCTTATTGTCTCCTGACTCCCTATTCAAAACTTCCTTCCACCATACCTTCCTTTTTTATCCTAACTTCTCCTCTCACTCATCTCCTAAGAGGCGTGCCCACCCTTCACAGAACAGAAGCCCTTCACCCTGTCCTATCGCTTACACATCATTCCGCCCTTCCTACTCCTGCATAGTGCATCACAAGCTGTCTGCACATCACAATATATTAACAAAACATAAAATAAAAAAAATGTAAAAGAAAATTACAATGCAGAAGAACATTAACATTAATGCAGAATAACATTACTGTCAGTGGTTTCCATTTTCAACACATTTTTTCTATTTTGTCTGCATCACGCTTTATATCGTTCACTGTTGCTCTTCCTACTCTGTAAATTGGAGCAATACTTGAAGCACTTTTGCCAGTTTGTACGTTTAATAATTTAAATTTTTTTTTGACAATTCCAACACCACACTCATATGTTTATCAGCCATAACAATTTATAGTAGTTTAATTATAACAAAAGAGAAGCCTACAAAAAAACTCGTAATCCTGGGCCACCTTAAATTCCTTTGCACTTCTCCATCAGCGTCTTTTGTTTTGTAAATGTGTCCAGCAGCACAAGCATCAAGCAGGCTGCTGTCCCATCCCCCCAACGCCGCAGCTACAGGAAACACTGCAGTCTACCTGTGACTTTACACTGTAGGAAGATAAGTAAATAAATATAGGTAAATAACATTTGATGTGGTGTTTATATAAGTAACATATACATTTTTTTCATATAAAGACCACCAAGAAACATAATCTCAAATGGAACTTTGCACTATACCTTGGTGAGCTCTGTAAGCCCTGCTGTTTCATTAAAGGACATGCATTTGGCAGGATGACGGCCAACCTCTTGCTGCATCCAAACAGTGCCATCTTTCGCCTTTACGCCTGGTGCAGCTGCATTGTTCTTATGTGTGAGCGGACGTTTCTTGTGGGGAGGACTTCTGTTCTCTTTTTCCGATATAGAACTCTCATCCTCATCTGAGTCCACCTCTGTTATAGCACGTCCTTATTTGAAAACAGCAGTGTCAGATCTGGGGAGCATGAATGTGACAGAATAAAACTGAATTAAAAAAACAAATGTTATCCTTTACAAGTGCCATAAATTTGCACCGGCCGTTACAGACTCAAATTAAATGTATATTTTTATTGTATAATAGTAACAATAAGAGCAGCTCACTACTCAAAATGGTAATTCTGTGCAGCATCAAACCCAAAATCTTTTGATTATGAGTCAGCAGTTCATACTGATGCACCACCCAAGCGGTCATTTCAGCGTCGTACCCAAACCCAATTTCTTTTTCTTCGGTTATATTCATAACTAGCAAAATACCCGCGCTTCGCAGCGGAGAAGTAGTGTGTTAAAGAAGCAATGAAAAAGAAAAGGAAACATTTTGAAAATAACGTAACATGATTGTCAATGTAATTGTTTTGTCACTGTTGTGAGTGATGAGTGTTGCTGTCATATATATATATTGTGAACCCGGCCCGGACACAGACAGGCGGACATGTTGGTTTGTCACCACCACACGTTTATTTACAATATTTACACTAATGAAATGGTCACAAAGACCCCAGTCTATTGGTCACTCAGACCCAGTCACGTGCACATAATACCCCAATCAAAGTCCTGGCCACTCAATGCCTTGTCTTCGGGCCGCCTCCACACTCTTCTCGTGCCTCGTCCTTCTTCCACCCGACTCCAGCCCTGAATGAATGGAGACGGCCCCTTTTATAGGGTTCCCGGATGAGCACCAGGTGTTCCCGGCAATCCTCCTCTGGCCACGCCCCAGTGTGGCGGAAGTGCCGGCTGCTCTCCGGGCGCCGTCATAAGTCTTCCCCCCAGCACTTCCTGGTGTGGCGGAAGTGCTGGGGTAACAGGTCCCCAAGGCATCGGGGCGCCTCCTGGCGTTGACCACGGGCCCCTACAGGGTGGAGCTTCCATGCCCTGTACCCGTGGCCCCCAAAGCAACCCGGAAGGCAACCCCCACGTGATCCAGGGTGGGCCCAGACCCACATCCGGTCCCTCAAGGCGTCCCGGCCGGGTCATGGCCCCTGGCATCCCTGACACTGCCCCACAGCCAGCGAAGACCACTCGGGGTAAAGAGCGGCCTGTCCCGCGAGGGCAGCACAGCCCCGAAGCGGGTCCAACTCGAGGATAGCCGGGGTCCGGCCCCGCACTCCTAGCAGGGACAGGGGCGGAGACACGGCCTGAGCACCACCACTTGGTGCTCCCCTGCGCCTCGCACAGGTTGTGCTCCCCCCTCTTACCGGCACCCCGGGGCCTCCCCGTTCGGCACCCCCTCCGAGGCCTCCATGCCCCTTTGGTCGAAGCCACTCACTCCCTTGCAGCCTCCTCCAGCCGTGGCGGCATTCGCACACCAGCAGAGAGATCCTTCCGCAGACGGTCCGACATCAGAGGACAGGTCCCCAACGAAGGGGGTCCTACTGCTCGCCCGGGGTCCGTCCCTACAAAAGAGAACAACACAGGGGCAGAACCACTGCCAAGGCACCCTTCCTGTGCCACGCACTGGCAGCGTTCCCCCCTCCAACCGGCACCCCGGCACTTGCCTGTTCGGCACCCTCTCCGCGGCTTCCGTGCCCCTCTTGATGGTGGAACCGCCGGCACCGCCTGCGCTCTCTCCGCCGGCCTCAGGGATTCCCTCAGTCGCCGCAGAGGGCAGCCAGCACCCGGACGCGTGCACCCAGCACCGCGTCCCAACATATCGGAGGAATCGGCACCCAGCCTGTTATTCCTCCCTTCACTCTGGGACGCCATGACGGTTTGAGACTCCTTATGGAAAAGAAGGCGCCTCTTTCCCGTCTGCGTCCCTACAGTGCGGCGTGAGACAGCAGCCGACTCGGGGCGGAGGGCGCTAGGACCCGGGGCACTTAGCAGCCCGTGTCCATTAAGCGTCCTCTCGGACTCCCCCCTCGCCGCGCATACAGCCCGCGGCGCCGCACCTCCTGTCGGAGGGCTGCTTACTTGAAGCTGATCCTTAGCATCACAGCCATGTTCAGCAAACCCTCCTGCATGCTGTACGGAGTCGGTTGTACTCACCGCCTCCGCTGTACCCCTCCGGCTGGAGATTCCAGCGTCGCGCCGTCCCGTTGTTGCTAACGTCTTCAGCGCCGCGAACGCCTTCCTCTCCAGTACCAGCACTTCAGCCCGGATGGCACATAGCATCTGCAAAACACGCTGCTCCGCGGGCTGAAGGGAGATCTCCAGCTCCGCCAGAGCAGCCGGCAAAGACAGGAAGTTAGCCGACGCGGAGCCTACCTGTCTGTCAGCCTCCGACGTCGGCCACTTCCTGTGGGCCTTCTCCTCCGGCCCAATCGGGTCTCCCCCTTGCCCGTGATGGACGTTCCTTGGACCCGCCTCTCTACGGTCATTGGCGGGCACACAAGACACACCGTCCAATCGCGTGCCTGTCAGGGGGAGGGACTTCTGGTCCGCGGCCATCTTGCGTCCCCTTCTGCAGCGGCGACGTGGTTGCCGGCAGCCGTGTTGTTGCCAGCGCCTATCGAGCTGCAGCGTCTCCTCCTCCGCACCCCTCGCGGCTGCCGCTGTGCTGCCGGAGCCCCGCAGACCGGCATGCGCCTGCCATTGACGTGGGTCCGGGAAGTCCCTGCCTGAAAAAGAAGTTACACGCACGGCCCCCACGGGCCGGCTGCCGTTAGGCAGGGAACTCACCTCCCCGGACTCGTCAAACCGAGGACCCCTCCTCGGCGTGGCCTTTCTTGACGCTATGCCGTCCCGGGAAACTGCAGCAACGGCGTGGTCCTCAGAGCCCGCTGCACTCCTGGTGGACACGCCGCCCACCCGCATCAGGGAAACATGGCCTTCCTGCGGACCCCTGGCGGTCCGTGGGGTTCCTTTACCCCGCGGGGCTGTGTGCACGCAGCACCCGCGGAACGTGGGTGGGGTCCCCTGCTGCACCGGGCGGTCCACAACAGTATTTATATAAACAGGTCCCCGCCTTGAACCAGGCGGAGCATCCTGCCGGCTACGCCAGATGTGAACCCGGCCCGGACACAGACAGGCGGACATGTTGGTTTGTCAC
>JANRMT010062807.1:56741774-56760852 GCA_026402145.1 Polypterus bichir lapradei | reverse complement strand
CTTTCTCCATCTCCACAGCTTACCCAGCAATGCAATTGCCTTCTCCTGATGCCCATCATGCCTGTCCTCATCGGCATCAGCCAAGACACAGCTGGCCCTCCACCTTCCCTTTCGCTCCGTTAGCATTTCAGTCCATGGGAGGGTCAATCAAAGTCCCTGCTCCTACACAATTGTTCAGCAGGGGCAGCCCTCAGAGCCCCATTAAATTCTCTCTCTTCCAGGAGCCGCTTACTCGCTCTTCCAATATTGCCTTGTCATTTCTCAAGTCACTGTCTCCCTACTGTTCTGCTCAGACTCTCTTTTTAAATGTTGACAACCATAGATGCCGTAGTGCTAACAAGAGAATCGGCCAAACATGTCTGCATATGAATTAACAATCTGCCAACTACCTCATCAACACCTGGAGCTGCTCAGCCATGCTACGACGACACACCTACTGTACACCCTGCCCTTTAGCTTAACCACAGTTTATTTCTAAAACCTTATGCCACCACAGGCCTCACTTCCTGACATAATCAATTAACAAATAGTGTAACAGTACATTCTGTATTCAGTTGCAGATTGCACATTTTTTAAATTTTTAACCTTGTATTAGCCCACATAGCACCCCTTCATGTTTTGCTTTTATCTAATGCAACCCTTTACACAGTTTATTATATGTTTCTTTTGAATATTCCAAATGCATTTATACTGTTTTCATTTTAATCAGGTTATTAAATGATCCGCTGATTTTCATATTCGACAAGTTAAAAATGCCTACATCTTTTCGAGTTAAATTGTCACCAAAAATAGGACACAAACATCAAAAGTCTTGTATTGAATCTAACTCATTTTAATGAATGATACAAGGTCAGTAATTCTATTGGTTTCCCCTTTAGCCTCACTCAATATAATAGCCATTAACACACTATTCTCTATCAGTAATGAGTGTAATCTGTTTAACTGGTCTGCCACAACTATAGATTTTTAGTCTAAATAAGCACATTAGATATAAAGAACATTGCAATATGACAAAACCCTTTGTTGAACTTTAATGTCATAAAATCAGATTCTGTAAACTATTGAAATTTCTGTCTTTAACAGGGTCTAAAAGACTGACAAAATATACATTACTGATTGCTGGATTTGCAGACAGTGGAACAAGCAGAATAAAGAGAAGTTTCTTTGTCACATAAATAGTTATGGGTCAAGTGGCTTTATTTTCAGGATATGGTGGGAAGGCGTATAGTTTACATTTTCATTAGTGAGGCAGGATTTAAATAGGCTGGGCCTGGATAACTCAGAAAGAACACTTGGCTATGGGAAATAACCCTGAAGTGAAATCTAAAAGCATGAAAGACAGAAACTTTTTTGAAATGGTCAGTTATCTATCTCATGACTGCCTAGTTAGTATTAGAGAAAAGTTCCCATGTCCTAGCGTGGAACAGAAGATATTCTTTAAAACAGACATTAGATATTTGTAGTATATTTGTGTTATTGAGCATAAATAAAGTTCCTCTACAACCAAAATATTGCCTACTACATGGGCACAAGACTTAGCTTTCTAAAACCACACAGTACCTCATAATGGTCTTGTTAAAGTTATACCACACCTTTGTAGAATTAAAACATTTTTTCTTTTCCACTGAGAGGAATAAATAACTGATGTGTAAACCTTTTTGTTCGGCATCTTTGAGCTCTAGAAAGGCAGGCTTTGATGGGCTCACAGAGGTGGACTGTTGTCCGATTAGGAGAAAATACCACCATTATATAAAACCAACAAGCAGTCAACCTTTAGAGTATGTGTATGGTGCTGTTCATTTGCACTTTGTAGGGGTTTTTCCAAGGTAGGAATCTCAGTGCTCAATGTTTAGCTGGATAACCATAGCAAACATTTTGCATAACGCACTATACTTTGCCCTAGCACTGTACAGTGCATAAAGCAAAAATCCCATTGGAAAATGCAACAAAGTAAGTGAAGCAGAGGAAACAAACCTTACCATCTAGAAGATTTAATTAGCATCTAGAGCAAAAAAGCTCCAGTTTAAGACATCACTTTTAGACTCAAAAGTCCACTCCACTGTTATAATTAACATTTTTTATTTGAACCTGAATCACAGGAGACAGTTCTAGTTTAAGAAATGGAGAACAGTCGAATAACAGTTGAGAACATATAATGTTATTGCTTCTGTTTGTGCCAAAGTCAATCAGAGCATTTTTTAGACAAAAAACTAAAAGCAAAATTAATGTGTGCAGGTAAAATTCGAACTTGAGGTTTAACAGTACATCCGATAATATTCATAAGGTTTCCTTATCTTTAAACATAAACATCTCAAATCACTCAGCACTGTAGAGACGAAGTAAACGTGATGGCTTCCTTTTGTCTTCTAACCTAAAAAAAATGGGTCAGTGCTTATGCTATGGCAAGTAAACAAAGACATATGCAGTTCCATATTTGATAACAATTTGTTCATTGGTTATTATTCCAACCTATGACAGGTAAAAAGTGTCATTGTAGGATGTATCAATGGCTTACCACATGCCATCGTTAGCAATACCATTTCTTTTCTCCTCTGTAACTCTTAGAATCTGCCCAGTGAGAGTACCTCAGCCAAGACTCACTTAACTAAACCACGCCTCTTCCGTTCGGGAAAACATTTTGAGGTCTCCCTGCTCGAGAGAAACGATAATTTTGAGAAGTCGCAGAGACTAAAAAGGCATATATTGCTCCTGACTTCTGTTATAGCAGTAAATGGGGTGGCCCGACCGGCACATCTACTTTTCTTTAGTTCTCCTCTCCCTCATTTGCACCACAAATTGTATAAAAGTATCTTAGCTTATATTAAAGTAACTCATACTAAAATGCACAATAAAATCCAAATGCTCTGGCTCAGTCAACAACCTTAATTACATTTACAATAACATGAAATGACCATAAGAAAATATTAGTATATATGTTTCTCCTCATTATAGATATAGATATATATAGTAAAAGACAGGGGGCACCACTGAGCCACAAAACCCCAGACACACCACACTAAACAATCCCAAACATAGCCTGATGGAAGCACTTCAGGGTCAGATGGAAGCGTCCTGAAACAGGGAGTCTTTCTCCCTGCAGTGCCCTCTGGCAGCACCCTGACATGTCCTTCAGTACTACGTTTCCCATAAATCCCTGCAAGTGTCCTTACTGGGTCCATGCTAGCAAATCACTGCAATCTATTATACTGGGGGAGGAACTACTCTTGATTTACTAGCTACCCCCTAATGTCCAGTAATCTATCCCTTTGCATGGGTTGTTGATTCATCCCCATCCTGGCCAGTTTATGGCTTCTTCCATACTGTCCTTCCATTAGAGCATCCTGGCCAGAAAAGGGTCCAGCACAGCACTTATATATATTTATTATATAGCACTTACTATATATTACTACCATTGAGGTTTTCACTCACAATGTCAAAGGGAAGAGTCTGCCAATGCCAAACACAGATCGACAAAACTGTTCTCTCCTTTCTTCTTTCTTGTGCTTGTCTGTGATATGAACATCACTATTCAAGAAGTGGATGTGGAAGTGGTCCACTCTTAAAAGTACTTGGGGGTCCACATTTATTACATGTTGGACTGGTCTTTGAGCACAGTAGAAATGTATCAGGAGACTCAGGTCAGGTTAGGGATTATGCACTCAAAGTCAAACCAGCAGCACCCAAGGATTTTCCGAAGAGACATAGTACCGAAGGAGTCCAGTCTTTGTCTCAGGTCACTAGATAGTGTCCATGTCTCACAACCATATAGCAAAACAGAATGCAGAGATATTGAGAGTGCCACACACCCCTTTCCACCAACAAACATGACCCTCATGCTCTCACTTCATAAGAAGAGTCACCAGAGACATGAATGTTGCTGTTGAGGAAAGTAAACCTCTCAACAGACAGACACAAGAGGTCATTAACTGTCTGGATCTTGGTTTTTATCTAGGACACTCGCAAGCCCAAACACTCAGACTCCTCACTCAGTCTCGTGGGAGCTCCAATCAGAGCCTTCATCGATTCCATAAGGATCACAGAAACAATGACAAAGTCAAAATCAATGAATCTTTCCTCATCAACAAATGCCTCACAGCCACTGGACTCCACAACCTTACTCCAACACCCAATTCATGCAAGCATTGAACAGAATAGGAGCAACAACAAACCCCTAACAAACCCCAGAATCAACTGGGAAATAAAAGGAGGTTCTACCTCCATTCTGGACTGCATTCACAGTACCAGGGAACAGGCTGCCCATGATATCCAGCAACTTCAGGGGGATCCTGCAAAGTCTCAGGATATTCCACAGAGTAGCTTGATCAACTGAGTCAGACACTTTACGAAAATTCACAATGGCTGCAAAGAAACTCTGCTGATATTCATGTTTGCACTTAACAAGAACTCTCAGTTTCAAGGATGCAGTCGATGGTAGACTTCTTAAAACCAATCTGCTTCGGTCACTGGCATTTGAAAAAGTGGTCACAAATCCTATTGAGGATGATCCTAGTAAGGACCTTACCTGGCACCGAAAGCAGTGTTATTCCCCTGTAGTTTCCGTAATCCAGGCGATCACCCTTTCCTTTCCAGACAGGAATGGTGACTCCTGTTTATTAGCTAGTTGGGATGACGCCTGTCTCCCAAATGGAAGCAAAGATTGCTTGCAATACCGGGAGGACAGTCTTACCTCCAGCCTGGAAAAGCTCACCCTGGATACCACAGATCCCTGCAGCCTTCTCTACCCTCAGCTTGTTCACCACCTGTGCAATTTCAGTAAGTTTGGGTGGTTCACATCTAAATGGAGGATCAGCCTTAAGAAACATGGACCCAGAGATGTTCCACATCCTAGCCAGAGGATTAGCTTTAAATAGTTGCTCAAAGTAGCCAGTCCAGCAGCATCATCCATGAGGACCATTCCATAACCCATTCTGACTTTGAAACTTCAAGAATGTGCATGATACTTCGATTCCTCTGTAAGCAGGACATAGGTCACTAAACCATACATGGTGTCTCACTTGCAGAAGCATAACAAGTAAATTAGAGATGTATGGAACAGCAAGGTTTATAAAGTATAAAAAGAATGTTATTTGGCTCAAGCTGAATACTATTACAAATCACTAAAAGCTGGACCAGCTCTTCTGTGCTATGTAAAACAGTGGCAAATTTGGCAAATAAGAAATATGAGCTGTAATGAAAACTACTCAACATTACTACCATCGATTTATTTTTTTTTCTTTCATACAATAAAATGGTCAACGTAAAGCTACAAATTTCAAGATTAGATAAGAAATGTATCCATGGAGGGTCAAACTCTTTTTCCTAGTTAAGCAAAGTCTAGGTTTAATTTGTAAAATACTGACACTTGTTTTTTAGACCCAGTTCCAAGAAAGTTAGGCAAAAACTCATATATCACAATCAAATTCAAGTTAATTTCCATGTATACATACAGTACAGTGTCTATAAAAAAGTATTCTCCCACTTTGAAGTTTTCACATTTTATTATCATATAACATTAATATACAGTGGATCTTTTTTTGGCAAAGATCAACAGAAAAAGACTCTTTAAAATAAAAATGGAAACAGATCTCTGCAAAGTGATCTAAATTAATTACAAATATTAAACACAAAACAATAAATCGCATGAATATTTAACCCCTTTAATATGACACACCTAAATCATCAGTGATTCGGTCATTTGATTTTAGAAGTCACGTAATTAGTTAAATAGAAATCACCTGTCTGTAGTCAAGATTGAAACAGTCCAGCTGTGGTGCTACAGTATGGAGGCATGACCCTACACAATGAGGACAAATGAACATACCATACAATGCCATGAAAACATTATAGAAAAGCATAAGTCAGGGAATAGAGACAAGAAAATATCCAGGTCACTGAATATTCCTGGAGTCCATTTAATTATTCATGAAAAAATGGAAAGTATATCGCTGCTGGCAATTGTCTGTGAACAGGCCATCCACAAAAACTGAGTGATTGTGTAAGAAGAAGACTATTTAGGGAGGCTACCAAGAGACCTAAACTAACTCTAAAGAAGTTACAAGCTACATTGGCCAATACTTGAGAGACTGTTTAACTGTTGCTCTGGCACTTGACTGGAGAGTAGCAAAGAGAAAAACACTCTTTGAAAAAGCCCACAAAGAGTATGGCAGAAGGCACATGGGAGATTCTAAAGTTATGTGGAAGAATGTTATATGATCTGATGAGCTGATCTGATGATTAACAAGGAAGAAGGCAAGGAGGACTAGAATATGGAGGATTTTGGGTATAATAAGGAGTTGACCAGAAATATGTTGTGAAGAAAATTACATATAAACCTCAACTGGGGCAACTTTGATTATGGGAAAAGTCAGAGGGGAAGAAGAAGAAGATGATATTAAGTTGTCCAATTAGTGATAGGATGATCATAGCTTGCTTATTCACAAGTTATGTCACAGAGCAGTATTTACTGTCCTAAGATTATTTTTCCTAATATAAAGTAATGTCAGGCTTAGAAGATTTAGGGCAAATTCATCTTTGAATTAAACATCAACACACCATATTTTCCGTTTTTGATCCGGCCGTGATTTAAAGTTTCTAATTGTTGATGTCTTTTATTAAAGTCATGTTTTTCGGTTCATAGTTGTAGTTACACAGTGCTTACTTACATGCTGGCCAGAATGCCATTGCATATTTGATAGATGGCAGAACTCATTGAGAAAAAAAGGGTAAGAAGGTTGTCTGTTGCCATGGTAACTCTGTGCTTATTTTATCTTATTCATCAGCTCATTGTGTCATTTATTAAAATGCTAATGATTCCATCTAGGATTTATATCCGCAGACATGGCAATATTTATTCAGTCCATACTTACTTTTTAATACCTCTGCAAACTAGACTGTCTGGTTTAATTTATTCCAATAGTACACATATTTCATGTCTCATGCTTTTTAAAATGCTCAACTTGTTTCAATTAATTTAAAATACCCATTGGATTTTTAACTATTGGAACATGTACATTAAAATCTGTTTTCCTGGTTATAGAAAAGTGGTATAGGTTTTTGCTGGTTACTATTACTCATTCACTCATTAATAAACAGAGTGACCACTTACACACACCCAATGAATGACCCGTTGGCCTCATTTGTATTCAGAACAGCTCAAACCAATTGGGGCTTAGTGCGACAACATGTTAAAAGTACTGTACAAAAACACTGGCCTGTTGTGACACCAAAGTTTATTAAATGAACTGTAGATAATACAATATGATCTGCTATAAAAATAAAAAATAAACATTATGTACATGAATCATTTAAACTACGTGCCATTTGCCCAAAAGCAACAAAAGAAGATTGTGATTGCATGTAAGAAATTTTCTAAAAATTGCTACTTAATGGGGAAATTTCTAACAACTAAAATTTAACACGAGTTACCACATCACATAAAAAATGCGATTGGGCTCACCCAGTGATTATAGGCTAGTTAGGTTCATGTGCATCAGCAGGCATTTTAATGTCAGCAATTATACAAAGACAGGATATGAACCAGTTTCCTAAAACAGAGGTGTTAACATAAAAACAACATACTGTACATGGGAGATACTAGCTTCACTAATATTCCGAAGTTGTATTAGGAAGTGATAGAAATATTTAATTATATCGGGTTTGGTCAAATATAGACTTTTTGTTACGGTAAGCAGCATATTTTTTTTTACCCTTATCTCTTCTCACTCCTATTCTCTGCATCAGTCGAGAACCTCCGAATGGTCAAGGGTTTCCAAGTGGTTCTCAGTTCACATATACCAAGACTAGCCATAACAGCATTTCCTTCCATCAGTGCAAAGAAGCTTGTAATACTTGATGGGTGCATGGCACTTAAGGCTGCAATGCAAAAGAAGGATGAAGAAACAGAAAGATAATATGTATGCTTAAATTCTTCTGCTGTATGTATACACAAAACTTGTATGCCTGAATTCTTGTTGTATATATAATTGTATGCTTATGTAACCCTTGTGGCAGGAGGCTGTGAGCCAGACCCAGCTGGGACACCTGAAAGGACCAGGAGGCAGTCTATACGTCCCCCGGGACACAAGGAGATCTGCAGTGTGTGCTGTGCGAGACTGTGTTGAGGACTTTATTGTAAATAAAAGCGTGTTGGACTAGTACCAGGTGTCTGTCTGATGGTGTTCGGGCTAGTTCTCACACCCCTTGGTTACATGCCGAAATGTTGTACGAAAAAATGTTGCAGTAATACAAATTTAATATACAAATCTGCAGCAATCTTTAAAATCCTTGCCATTCATGTGGATAATTGAAGTCTATGAAACATCTCCTTGGCCTCGTTGCTTTCAGCAGGGCCTCTTTTTCGCATGCAGATGTGTCATTTTTCTTCATCGAGGATGCTGGGGTGTGTTTATTACTATTTACATATTCCTAAGCTGTTTGGGAATATACGTGCAGAATTCACATTTGTGAGGCACACATAGTTAGAAGGAAATGTCCTGAACAGAGTAGCATTTAATAGTTATATCTACTTTCAATGTCTCTTTGTTAAGGTTCATCATGAAAGTTAATTTTATACAATTACAAAAAAGCAGATATCCAAGCACAGTGCATGGCGGGTATAGAGCTGGCTTAAGTTCAAAAAACAATGGATTTTCAATATTCAACACTTAGCTGTTTGAGGTCAAAACGGAGATCCTATTGCAATAATCTTTTAATTTATACGTTATTTTGACAAGTATATTACTAACAAGATTGCAGATAATGCAGAGATACATTGATTAGCAGATACCCTAGTATTGACAAAATCCCCATAGATAGACCAAAAGAACAATTCAGATTTTAGCGTAAATAAAAGTCTTACAGTTAGGAAACAACAGTGTTGTAACTGTTAGACATCCATAGCTGGAAAGTGTAATTTATGAAAGTAATTTAGGACTTATAGAAGCCACTTTGTTATCTGGTACCAGAGTACAGAAAACTTGGTTAGGTTATATGCTGAAGCAAACTATGTGAATTGCATATCAAGAGAAGTTTTGCTTGACCTATACAATACACGTTTAAGGATAGGTGTGGGAACCATCATGTGCAGTTTTGGTTTCCATTGTTAGTTAAGTTTAAATAATACCTAATCCCTTAATTACAGGACCACTAAACTACAACAAGGTTAACCAAATTGATACTTTTCACCTTCGGCTGGCAAAAATCAAAATATGACATAAGTATTTAAAATTAGGAAGGAGTCAAAAGCTTGCACTCAAAATAAATTAAAAAAAACAAACAAGTAAATCAATAACAAATTTTAACAATGTTCATCTTCTGCTCCTTACAAAAACATTTTCTTTGCCATTTCACTAGCATTAGCAGAACAATCTCACAGAAAACTGAATTCTAAGGCATGAGGCAGAAGAGTCACCACGCCCAAGAGAAGTGAACCAGCTCAGGTATTATCACTGCAGTCTTTCAATGACCTCAGCACATAGCCATTGATTATAATGTTTTCAAAATTCATCCAGTTTTAGCAAGTTACAGGACCACCCCAAGCTTTTGTACTTGTCACTGTCATAATTGGTACATTGCCAGGTCATAAGCCTTTGAGCTGTGGGTTTACATCATAACTCTACAAACCAGTTGAGCCTGGGTGGTTGAGAACTACACAACTTGCTTTGTGAGTTGGTTTAACAATATGGCTATAATGCCCCCAGCATCCCACCAAGAAGGAAAATTTCACACCTGCATGTGAAACAGAAAACAATGGATGGAGCTGGAAAATTCCAAAAAACACAATTGCCAACTGCACTCAGATGGATAATATGATGGACTGCCAGATGCCCCAACCCTTGGTGTGACTTTTTGATAGTTAATGATTATAAACTAAAAGGACTAACTCAGGTATCAATGTAACTGTTGTTGTTGTCGCTCATGTGCTTTTTCAACAATACCTAAACCATTCAGCTATTCTTACCTGTTACTACTGTGATAGTCACATCTAGCCGCTGCCTCTATAGTATCTCCTTCGAGAGGCTGTTGCATAATTTGGAGGGCAGATGGAATCATCTTAGGAAGAGACTTTCCTGAAAAGCACAACACCAAAGTGTCAAACCCACTCAAGAAAGTGGAGGACCACATAACCTATGCTATGTGGGCAAATGCACAGTGAAAGGCTTGGGTGTGCTGTGTGACAGCATGCTGCTGTCTGCCTCTATAGACTACCCCTCATATCTGCCCACTCATACACTGAGCAATGTGAACATGGGTCTACCACTGTAAAAACCCAGGATTGTATTTTATCCTTCTGCCTACAATGTTCTAGAGGAAACAGTGGGTGGAATAATGGCACCTTCAAATATACTACAGTTGTCTCTACTGTGTTCCACAAGGACCATATTTGGTCAAACAAACTAATCTATTATTAGTTATTATTATTATTATTATAATTATTATTATTATTGTGAGCTGGAGAGCTGTTCGTCGCCCTAGGAAAACCACAACCCCCTGAAACACCTACCCTCACATTACTCCTTGTCCGTGCACTATATCGCGTAATATAAGCCTCGCGCGGCACTCCACCGGCTTTAAAAAGCTCGCGCAGCGCCTGCCTTTTTGGGGTATTGGTTTGTTTTACTTTCTCTCTCTCTCAGACTACTACCTCTGCTCCTGACGCGTATTCATACGAAGAGGAAGGAACTTACCTTTAATTGATAGACGAAACTGACAACTCTGTTAAGGAGCAAGTTTGAAGAGAGAAATGTTTGTTTGCAGTGTTTGAATAAAAAGAATCCTTCTTGTTTCTACGACCTCCTGTGTCTCTGTGCAAATCTGTGACCCAAGCGTGACAAGTGGTACCAGGAGTGGTTTGCACAGATGGATGCTGCGGAACAGTTATTTCGTATGGCTCAGGACATTCCACTTCCTTATGATGCAGAAGATGACATGCCTCCGATTCCTGATATAGATGATCGTCGACGTTATATTCCCGATCAAAATGTTCCAGTTATTAACCGTCGACCATATTTCCCTTTACCACCTCTACCAGAAAATACAAAGAATGTACTGACGAAAATGGGCCCTAACGATGACCCAGAGATGTTCCTAATGGCCTTTGAGCAAGTCGCAACCATGCTAGGATGGGACAGACGACAATGGGCAGTTATAATCACACCCTTTTTATCCGGAGATGCCCTTTATTCTTTACGTTATGTATCGAGAGATAAGCTCGGCGATTATGACTTCCTGAAAGAACAGGTGGTTTTACGTAAAACTAAGACTTTTTTGGCTAAAGGCTTCGAGCTACACGACTGGAAACTTAATATGGATGGCCCAATCCGTGCGCAAATTCAAGATTTGATACATAAAATACACTGCTGGTTTGAAGGTGACGGAATGGAACGTGTCGTAGAAAAGACGGCGATGAATATACTGCTAAACGGTATACCAGCGGTCATTCGAGATGAATTTCTGCGTCATGATATTGAGTCGTTAACGGTTATGTCAAGACGACTGGAAGGTTCACAATCAACTTGGAGGAAAAGCGGCGGATTTGGCCGATTTGATCGACGACAACAACATCGACAAGCTGGAGGACCGGAAAATCTAATGGGGTCAGGTAGGCCTCCGGGGAACCCAGTCTTACCAGAGATGCCAATTTCCGGGGAAGCTGGACAAGCTGGTCGAGGAAACCGAGGACGCAGAAGAGGATATTTCACTAGCGGGGCCGACCGTAGATGTTTCAGGTGTGATCAACTTGGCCATTTGGCAAGAGAATGTCGCTTATCTCCTGCTCAGTCAATGGAGGTTGGACTGGCTAAGGTTTGTTGCTCAAATATTACATATTCTTCGAAAGAAAAAGATGGATTGTTTATTCCAGTTAAATTGGGGGGCAGAGAGATCTCAGCATTGTTAGATTCGGGGAGTGACCTTTGTATTGTAAGACGAGACTGTCTTGATGTAAGATCCCTTAGAAACTGTGAGACTGTAAAAATACTGATGTCTTTTCAGACTTGCCAGGCAAAACTGACATCACAGAACATAAAATTACCACTGAACCTGGTGTTCGTGTACATATGCGGCCGTTCCGGATTCCGGAAGCGCGACGAAATATTGTACGAGAGGAGGTAAAGAAGATGCTACAATTGGGTGTAATTCGTGAAAGTAAAAGTGACTGGTGCAGCCCAGTCGTATTAGTCTCAAAGCAAGACGGATCGATTCGCTTCTGTATCGATTTCAGACGCTTGAATAAGGTCTCTAAATTCGATGCTTACCCGATGCCCTGTGTCGATGAACTATTGGAAAAATTGGGTCAGGCGAGCTACATCTCTACGCTAGATCTCACGAAAGGCTATTGGCAGGTGCCTTTGGAAGCTAGCAGTTGTGAGAAAACAGCATTTGCAACTCCTGACGGACTTTATGAATTTACAAGACTCCCATTTGGTCTTCACGGGGCGCCACTGACTTTTCAACGCATGATGGACCAGATCCTACGTCCTCACTTTGAATATGCCGGAGCATACCTTGATGATGTTGTGATTTTCAGCAATGATTGGCAAACGCACTTAGAGCGGCTGCAGGCCATTCTTGAAAGCTTGAGACAAGCTGGTCTTACTGCTAACCCTAAGAAATGTAAACTTGGCATGTCCGAGACTCATTATTTAGGCTATTCTATGGGCAAGGGCTTACTTAGACCACAGTTAAGGAAAATAGAAGAAATGCTTGTTTATCCTAGACCTGAGACACAAAAACAAGTGCGCGCTTTTCTGGGGCTTGCCGGTTACTACAGAAGATTCATCCCAAACTTTGCACATAGAGCTGCCCCGCTCACCGAACGAACTGTGAGCTGGAGAGCTGTTCGTCGCCCTAGGAAAACCACAACCCCCTGAAACACCGACTACCCTCACATTACTCCTTGTCACGCTTGGGTCACAGATTTGCACAGAGACACAGGAGGTCGTAGAAACAAGAAGGATTCTTTTTATTCAAACACTGCAAACAAACATTTCTCTCTTCAAACTTGCTCCTTAACAGAGTTGTCAGTTTCGTCTATCAATTAAAGGTAAGTTCCTTCCTCTTCATATGAATACGCGTCAGGAGCAGAGGTAGTAGTCTGAGAGAGAGAGAAAGTAAAACAAATCAATACCCCAAAAAGGCAGGCACTGCGTGAGCTTTTTAAAGCCGGCGGAGTGCCGCGCGAGGCTTATATTATGCGATATAGTGCACGGACAAGGAGTAATGTGAGGGTAGTCGGTGTTTCAGGGGGTTGTGGTTTTCCTAGGGCGACGAACAGCTCTCCAGCTCACAATATATTACTTTTAGAATTGAGTAAAATGATTAGAACTGAAACAAGTTATTAAATAAGATAAATGGTGTATAGTGAGAAAGTAAATTTCACAAAAAATTGTGTAGCTTAAAGTAACACCCTGGAGAACTTCAACTCTCAACTGAATATACTATGTTAGGTTAATATGAAATGAGAAACTAAATTGGAACAAATGGCCTTTTCTTATCCAATCCAATAGATTTTTGTTCTGGATAGATGTTTTTCGAGTTTCATTTCATGAATGCTCAAATCAAGTAAGTTTTGGTGATTGCTAAGGCCCTGTAAATAATGTAAATTCACTGACATCTTTCTAAAAACATCCTAGGCTTTTGCTAGCCTTCCTGCATGGAGTATTAGGCTTTTTTAGCAGAACATTTGCAGGTTGGTTAGGTTGGTGTACCGCTACTGCAAAGTTGTTCATCCACTCAGCAATGATGTTCATATATGCTGTGGCATTTGCTCTATTTATATTAAAATTTCTAATGCTTAATACATTTTTTAATAGGTCTGAACCTTTTCTCATTAGTTCATTTGTTTCATTTTTAACAATGAAGGGGGAAATGATATTGTGATCTTCAGGTAATCCCCCATTTTATTAATCTTACCCAACAGAAAAGATAATCAAATAAAAAGAGAGAGCTGATATCTTATCAGACACCAAAGTAGTTTAACTCTCATGCAATGCATTATATGAAAATTTCTCTGGAGCTGCTTGAATAACACATTTTTGTTGATTATTTTTTTCCTTTAGGAGTATTTTTCTATGGATAACAGTGTATTATCAATAGTTTTATGCTCTAAATAAGAGATAGTAAACAGCATTGCATTGATGGTGAACCATAAAACATATGAACAGCTATTAGTGTTGTTCACTGCTGTCAGATAATCAACTATTATTCAATATAGCACCATTCACAGAGCACACCATTGCATTTTTAAAAATGAAAAAACACACACACAAACATTTAAAAGTAACAAGATAAAGCACAAGATAATTCAATATAAGACCAATCAGAAGAACAAAAATCAACAAGAGTCTACATAGGTTAACGTGCTCTACTGTTTATGTTAGATGACAATATAACAAAATCAGGATTGGTTACATGAGGCTCATTTTGGAGAATACGGTTTCAGGTATAGAATGCAAAAGTGAAGGTTAAGTTCTGCATACTTTAAAATGAGACCACTGATGAAGCTTCACAAACATAAGAACATAAGAAATTTGACAAATGAGAGAAGAAGATTTGGTTCATCAAGCTTGTTTGTTTAGCTAATACCTAAGCTGTCCTAATATGTAATCAAGACACTTCTTACAAGTTGTCAGGGTTTCTGCTTCAACTACATGTCTTTGTGGTTTGGTCCAGATTCCCACAACTCTTTGCGTAAAGAAGTGCTTCTTGGCTTCACCCCTAAATGCACTTCCCCTTAATTTCCATTGGTGTCCTTGTGTATGTGATTCACCATTAAGCTGAAATAATTCAGCCAGATCTACTTTATTAATGCCTTTGAGAATTTTGAAGACCTGGATTAGGTCACCATGCAGTCTCCTCTGCTCAATACTGCAAAAGTACAACATGTTCTTAAGTCCTAGGATGCATCTGGTTGCTCTTTTCTTCACAGTTTTAAGTGCTGCTGTGTCTTTCTTGCAGCATAGTGACCAGAACTGCACACGATAGTCCAGATGAACACTTTTTACGATATTACCTAACATTTTATTTGCTTTTTTTAATAACTTCTGCACATTACTTAGATGATTGGTATCACAGATAACTTGTGCATTAATGGAATGTAACTGCTCACAGTAACAAAGCCGCTTCATTATTGCAAGGTGTCCTTATTGCAATATGAGTGCAGTAAAGCTCACTAATTAGGTTAGGATAATCGGACACTTTTTATACAAAAACTGGATGTAATGCCTTGTCAACCGGTTAATGGTTTCCAGCACAGCAGGGATGATGGGGTGAAGCTTGTCTGAGATATTCCTGATCTGTCAGCTAGTTCCCTCAGAAGTGACAACAGATAGCAAATATAAACTGATAAAAAAAACAGAAAAAGTTCTTTAGTGCAAATATATAACATCGGCCCTCTTAAAAGGGAACTAAAATATAGCCTGTGCATCATATTCATTGTTTTTGAGGTGTAATGAGTTTGTCACGTCAATATGCATTATAATAACTACTCAGTGAATTATTATGTGTGTGAGTTGCCATTTAGCTGCTTTGGCTGCATTTTACTGCTTGATGAAGGGTGTTGTCATTTCCCAGTTTCTCCAACATGTTGTGTATACATGGTCAGAGCTGCCAAAAATACACACATGTTACCTTGTCAAGTTTTCTTCTATAAATCCTGATATTTGCGTGGGAAGTTGTGTACACACATTTCAAGCCTCTTTTTGTTTGTATGCAAGATTTATAAATGAAGCCCCAGGTGATGAAATTTAAAGCCAACAAAGAGAAAACTAAATCTGAAGTTGGGAGGAAAGTTAGGGCTCAGTGACGGGGGAAGAATCCAGACTCATAAGTCTGAGTGATGGAAGATAAAAATGGAGAATACTTTAAATAATTTAAAGAGGCAGATAAGTGGACAAAGCACCCCACGAGACGGACCACAGATCAGACATTTATAGAAAATTCCAATTGGATAGAAAACTGTTGTGTTGTCTTGTTTCTTTGGTATTTATTGTTCTCTCCATTTATAGCTTCCTTCAGTTTTTGGAAACATCTCTGTGCAGGAATCACTCTGGATGTGAATAGGTGCCATAATGGTGTTTTCTTATTACAAAGAGCAAAAAACATAAATGGTTTTTACAACATCAAACAAATGGATGCATTGAACAGCACAGTGGATATGCTGTATACTATAATACTAAACTCTTATCACATCATATAATTATTTGATCTACAGTGGATTCAAAAATATTCAGACCGCTTCAATCTTTATATGTTTGGTTATGTTCCTGCCTTGTGATAAATTCATTTTTCCCCACATCAAGAAACGCTCAATACCACCGAATGACTAACCGAAAATAGGATTTTAGAAATTTTTGCAAATTTATTAAAAGTAAAAAACTGAAATATCACATTGACACAAGTTTTTAAATCCTTTACTCAGTACTTAATTGAAGCCCCTTTGGCAGTGATTCCAGCCTGGAGTCTTCTTGTGCTTGACGCAAAAAGTTTTACACACCTGGATTTGGGGATTTTATGCATCCTTCTCTTTTAGCTTGGATGGAGACCATCGATGTACAATTATTTTCAGGTCTCTAAGGAGAGGTTGAATTGGGTTAAAGACCAGGCAATAACTGGGCAGCTCAAGGACATTCCCAGAGTTTTCCATAAGCCACTCCTGTATTGACTTTGCTTTGGGCTAAGGGTTATAGTCCTTTTGGAAGGTGAACTTTAACCCAGTCTGAAATTTAGAGAGCACTCTGGAGCAGATTTTCATTAAGGATATGTCTGTACTTTGCTCCATTTAGCTTTCTCTTAACCCTGTTTTAGTCTCCCAGTCCGTGCCACTGAAAAACAACCCCACAGCATATAATGTGAACACCATGATTCACTTCTGTAATGGAATTTTGTAGACATTGAGCTGTGCCCAATTTCTTCCAGACATTATGCTAATTTTGGTTTCATCAGACTAGAGAACCTTGTTCGCCAAAGTATGAGAATCATTTAGCTGCCTTTTTTCAAACTCCAAGAGGGCTTCCATGTGTCTTTTAGTGAGGAGATGTTTCTGCCTGGTCACTCTGTCCTGGGCATGACATAAAACTGCATCCTCCCTGCAAACAGTCCTCCAACTTGCAGGGAAAACTTAAGGGTTGGCGGCAGAATTGGCCATAAAAATACTTCATACAGCTCGAAAATGACAGACAGGGCTCTTTTCTGCTCTCTGCAGGAGTAGCTCTGTTGGAGCTGCCCTTAGAAAGGCTGTGTACATTATGAAGGGGATGGGGGAAAGCCCTTGGGAGCTTCATCCTGGGGAGAGTTAAATCCTCTGAGATGGATGGCTGTGAGGGCTCTGAAGGCAGATAAAGGGACATTTGTTAGATGAATCTGTGAGCAGGTGACACACCATTGTTAGTCTAGTGACCCACATCGTACTTTCAGAGGAATTGTAACAGTACGTGGTATTCAGGGTGAACTTCTCCAGGCTGGTGGCAAGGCTGCCCTTGCATTTCAAGCAAACTTTGCTTCCATTTGGGAGACAGGTGTCATCCCAACTGACTGGAAAACAGGACTTGTTGTTCCTATCTGGAAAAGGAAGGGTGGTCACCTAGATTGAGGTAACTACAGGGGGATAACAAGGTCCTTGCTAGGGTCATCCTCAATAGGATCCGTGATTACTTGCTCACATAAACAGTGATCAGATCAGTCTGGTTTTACTCCTAAGAATCGCATCCTAGCACTGAGGGTTTTCATGGAGCGCAAACACAAATTTTGGCAGTCTGTTCAGAGAATCCTTGGGTACTGCTGGTTTGACTTTGTGTCAAACAAGCATTTGCTCACAGAGTCCCAAATGAGACACATTACCTGCATTGTGAGGTAGCCTCAGTGACCGCAGTATGGCCATGTGGCTCGATTCTATGAGGGTGATCCAGCTCTCAGGATTCTCACTGTTGAGGACCCGAGTAGCTGGACCAGGCCAAGGGGACACCAATGTAACACCTGGCTGTGGCAGATAAATGTTCATTTCTGTGGGATGGAACTAGACTGGATGTCTCCCTAGGGGTTTGCTAACCAGGATCCCGGGCTCTTTCATCATGTGGTGGGTTCAGCAATGTGCTGTACCAGTGCATTCCTTCCAACCTGACCTGACCTGACCTGACTCTGTCATAAACCTCAAATGAGTGGAGGGTTGCAATGATGGCTGTCCCTCTGGATGTTTCTACCATCTCCACATAGGTTTTCTAGAGCTAAGCCAGAATGACCATTGGGTTCTTGATCACCACTCTTACTTTGGCCATTCTCCAGTGATTGCTCAGTTTGGCTGGGTGGTTAGCTCTAGGAAGAGTGGTGCTTGTCCCAAACATCTTCCATTTAATAATTAGAGATTCAGTTATGCTCTTAGGAACCTCCTATGCTGCAGGTATTTTTGGAGCCTTCCCGAGAGCTATACCTTGATGCACTTCTGTCTTTAAACTCTGCAGGCAATTGCTTCAACCTCATGGCTTGGTTTTTTAATCAACTGTGGAAACTACTATACACAGGTATATCATGTGCCTCTCCTAATCATATCCAGTCAACTGAAATGACCATTGGTGGATAGCAAACCAGGTATCAAAATGATGATCAATAGAATGGGATACTCCTGAGCCAAATTTCAATTATCATTATTTCAGTTATCTGAAAACTTGTGCCAATGTGCTATTTTAATTTTTAATAAATTTGCAAATAATTCTAAAATCCTGTTTTTACTGTAACTCTGGAGAACTGAGTGTTGCTTTATGGGAGGAAAAGCACCATAAGGATGCAACATAACAAAATGTAAAAAATTGAAGGGGTCAAAATACCTTCTGAATGCACTGTATGTGGCAGACAGTATTTTTCCTATTAAATTCCAAACCAAAATGCCACCTAAAACTGTCATGTTTAGGCATTTAATTCCATCACAAATAATTTGTTTGCTGTTAGACATACAGGTTTTTGGATTGCATACAGTTTACCAGTTAATTTTGTGGAGCTTTTACTTGTTCATTTCCAAAACCTCTCATCCCAATCACAAAGCTGGAACCTAAATCAGCAGCATCAAGTCAAGGACCCACCCTGGGTGGGT
>JANRMT010062807.1:56713284-56737482 GCA_026402145.1 Polypterus bichir lapradei | reverse complement strand
AAGAAAGAAAGAAAGAAAGAAAGAAAGAAAGAAAGAAAGAAAGAAAGAAAGAAAGAAAGAAAGAAAGAAGAGGAAACAGGCAGACAGGAAGGTAAGCCCCAGGAAGAAGTGCATAGCTGGTGCTTAGGATGGGGCTGAAGGATACACTAGTAAGACCACATCTGGTGTACTATATGCAAAACAACACTCCAAAAAAGATATAGCAAGACTATGTCACTGACTGCATCTCAGGGATAAAGGACAAGTCCTACTCTAACATACTCAGATAATTAAACATCTTTAGTCTTGAGCAGAGAAGACTGTGTAGGACCTATTCCATATCTTCTAAATTCTTCCAGGGTTTATATTGGAATTCTTTCAATTAAGTAGTTACTCATAAACTTAAAGATACTGGAAAATAATTAAGGGACAGTCTATTTCCGAGTGATGAACTTTTTGATTCAATTTACTGAATTGATTCTTTCAAACTACCTACTTAAGTGATTCATTGAATTCATTGTTAGGGATAGCTTATACCGTGGTTCAGGGGAGGGTCACCCTAGGATAGAAACACAAATATTTAATAATTTTAATTTAATAATTCATACATTTGTTTTATATATATGTGCATATGTGTGTGTGTATGTATATACAGTGGAACCTCGGTTCACGAACGTCTCAGAACATGTACAAATCGGTTTACAACCAAAAAGTTTGCCAAACTTTTGCATCTGTTCACGACACACAAAAGCCAGTTTCCCTTTCGGTTTGTGCACGCCGATTATTTCCACATGTGTTCAGTCTCTCCCCATTCATTCCCTGTGCAGCGAGCGAGAGAGAGAGCGACACACAGAGACACACGTGAGAGAGAGAGAGACATACACACATGGAGAGAGAAAGAGAGGGCTGCACACATAAGGCTGAGAAGGCAGTTAAAGAATGCACCGGGCTTGTTTTTAAAGAGACATTGTTTTAACCGCATTGTATTTAATGAAGATTTTTTTCTATTGGATTTTAACCTTCACTTCACTTCTGTTTACAGTGATCGGTTCGTAGCGTGCATTGTTGCAAAGTTACTTTTCTTGGTGGTTTTTTTAATTTACGGATTTTTCAAATGTTAATTTTTTTCCCTGTGCTTAAAACTCATTAAAAAAAGTGTTTTTCGCAAGCAGTTCGTAGCACTATAGCGCGAACTCTTGCAGTGTTAGTTTTCTCTGTTCAAGGTTTTCTCAGTGTTATTCAATGTTTTTACATTTAGTTTACTATTACGCTGTGCATTCTATGGTATAATTAACTATATTTGTGCTTAAATATTTAAAGAAAATATATTTACATACAGTTCATACGGTCTGGAATGGATTAATTGTATTCACATACAATCTTATGGGGAAAATTACTTCGGTTCACGACCAAATCGGGTTATGACCAGAGTTTTGGAATGAATGAAGGTCGTGAAACGAGGTTCCACTGTATATATATATATATATATACAATGGAACCTTGGTTCACGAGCCTCTCGGAACACGTACAAATTGGTTTACAACCAAAAAGTTCGCCAAACTTTTGCATCTGTTCACAACCACAGACTCGGTATACGAACAAGCCAGTTTCCCTTTCGGTTTGTGCAGGACGATGATTTCCGCACGTGTTCAGTCTCTCCCTGTGCATTCCCTGAGCAGCGAGCGAGAGCACGACACACACACACACACACATACAGGTGCGCGCAAGAGAGACACACACACACAGGCGGGCGCGAGAGAGAGACGACACACAGGCGCATGCGAGAGAGACACACACACACACAGGCGTGCGCGACAGAGACACACACACACAGGCACGCATGAGAGACAGAGAGACACGCACAGGCGTGCGTGAGAGAGAGACACACACACACACAGGCACGCGGAGAGACACACACGAGAGACACACACACACAGGCACGCGGAGAGACACACACGAGAGAGCGAGAGAGAGGGTTGGACGCATAAGGCAGAGAAGGCAGTTAAAGAATGAAGAGGGCTTGTCTTTGTTTTCACTTCTGTTTACAGCGATCGGTTCATAGTGTGCATTGTTGCAATGTTACTTTTCTTGGTGGTTTATTAAATTATGGATTTTTTAAATGTTCATTTTTTTCCCTGTGCTTAAAACTCATTAAAAAAACAGTGTTTTTAGCAAGCGGTTCGTAGCGCTATAGTGCGAACTCTTGCAGTGTTAGTTTTCTCTGTTCAAGGTTTTCTCAGTGTTATTCATTGTTTTTACATTTAGTTTACTATTACGCTGTGCATTCTATGATATAATTAACTATATTTGTGCTTAAATATTTAAAAAAAATATATTTACATACAGTTCGTACGGTCTGGAATGGATTAATTGTATTCACACACAATCTCATGGGGAAAATTACTTCGGTTCACGACCAAATCGGGTTACGACCAGAGTTTTGGAATGAATAAAGGTCGTGAAACGAGGTTCCACTGTATATATATACAGTGAAACCTTGGTTCACGAGCGTCTCGGAACACGTACAAATCGGTTTACAACCAAAAAGTTCGCCAAACTTTTGCATCTGTTCACAACCACAGACTCGGTATACGAACAAGCCAGTTTCCCTTTCGGTTTGTGCAGGACGATGATTTCCGCAGGTGTTCAGTCTCTCCCTGTGCATTCCCTGAGCAGCGAGTGAGAGCGCAACACACACACACACACACATACAGGTGCGCGCGAGAGAGACACACACACAGGCGCACGCGAGAGAGACACACACACAGGTGTGAACGAGAGAGACACACACACTGTCGCACTCGAGAGAGAGACACACACACACACAGGCGCGTGCGAGAAAGACACACACACACACAGGCGTGCGCGAGAGAGACACACACACACACACAGGCACGCATGACAGACAGAGAGACACACACAGGCGCGTGCGAGAGAGACACACACACACAGGCACACGGAGAGACACACACGAGAGACACACACACACAGGCACGCGGAGAGACACACACGAGAGACATGAGAGAGCGAGAGAGAGGGTTGGACGCATAAGGCAGAGAAGGCAGTTAAAGAATGAAGAGGGCTTGTCTTTGTTTTCACTTCTGTTTACAGCGATCGGTTCATAGCGTGCATTGTTGCAATGTTACTTTTCTTGGTGGTTTATTAAATTACGGATTTTTCAAATGTTTATTTTTTTTCCCTGTGCTTAAAACTCGTTAAAAAAAAGTGCTTTTAGCGAGCAGTTTATAGCGCTATAGTGTGAACTTTTGCAGTGTTAGTTTTCTCTGTTGTTCAAGGTTTTCTCAATGTTATTCAATGTTTTTACATTTAGTTTACTATTACGTTGTGCATTCTATGGTATAATTAACTATTTTAGCGCTTAAAAACTTTAAAAAACTATATTTACATACAGTTCGTACAGTCTTGAATGGATTAATTGTATTTACATACAATACTATGGGAGAAATTACTTCGGTTCACGATCAAATCGGTTTACGACCAGTGTTTTGGAACGAATTATGGTCGTGAACCGAGGATCCACTGTATTGTATAATATTATTGCTTGCTAATTTTATAATTAGTTTATTATCTATAAATATCTGACTAATTATTCATAAATATATCTCATTATATTTTTAACCTAATAATTCCTATACCATTGCCTTCTTTCTGTACACAATGAATGGTAACACATTTAAGATGCATAATTAAAATAAAATATAAAATTACAGAATCACAAGTGAATGAAAATTGTGCAACTGGTACTGATTTGCTCACAAATCAAATGAACGAGAATCGTCAAACTGATTCTCGGGTAGTGACTTATTTGCACATCAAATGATTTGAGGCTCTAGAGTCAGGCAGTTCTTGCACACATGCTTTACACGTCCACCAACGGGCAGCGGCAGCAAAACAGAAGATGATGACAACGTCACACAGGACTCACATGTGCTTTTTCACTAGTACTGTTGAGCTCCACTGAATCAATTCATTCGCGCTTATGAATCAATTAATATGATTCACTGAAAAGAGTCATTCAAAATGAAGGGCACACTTCTACCCAATAAGGCTTGTGGAAATCGGGAAGAGCTTAACAACTCGTGCTGATGAAGCAGAAGCTTTGCCAATTTAACAGGTACCATTCATGCTCTTGACTTTTCTAAGTCCAAGTGGGATTTATACAGGCCATAGTGTATAGTTTTACAGCTGGTACTGTTAGACTGCTCCTTTATTTATTTGTTTTTATTTTTCACTGTACCTGTTATACATTTCAGTTCTGTGCTCCAACAGATGCTTTTTGATATTACTATACTTATTTAAATTGTGTTAATTATTTTTTATTGCTGCTTTGGGAATGCGATTTTGTTTTCGTGGGGTCGCTGCCATTTTTTAACAATTTGCATGGCCACCGACATGCATTTTATGGTTGCTACACCACTTACTGCTCCCATGATGTGGAAATTAAGTCATGTATTATGTCATTTCATCATGCCTTTTTTTAACACCTTTTGTGTTACTTTTCTTGTCTTTTCCCATATATTTGTAATGATTTTGTACTATGCAGCATTTGTACACTCCTTGGAGCAAGTTATCTGTGAGGGCTAGCTTCAGCTTCATAGTACTGGAAGGATAACATAGACCCTCAATTTATAGGATACCCTTTACCTTTCCCTAGTAAAGCATAAAGTCAGGGATTACTTGAAGAACACTCTGTGCACATTAGCACATCCTATCTCTACAAACAAAAAGGGTGCAGATACAATACTTAATTTTTTGACAGCTGATTACTATCCCATAGTACAAATACCTCCAATGTTTAGTTTTTGTTGTTTGATTTATTTAGGCAGTAATAAAATTTACACAAGTGTTTCTTCCCAGTTTATATCCCTTCTTAGTATTGTAATGTGTTATGTAAACTCACCTCATCTCTTTTTGATTTGCATATGTTGTTTTTATATGATACTGCTCTTTAGCTGTACAATCAATATCTGTTTTTGATTGATTTAATGTTAGGTTTAGTTTAAGGGAAAAGTTTTAAATTTTATTTAATATAACCAACTAAACATTCATGACTAATTTGCACATTTTCCAAAATTTTGAGAACAACTAATGAAGCTATATACAGTATGTGGAAAACTAGTCAAAATATATATTATTTCTTCTTCTTTCGGCTGCTCCCGTTAGGGGTTGACACAGTGGATCATCTTCTTCCATATCGTTCTGTCCTCTGCATCTTGTTCTATTACACCCATCACCTGCATGTCCTCTCTCATCACATCCATAAACCTTCTCTTAGGCCTTTCTCTTTTCCTCTGCATACACAACATATGCATTGCATTGTCCTCCTACTTTTCCTTACCCAGGAAATGTAAATGTGAATGTAAAGCCTGATGATTTCCACAGTGACACTGTCCATACACAATATACATTACATACTAGAAACGTTTCTGAATGAAATGAATCTATGTTTACGCAAAATAAATAAAACCTTTAAGCCAAAAATAATTATGCAATTTATTTTAGTTATTGACATTTCTACAATATGCTGTTATTTATTTTATTTATTACTTTAAGCTTTCAAAAAATGTTGCTTTGTTTTTATATGTTAGTACATTAAAAGTATCTTCCAACTACAGAGTTGTGTGGTCAGATTGTAGCAAAGCAGTTGTGAAAAGAACACGGTTTGCTATTCATCCAGTAGAAAATAGTCTTTGTGAAACTTTTATAAATGGTATGTCTCTGATGTATCTTTTTTTGTGACTCCAAGAAACATTTATGTGTGGAAACAACCATACTAGAACAAAAATGGTATTTTACTCACCTGCCAGTGTTCATTAAATAAAATCAAACACAACTGTTTCCAGTGACCACAGACCTTGAATGTAATTTTCAGAATCCCAGCCTGTTAAAGTGGCACTGTTATGTCTAAATGATTACTAGCTGAACAAATTCTTTATATGCATGAAATGGAAGGAAAGGACTGTGATCAAGCCAATACAAACAATTATGAGGGTAAGCAAGTAAGCATTCCCAGCAGTGGAGAACTTCATGCACCTTGTCAGCCTCTCCTGGAAGAAGAGGTGAGAGGGAATCTACAACAATTCAACAATTACATCCAGAGTATGCCAATCATTACATTACAAGATACAGAGGACCTCTAGACACTTAAAGACAGGATATGCTCAACTTTTGCATTGATTAAAATAAAAAAAAACAGCCTAATAGATATTCCGTATGAAATCTTGTTATCCTTGAAAGCTAAACTCAACTAAGAGTAGGGCTTCTATGATTATTATTACTCACAAAAAAGTCTAAAACCATGTAAAGAAAATAACCTGAAACAAAGCAAACTGTCAGGACAGTTAGAGTTCTGTTCTTAATGAAAACTGACTACTAATGATAAGTACAGGTAGTCCCCAGGTTACGGACATCCGACCTACGACTTAGGAAAGGGGCCGCAGCTGTGACGCATGCGCCTCAGTAATTGCTGCTTCGTCATCTTTGGCCTGGGGACGCTGCAAACGGTGGCTGGAGGGGGGGCGATTTCGCTGCCCGCACAGTGTAGTGTCCCTCGGCTGGCTCCCAGCAGCAAGTAGTTTCACTTCCCGCCCACCACACACGGCTGCCCCGTTCGTTCTCAGTGAGTGGCTGGTAATGCTGCAAGCGGTGGCTGGACGGAGGCTGGAGGGGGGCGATTTCGCTGCTCGCACAGTGTAGTGTCCCTTGGGCGGCTCCCAGCGGCAAGCGATTTCACTGCCCTCCCACCTCATACGGCTGCCCTGTTCGTTCTCGGTGAGCGGTTGGTAATGCTTCAAGCGGTGGCTGGATGGAGGCAATTTCATTGCTCGTGCAGTGTAGTGTCCCTCCGGTGGCTCCCGGCGGCAAGCGGTTTCACTGCCCGCCCACCACACACTGCTCATTCTCAGTGAGCAGCTCGTAATGCTGCAAGCGGTGACCCGGTTGTGGCTGAATGGAGGCCATTAAGGGTGAATGGGGCGGTGGGGGGTAGCATCGTAGTGTGCATCGGATGGCTGCATATTGAATGGGGGCGATTCACTACCCGCCTTTGGCCGCACCATGTTCATTCTCAGTGGGAGGACGCTGCAAGCAGCATACTGTAGTGGAGGTGACTGTGTGGTGGGCTGGTGATGAACCGCCCGTCGATGCCTCCATTCATTCTCAATAGCAAGCCTGCTTGTACTATTACGTACATAGCAGGAAGTTGTCTCTTGTCAGTACATCACACATGTTGACGACTGGTGCCTTCCTGCGGTGATAGCGTGTACAGTGCTGTGCAGAAGAGCTCATCTTAATCTTTTGTCTTCATCCTTCAAGAATGTCTCTGAAACACAAATCTGTGCAAAGTGCTGGTGATACAGTAAAGAAGAGAAAAACCATCACCATTGAAAATAAAGTAGAAATAATAAAAAGGTGAGAGAGAGGTGAAACTCCATCATTCATTGGCAGAGCTCTTGGTTACAGGCGGTCAACAATAGCATTTATTAAATTTATGTACCTGTTCCGAATTAATTCAACTTAAGTACAAAGCACAAACCTACTGTAGCTGTGTTTTTCCAAAGTTACCAAAGTTCAGCAGCTCTAACACAAAAAATGGGATTCAACAAAGGCCTGACACGCAGAAATGATTCCACAGACAAAATATCTTCATTTTTAAAAGTTTAGTTAAGTTTCATAGTACAACAGTTCACACAAAAAATTAATTATAAAATAGCAAAAAAGGGAAAAATTCATGTTAAGAAAAGTTCAGTTCTAAGCTTAATCTTGCTACATCACAAATTGTTATTATTTACTTAACATTTCTGAATCATTTCAAACGTTCAGAAAACTGTATGCTTATCCCATCTCTGAGTAGAAAAATGGGTGTTTTAAGTCCCTATGTACTGGGACCTGTTCTAAACACAACTGAATCTATTATCACACTGTTTCTCAGTTATAATAAGAAGATTATATCTCTTACTAACTTATAGGGGGAAAAGTCTATATCATTGTCTATGACTATGGAAGAAATTTATATTCTATTCAAATTAAGCAAACATTAATATGAGTTTAACTCAAAAGTTTAACTTTCTAAGATTGGCTCTTACACCTACAGTCCCTATCTCATACGTAACCCGGGGACTGCCTGTATAAGCAGGATAGTAAATAAATTAAATGCATGTATTCAAGGAACATAGCACAAAAGAAACAGGAACCACAGGAAAACTACTACATTCAAAAAATGTTTAAATCAACTAAACACACAAGTGAAAATAGTTCAAGTTATGCAAACAGAATAAATGAAAAAATGAAATGATGTTAGAATGATAAAAAAGAACAAAAAACAAAATAAACATATCTATGCAGAGCTAATAACAATGTGGGGTGCCAAACGAGTCACCCTGTTTAATAAAAAACTGGAACTTTAAACAAAAATGGTGCAGTATGCCACAATAACAAAGCATAAACTGGTCAGGTCTGGTTTGGTTTGGTGCTACTTCTCTCAGGCCTTCTATGAGTGTTTCCGTTTTATACTCCTCTGACCAGAAGTGAGTTAATTGCCCTCACAGGACATCTTCTTTTGGTTGCAGGAAAAGAAAGAAATGAAAGAAATGCCCCTTTTTTGTCCTGGGGTAGGACTGCTTATCCAAGATGAATCAGCAGGATAATCCATAGACACACATGCATGACACATACAGTACAGGCCAAAAGTTTGGACACACCTCCTCATTCAATGTGTTTTCTTTATTTTTATGACCATTTACAGCACTCCATCACTCTCCTTCTTGGTCAAATAGCCCTTACACAGCCTGGAGGTGTGTTTGGGGTCATTGTCCTGTTGAAAAATAAATGATCGTCCAACTAACCTGACTTCTGCACAACACAACTGCTGGTCCCAACCCCATTGATAAAGCAAGAAATTCCACTAAATAACCCTGATAAGGCACACCTGTGAAGTGAAAACCATTTCAGGTGACTACCTGTTGAAGCTCATCGAGAGAATGGCAAGAGTGTGCAAAGCAGTAATCAGAGCAAAGGGTGGCTATTTTGAAGAAACTAGAATATAAAACATGTTTTCAGTTATTTCACCTTTTTTTGTTAAGTACATAACTCCACATGTGTTCATTCATAGTTTTGATGCCTTCAGTCATGAAAATAAAGAAAACACATTGAATAAGGAGGTGTGTCCAAACTTTTGGCCTGTACTGTATAATCATATAAAAGAATACAAATACAACATTGAGATGATATATATTTATAATAAAAATATAAAAATGAAGACCTGAAACCAAAACAATGTCCAAATAAATTAACAAGTTGTAAAAAATTGCAAACTATAGAAACATTCTTTTATATTTGTGTACCTTTAAAATTTGGGTAACACTTTAGTTTAGGTTCGACAAAAATGCATCAATTACTCATTCATGTTTATCTAACAAGACCACCATAACGCTTAAAAAGCATCAATAAAGTGTTTCTTTATCTGTGCAATGTGACCTACTAAAATAACTTCACTTTGGAGTAAGGTAGCTTAACCGAAACACATTTCTCTTGATATTTAGTATAAGACCTATGAATCCTTCCTGTTAGCAAGTAATTTTACCAGCATGTCAATATGCCATACTGCTCACAGATGAATAACCGATCTACTGATGTCTTATAAGTGTTATGAAGACCAAAAGAAGCCTTTGTTAAGATCTTGTTACATAAGAGCAAATCAGTAAATGGTGTATTTTTGCAGTACCTAAATGATAGCGTTACCAATATTTGTCTTGAACTATTGTCACTATTTATTTACTTGATGTACACTCCTTTTTTGAATGTAGTAGTTGTTATGTTTCCTATTTCTTTTGTGCTATATTCATTGAATATATAGATTTAAAAAAATAACCTGACACAGAAAAGTGAGAGCCCACCTATAAAAGAGCTGAAATACTAGAAAAATAGTATTAACTAAAAATAGCTCAGACTGTGAAACAAATTCCACTGAGGTGTACAAATAATGCAGTGTGAGAATATTTAATGCTTTTACACACTGCAGCATTTGTTAAACACTAAGTCCAATGCAATTACCAATCTGAAATTGACTCAGTGACTAATTTAAAGTATAACAACAATTGACAAAGAATGTGTGGTAGACTATTTTGTTTTATTTCTGAAGTGCCTACATTGCTCCAGGAAAATCTTCTGTATGCAATTTGTCTCTAATCATGACTATTATGATTGGAATGTTGTAAGTAGGAAATCTTGAACAAGAGGCAGGCAGCTTGAGAAAAAATCCATACTTTATAATAGACTACATGCAGAAAATGTATATGCATAAATTTTTCTTACAGATAAATTTTAAAACTTGTTATTTTCTGTAGGTTTGGGTGCAGTTTTAAAAGTGCAGGTCTTGTATGAGCAAGAAAAAAAGTGAAATAAAGCTGCAATAATATATTGTATTTTTTTTTAACTTTATTTTTGCTATCTAAGCTGAAAGCTATGTATGAATTCTGACTGTGCTTAATTTGTGGAAATAGTACCAACGGTTAAGAATAAGTTGCTATGATGTTCTGTATGTTAATTTCAAATTGAAAGTGTTTTAATATTGTATATGTCTTTGTAAATAGTCTACATAAAAGCCATTAGATACAGTAGATTCAGAAAGCATTCACACCCCTTCACTATTTGCACAATATATTGTGTTATAGATTTAATTTAAAATGGATAAGTTTGCCCATCAATCTAAACTCAAAAACATATAATTAAAACTGAAAATATGTTTACCGAAAAGTTTTTAAATATATTAAAAATGGAAATCTTTCTTTCATATAGGTATTTAGACTCTTATTTGATTACTTTGTTGAAGTCTCTTTGGCAGCAATCACTGCTTCAAGTCTTCTTTGCAGACTCTGATCTGGACAACTTATTCCATTCTTCCTCTCAAGCTCCATTAAATTAGATGGGAAGTATCTGCAAACTGCCATATTCAGGTCTGTCAAAATCTACCTTATGGAGTTTAAGTCTGGGCTTTGGTTAGGGGCTTGTTCAAAGGCTACTCCAGCGTTGTATGCTTCAGGTCATTATGGTACTGAAAGGTGAACCATCACCCCATAGGCTGCTTGCACTCTGTATCAGGTTTTCTTCAAGGACCTCATTGTATTTGGATATATTCATTCCTCCCTCAATTCTGACCAGTTTCCTTGTGCCAGCCACTGAGAAGCACCCCATAGCATGATGCTGCCATCACCATGCTTCACTCTAGGGGTGGTATTAGTCAGGTGATGAGTGGTGCTGGGTCTCTGCCAGAGATAGTGTTTGCTTAAAAAGTTAAAATTTTGTCTCCTCAGATCAGAAAATCTGATCTTTTTCCTCATGTTCACAAAGTATTTAAATGATTTCTCACAAACTACAAGTGTAAGTTAGCCTCTCTGCCATAAGTGCCTGCTTGATGGAGTGTGACAGAGATGGTTGTCCCTCCGACAGGTTCTCCCATCTAAGGACAGGCCTTTTGAAGCTCTGTTACAGTGACCATTGGGTTCTCAGTTACCTCCCTGAACAGAGCCTTTCTTGCTCAGTAACTCAGTTGGGACAGATGGCCAGCTCCAGGAAGAGTCTTGGTGGTTTCACATTCAGACAGTATGCAGATAGGATTAACAAGGCTAACAGGATGTTAGATTATATAGTCTGATGTGTAAAGTATGAGTCATAAGAGGTTTACCTTAAGCTTTAATGCACTAGTGAGGCCTTATCTGGAGTACTGTATGCCATTTTGGTCTACATATTACAAAAAGACATAACAGCACTAGATAAGGTCCAGAGGAGAGTGACTAGGCTGATTCCAGAACTGTCAGGTATGATGTAAAAGTAAAGATTTAAGGAGATTTACATCTTAAGCAGTGATTAAGAGGTGATTTAAGTATGAAAATTATGTAGGGAATTAGCAAGGAGGAGCCAATATGTCCCTTTAAAATGAGTTTTGACAGAAATGGAAAGGTTAGAACATTTTTCTAGACCCTGTTTAATACACTGTGAGAAACATTTTTAAAGTTGTAAACTGTAAAGTAATATTCTATGTATAACTAGAAGTGTGTAAAAAGGTTAATTGGATTATAACCACTGATTGCATAACAACAACAACAACAACACTTATTTATATAGCACATTTTCATACAAATGATGTAGCTCAAAGTGCTTTACAAGATGATGAAAGAAAAAAATATTAAAATTAGGCAGTACTAATTAACAAAGAATAAAGTAAGGTCCTATGGCCAGGGAGGACAAAAAAAACAACAACAAAAAAAAACTCCAGTAGGCTGGAGAAAAAAAAAACAAAATCTGCAGGGGTTCTGAGGCCATGAGACCGCCCAGCCCCTAATAGGCATTTTACCTAATATAAATGATCTCAATCACTACTTATGGTTTTCAGGATATATGTGGAAGAATTATACTATTATGGACATGTGGACCTTTGGCCTTCAATACATTAATGTAGGGACTGCAAGGTGCTTTGATCAGGTGGTGGTGGCACAGATCTCCACCACAGAAAACTGGAAAGAGAACAGCAGAGAAAGTAGGACTGCAGCACAATTTCTGTAAGATAACTGAACTACTTCTTTTGTTTCAATGCAAAGCTGTCCAGCAGAGTTAAAAAGTAAAAGCACACTTTGTTTTAAAGAGTGGAGATCATCCAGATTGTGTCATAGAACATTCTGTGCATTAGTTTTATGAAGGCACAAAAGAACCTAAATATGGGCTAAAATATATAAAAAAGTAGATGTCAACTATACTATATGAACAGCTGAAATAATATATATAGTTTAGTAACCCAGCTCACCAGTTTCCAAAAGTTAACCAAAATGATTCCCTTCATTGGAATGTTGTGGTATTCACCAAGCTTTCTTTTAACAGAATTGCAAACAGCAAAATAAATGGAAATTAAGTGATGATAGATTTAGTGACCTAATCTTTATATTGCATTTGACCACAGCAGGCAGGACATGTTGGTAGTTCATTCTCCACATCAGTTAAAGGTTTTGTCTGGACAGACCGGATGATGTGGTGGTGCAGTTGACTGTCCTGTTACATTTTAGCTTACAAGTCTTACACTTAAATCTCCAACTGGGCACATTCTCCACATGTGTTTTCTTTAGATACTGTGCTTTTAGAGTTTGTTAAATATGATTCATAATATTTTATTTGTGTGTTTTATTCTACGATTATTTTGATAAAATGTAGCTTTTAGTGAATACATTGTGTACCCAGAGCTCATAAGAGTAAGGTAGCATTGTTTTCTGTAACAGGAACAATAAGCAGGGTCAAATAGGGGGACGCAGGACTAATGACTCAGAAGTTTGAGTATTAATAATAGCGTGTTATAAAACAGTGTTGAATTGTGTGATGCACTGAAAGAGACTAAAGAATTATAGTAAGATATGCAAATATTAAATCAAATGTTAAAATAGTGTTATTATTCATTAGAATGTATTAATTTAAGCTCAGAATATGTGAAATAGGGGCTTGGGACTTAATAATTAACATGTCTTTTACAATTAGCTAAAAGTAAATGAACAGACAATTAACCAGACCTTGGGAATTTATCAGTTACCCTATTTCAACAGATATAGCCTTATTACAAATAGCCATCAAGCCATGGTATAAAAGTAAGAACCTTGATCATCTTGACAGAGATGAAATACAGCTTTTAAGATAGAGAGATGATACATAGCTCTTGATATGAGAAATGTGAGACACAATGTGAGTGTAGTTAGTTTTAAAGATGCAACAAAATATCATGCTGTCAGAGGATAAATTACAGTGCCACCTACAAAATGAAAACATGCCCCAGTGGAGAACAGGAGAAAGGCTTCACAATGGTGTGTACCTTTAAAGAATGCTTTAGTTGGATTAAGAAGAATGGACTCTCAGTTTACACAGACATCTCTCTTGGTTTTACTGATGCAAAGCTTGGTTTATAGATATTGATTTGAATCGTTCAGGGTGTATATTTTCATCTATTTTAACTTCAAGAATTTGATATGCTTGGTTTCTCTGCAAATAAACATAAGATTAGAATGAAATAAAGTTTGAGCATTACCTCACTGAAACTGACTTGTTTACTGATATTATCTGCAATATAGCAAGCTGATGAATGCAATATAGCAAACTGTGCTCTTTCAGTCAATTTATTCAGAATCCTTTCAAAGGTGGCAATCTGGGAGGTGAAGGATATAGGTGTCCCAGCAGGAGCTGATGAATTTAAGCGCCTGACCATTGCTAAGGTATTCAGCAGTTTGGCTCTTCAAAGGTAGCGATCCAGATAGTGGTGTGCCACATCTGTAAACCTGGCAGGAGGCTGATTCTTCTGGACTTTGTTTAAGTATTTGTTTAACTCTATCAAAGGCAGCAGTCTATGACAATAGCACAACATTTGTGAAACCCGGCAGGAATTTGGCTCAGGAGGGGAATGGCTCTTGGCCTTTACTAAGGTATAAAGTGTATCACTTTTAGGGGAAGCTGTTTGGGAGCGGACCCCCAAATTTGTAAACTTCAGCAGGAATGCACTTAGGAGTAGAGTGGCTTTTGGCTCCTGCTAAAGTACTTTGAGGTTCAGTCCTTACAATGGAGGAAATGGAGATAGACAGCCTACTGCAAAGTTAATGTTAACTACTTATAGAGATGATAGACACCCCTTGGTAAGGAAGTGAGTGATGAGTACATTTTAAAAAGGTGTACATGTAAACGAGGCTAGTAATTTAGGCATTCCAGCATTAATTTGTCCACCACTAAAAAAAACATCAAAGAGGTATAAGTGCCTTTTGTGAACACTTTTTCGTGATAAAACAATGCCCTATGGTTATCACCAACATAGACAAGATAAACAAGATATTCAAGTTAGATTGATTGAACACACTAAATTAATCAGGTTTGTGTAAGTAATTTTATTTTGTATAAAGCTTTATTTTATACATTTGATTCAGTTCACCTGAATTTAGCATTAAAATCATCTTAAGCACAGAGCAGATAAGTATAAATATGCAACCCCCAAAAATATAATTTCTGCCAGAACCCAGTTTCTCATAGATTTCCTTCTGATCATCTTTCCATGAAGCACCTTTGGTCAACTTGCAGAAACTCCATCAGTTGTCATTCTATAAAGATTGTTAAGGTGACACAATGGTGCTAAAATGTGGTGGTTACATCCATAAATATATTGTCAAAGCAATGAGTGCTGTTCTAACCCCTACAGATTTGCTGCTGCTGGAGGCAGTACAGAATGAATTACTATTGTAACAGATAAATATGTTTTTAGACTGCAGAGTATTAAATCAATGCAATCAAAAAGGGCAGGTAGTGTATACACATTTCTGAAATCGGTGAATGTCTAGATTGATGAGCTCTTATTCTGTTCGACAGTTAGGCCATTACCCTTGCCAAGTTCTATGTTAAAAGTCATTCCTAGCAACTTTTAATGAATAATTTATCCATTTTATGAGGAATGTGTAGTGTTACATGCAACACTAAAATTTACTCCCAAACCAGCGTGTGCATTATACAAGATTTGTACCTTGTCTTTAGAAATTCATTATCCTTCATAAAATCAGTATTGCATTTCCCTACTCTAGGTGGCAAAAGGAATGAATAAATGGAAATCTGCACATCACTGTTCATATGCTTGAGTTTGTTCACTCATTTGCTTAACAATTTTGGTCGCCACGTTTTTTTCTCAGTGGTTTCAGCTTCACTGCTGCAGCCTTTTACTCTGTCATGAATGTCATTTTCAGGTTACAGCTGCTGTTCAGTAATGGCCTTGCAAATTGGTATCATCATTCTCTTTGAAGTCTAGGAAAGAAAACTGTGTTGGATAATTTTATAGACTTTTTTTTTCTTCTTTTTATATCAACAGCAAATGATATAACAGCATTATGGTTACTCCATACAATTTGCAGATCAAATTATCAGAGAAGTGTTACAGACACAATGAGATTGAAAATTGCAATAATGAGTTTCTGAGATTAAACAATGGAAAAAATATACTCCGTGTCCTGTGCATGTTCTGGTCCAAAACTTACCAGGATAGGCTCTGGCCCTCTGTAACTCTGAGCTGGATTGAGTAAGTCTGAGACTGAGTTTTATTCAGGAAATAAGTGCAAGTGTTTTATAATAATGAATAGGTAAATCTGACTCAGAGTTTATACTATATGGAGTGCAAATGCATTTACATGTCCAAATACTTTAGTTTATTTGTATATAGTTATCTTCCTCTAGATAGGTTTAGAGGACTATACACAATAACAAAAATGAAATGCTTAGCATGAAATACTCCTGAGGCAGCAGACAGATACCAACAAGTCAAAAAGTTTGCAGCTTTTGGTGGTCAGGGAAGCAAAACCCCGGGTGTGGGAGTTATTCAGTGAGATCATGTAAAACAAATACCGATTGGGCTCAAAGAGGTTCAGGCAAAGCATCAGGAGACTCAAAAGGAGAAGACAGGACTTTACCCAGGCTGTTCTCTGCAAAGGTGGAGAAATGCTGACCCAGACTAAGGATGTAGTCTGACGGTGGAAGGAACATTTTGATGAACCTGATGGACATGCCCTCTTGTAGAGGAGGCAAAACCAGAAGCTGATGGGTGAATCAATGCCCATTTGACTGTGGGAGGCCTATGAGGTAGTTAAGTAACTCTGATGTGGCAAGGCCTGAGTCTGGATGAGATCTGCCCAGAAATGCTAAAAGCTCTGGACAGAGTTGGGCTGTAACATCTTTTCAATATTGTGTAGTCATTGGAAGCAGTGCCCCTCAAGTGTCAGACAGGGGTGATTTTTAAAAGGGGGCCCAAGGGTGTATTCCAAATATAGAGTGATCACACTCCTCCACCCCTCTGGGAATGCTTATGCTAGGGTACTGGAAAGGAGATCCATGAGGAGCAATGTGAATTGTGTGGAAGAGTGGACCAGCACTTTACCTTCATGGGAATTTGTCCAGTTGGTCTACATTTGTTTTGTGGACTAAGAGAAGGCATATGACAGTGTTCCTTCACCAAAGAACCTTTTTTTAGCTGATTTCAGATTCTCTTCTCTGAATATTGGCAAACTCTAGCCGAGATGTCATGTGTGTTCCCTTTTTCTCTCCCATAAACCTGGGACAACTAGAGAACCCTGGCAACAGTTGTTGACTGCACAGTGTCTCCAATTTCAGTCACTGTAGCTTCGGACTGCTTTATAGTTAGAAAATGACTGTTGTTGGTCTCTCTTACTCCCTTATTGTTGCTCTTGCTCAAACAGTCCATTTTTTTGGATGGCCTGCTGTAGGCAGATTTCCAGCTTTGCCATCCTCTTTCCATTTTCTTAATAATTGATTTACCTGCTGACCTAATCTTTTAGCTAGGTAAGGGGCACATTGATATACAGTATACCTGAAATAAAATAATATGCCATTGCACAGTTTCATTTTGCTTTAACTAGTGCTTACAAACTTTGTCATGATTCACTAAAATCAATTTACTTCTGACAGGTGTTTATATTTTATTCTTCAAACACAGCCTTGTATGCCTGAATACTTAAATATAAGGCTATCACCATGGGGTACTGGGTGACCTGTAAATGTCACATGCAGCATGCTGGGTGAAGCTTATTATTTTCGTGTATTGACACCTTATTTTTTGATATATAGTTTTGTATAATGTTTGTGGATGACATCACTATTAAAATGAAAAAAAAAAAGAAAAGAATAGGTCAAAGGTAATTCTGCTTTGAAAAAGAATCATATATACTGTATCATTTTATGGTCTATCATTTATTATTATGTTTTATTTACTAATGATGTTCTAAAGTTCAAAATAACATGATTCAATGTTTCTATGTTCAACATTTCATTACCTTCTATTTGCTTCTACAATATTTATTACAATACAGTTAAGTTTCACTTCAGCAGATATCTTACTGGGACTACAGCTGCACTGTAAAAGAAATACTCTGTTCTATAAATGAATTGTTCTAGTGTGAGGTCTTTTCTCTTGGTAAGCTTGGAGAGACCTGTGAATGGGTTCAGAAAAAAAAATCACAAACTCTAGTTTGGTAGCTATGCAGTAGTTTGAACCTAAAAAATTACTGCATAAAAAAGATAATGCTTATTTTTTATTAATATTCTTATTTCTCTGTTTGTTATGTGTAACCATGATTTCAAAGCAACAGAATGTAATGTTACAATACATTCATTGCACTAGAGTTACTAACTTTTTTAATAAAATATTTAGATTACATATGATGTCAAGGTCAGCCCAACTGGGGAACAACAGGAAACCATGTTTTAGGAATGGGACCCTGCTATCAGTTATAGACAAGCCCCTCTTGGGTGGCAAAAACAGTAGAATCCTTTGTGTTACTGGTTTAAAATCTGACCGTCCTCCTGGAGGAGCTGTTAGTTTTATTTATTTTTTTTAATGTTGTGTTATTATTTGCTCCTTTTCTGTATCCTCCTAAGTATGTTTATTTGGAATTTTATATTCCATTCAAAAAATCCCACACATTTTTATTTTGGGCTTTAATTTATGATTATGAAAATATTTTACCATACTGTTCACATTGCTGTGCTGCCACTTTGTTTTGAATTGTGCTTGACACCATTTTGTGTTTCCATACTCTTTCACAGTTGCTGTATTGTGGGTCACATGATATTACCTGTCATGATTCCGTGCCTGTTAAGATGGCAGTGTGCTACCTTCTAGCTTCTAAGTTTCTGGGTACTTCCAAATAATCCAACAATTTACTGTATATACTCATGGATAAGTCAGGACTTGATTTTATCGTATAATTTCTGGTATTTTATAATGTCGGTCGTATAAGTCGAATGTGAAAAACTCACGCTATTGATCCAAGAAATTATGATATGCTAACGCTCATCTGAGAAGAGTAACCACGGAGCACACTGCTTTTTTTTTCTATTGTGGGTGCGGCAATGCGCTGTATGCGCTGTGCCTACGTGACCACATGGTAATACCCAAACTATTCCGAAGCAACTTTTGCACTGATTTGTGTTTTTTGTATCTCACACCTTCATATACCTTTATCGTAAGAGCATCCCTTAGCTATGATGGAGCATTTGATCAAAATATGAAACTGGTTTTACATTAAACGTCGTTGAAGTGGCGAAAGAAATTGGTAACTGTGCTTCAATGCATCTGAGAATCTGATGCAAGATTGGAGGAGGCAAGAAGATGTAAAAAAAAAAATGTGTCGCATTTTTGAACTGGCGTATAAGTTGGAGTCTGATTTTATGATAGATATTTCGGGCTTCAAGACCCGACTTATACGTGAGTATATACGGTACTAGTCAGTTGGAGATTTTTGCTTTATGTACTGATTGACAGTTTTGTTTTGAATATTGGATTTGTTGCAGTTATATTTTATGTTCATGATTCAGCCTCTTGCTTGCTTCCTGACTTTTATCTCATCTAGCCCTTAAGAGGCCTTCATTTCCTAGTCTCTGTTGTTGCAGTTTCACTCACAACTTTTTAAACTATCCTGGTCCTTTATTTTGGGTATTTGGATGGTTAGCCTTTGTATAAACTGGTTAAAAATGGTAAAATTATAAGTTCCTGGTCCAATACTGCAAAATGTATTCAATATAACATAACTGCACAGTCATGAAATATGTCAAACTTGCTGACCACAGTTGCTGACCTTTTCACAGGACCACGTCAATTTAAACACCAGAAAATTGCTGCTCATATCACATTTAACAACAGAGTGCCAATGTTCCAGCACATGCATACTGGGTCCCTTGGAGTTACAGCCAATACCATGTCATGGGGTGTTTGAGACTTTCCAACTGCAGATGCTGATCTTGTCACAGGACAAACTCAATTTAAACAACTGAAAATCTCTACTCTTTACCGACTAACTGCCGATCTTCCAGCACATTCGTCCTTGCCCTTTTTTCGTGACAGCAAATAACGTGCTGTCTGGCAAAGCCTGTGCTGTGCAAATTGTTAACAGCTACAGAGAGTTCAGCCAGAGCACCCAGTCCCTTATTCCTTTTCGCTACATTAAATGCATTATACTTCTGGATGAACTTTCACTGGTTGTCAGCTCTCATGTTCACAGATCCTGCCCTTTATGATTTTTGATTTTATCGGAGCAAGTCATAGACTAGTTGGAGTGAGTCATTGTGTATGACACATTAGATGATAGACTTCATAGAAGAGTGCCGCTGACTGCTTCCAACTTGCTAAGAATATGTAAATAAAGGTTACAACTAAAAATTTGCTGCAAAAGTCAAGTAATGTAACATAGCCTTAATCTTCTTTTTTCCAGCATCAGAATAACATTCACATTTTTGTAATTATAATACAGTTTTTAAGAAGTGATTAAATACAAGATTCATCCAATTTCAAAATGGTTTATTTCACTTGAACAATGCAGTAAATTGTAAATGGGCTAAGTGAGCATAAAGTTTACTATGTCATTTTACAAGTGCTGAGTTTGTATGGACAACATTAATGCAACAGTCAAATTCATCCCATACTTAATTGAGCATGTTGGGTGTCACTGTACTCACGGCTCTTTCAATGCAACTTTGGAGATCATCATGTGTTGTTAGGAGTGGCGGCACATAAACAGAATCCTTAACGTATCCCCACAAAAAAAAAAAGTCACACAGTGTGAGATCTGGTAATCTTGGGAGCCAGAAGTGGAGTGCCAAATGGTGGGCTTCTTTACGGCCAATCCAGCGATGAGGGAGCTTGTTGTTGAGAAATGCTCATCATATACAGTATAAGTAAATACTAACAATCTGAAAAAATGTATAACACAGATTTGAAAATGGTTGTGTACCATGTGCCTCATGGTTTCCATGTTTGCTTTTACACTGATTCTTAAAACACTGAATCTCCAAAAACCTTCACTTACATTTTCTGATAAGTAAAAAAGTATTAATAAAAAATAGAGTAAAGAAACATAATTATCTTACACATTTGTATTGATTTTTATTTACCTAAATGACTATGCCTATGAAAAGAGAAAATAGAGAAACAAAGTAAGAATCTGAACTGTTTGGCTAAGAAAACTGAACAAAATGCCTTTTTGCATTGTCATTTTGCACATTTTTCCAAATTAAAAGTTGTATTTGAAAAAAGTGCCTCCCCTTTATTTATAAGATCAAATATATACCTTCGGCTTTTCTTTACATTTTATACTTTTTTTGTTTGTTTATCAAACCAAAGTTACTTGTAAATTACACGTATAATTACTACGCATTCCAAATTTCTGTTTAGAAAAACCGGGGAGGGAGCTCTAGATGGGATGTTTCCTTTCTAAAGATTTTGAGCAAGAATTAAAACTACTAATACAACACTTCAATTTGTAAATGCTACAGAATCCAATAAAGTACTGATTTATAAATTAAAATGTGTGTTCTTTTGTTTATTGTACATTTTATAAAATCAAAGGAAGTAAGTTGCAGTGGAGGTAAAATTTGTTGATGTGGCATACATTTACAGACTTTGTCCGAAGATGTCAGAAGAAACCAAACGATATTAACAATTTTTTAACTGCTTCGATACATTCTGTATCATTATGCACCTTAATATTGCTCTAATTTACTTGTAAATCATTATACATTTTAGGAATGATCGATCGAAATGTAATATTCAATTGCTTAGTTTCATTATCTTTTCTTTGGCTATATGGCAATAATGTAGATTACTGTACTTGTGTATTGAGCAGACAATGTCTACACAAAATCAACAAACATCAGCATTTGTAATGTGTCATGTTCAATGTGGAAACTCATACCACAAGTTCTTAATGAAGAATTCAGCAGTTAGATGTTCAGAAGGTTATTTCTTTATCGTAGTTCTTTTTTTGTGAATTTTAGGTTAAGTATTATACAATGAAACATTTTTTGTTCGTAAACGTTAATGGAAATGCTCTGTGCATTAGTATTTTAATCTAATTCATTGGCACAAAAAAGGTCCTAACTGAAAATAGTTCATTTCACTAAGCAGTGTGAGTCAATGTCTGTTTACTTACAAATCAGGCATTCTACTGAAGCTAAATCAATAGCTTCAGAAAATACACTATAATGGCCTTGTAAGTTAGTTTGTTTTGCAGAGCCAGATAATAGTTGCCTCAGGTCGCTAAGCATCTCTTACTAATAATGGTTATCTACATTTCTTACAATCAAAGTCTACTTGGTAGACAGCAGATGCCTAATGTGTTCTGCCCTATTGATAAAACTATACAGTCCATGAAAGTGATTGAAAGCCGTATTGAAAAATTGAGCAATATGTCAGCATTAGCATATTTTCACAGTAACACTGGGAAGAAGGCATATGCTGTTTTAGAGAGCATAACAGAACTACTTCTTTTTTCATGTGTCCATTTAAATAATTATATGACAAGAGTATTGATGTACAATGCTATGATTACTTAAAATTGTAATAGATGTGTTTTAATGATAATGACACAAAATCAGTAAGCTGTTAAACTAATTTACCACATTATTTCTTTATATAACGGAGTCTGATTGTTTTTACTCTTCAGAGAATAAAATACACAAAATAGTAAAACTCCTTAAGTAACTGCCAGAAGTAACGTTAATCCAAATCTTTCACTGACCACAATGCAACTGTCTCACATTTATGCAGATTCACTGTGCTATAACATCTGCAGGATCAGGCTGTATCTGACAGAGAAAGCACCCTGCTGTGGTCCAGGTACTGGTCTTGTCACATCTTGACTACTGCAACTCCTCACTGGCGGGGTACCTTCGTGCACAACCAAGCCACAGCAGGTGATTTAAAATGTAGTAACATGTCTTGTTTTCAGCTGACTAATACAGACAGATATCACTCCTTTTTTTAAGTCATTCCACTGGCTCCAATTAGCAACATGAATAAAATTCATATCCTCACCTATAGAGTAGTCAATGGATCAGCTGCTATGTTTATGCATGATACACTCTAACATTCTTAGGCTCCATCTGACCCAGTCAGCATCTGGTGGTGTCAATTTTCAATCCAGGCTGTTTTCATGTGTAGCTACAAGAGGGTATAATAAGCTGCCGAACTCCATTCAAATTGGCAAGAAGCATTTGAAGACTCTCTTGTTCTCTGAATCTTTTTAAATTGACAATGGATTTGAAACTATGTTTTTTGTCTCTAAGAAAAGAGCCTTGTGTTGTTCTGTTTCATTTAGACTTCTTCATTGTAAACTTGTTTTGTAACATTTGTTTGAATATAGTTCCTAGACTGAGGTTTACTCGATTATGGTAACCTTTTTCGTAAGTTGTATTGGATAAAAGTGTCTGTTAAGTAAATAAGGGTTGGTGGCAGAATTGGCACTCCAGCCACTATAAAAAAAAACTTGCACTGTTCCACTCCATCTGAACTAGTGGGGTGCTGAGGTATCACCCATTGCATGGCTGCACTTGGGTCCTAATCTGAATCCTGAGTTGGTTTGTCGTGTGGTGGGTGCTGAAATGCACTGTATCAGTGTGTGCTCCTATCCTCTCTCTCTCTCTCTAAAGTAAATAAATGTAAAGTTGAACTGAATGACAATTATGTGAGGAAAGAGTAGCAGAAAAGTCACACTTTTAAAAAAAATGTATATTTAGAATAACATAGCCACATCCCAATAATTCAGTTACTACAGTTGTTCAGTCTGACATCCTCTCCAACAAGATGCATCAGCCTGCCTGTGCTGCTCTCCTGTAAAAATATATATTCCAAAAAGTACTCTATGTTTTCATTTTAATTCTAAAATACGCACAAACTGTCAAATAAATTGTATGACAATAATAACCCTATGTACCTACTATATATATATATCTATACTAATAAACGGCAAAGCCCTCACTCACTCACTCACTCACTCACTCACTCACTCACTCACTGACTGACTGACTGACTGACTGACTGACTCATCACTAATTCTCCAACTTCCCGTGTAGGTAGAAGGCTGAAATTTGGCAGGCTTATTCCTTACAGCTTCCTTACAAAAGTTGGGCAGGTTTCATTTCGAAATTCTACGCGTAATGGTCATAACTGGAAGCTGTTTTTCTCCATTTACTGTAATGGAGTTCAGCTGGAGGGGCGGAGTTCGTATGACATCATCACGCCTCTCACGTAATCACGCATTACGTAGAAAGCCAGGAAGAGCTACAAAACGTGCTTTAGAAAACATGCATTATACAATTAAGAAGGCAGCGAAACAATTAGAAGCGAGCGAGTGACATATA